>OX421970.1:16878559-17201059 GCA_949128135.1 Parasteatoda lunata
ATTTCTTTTGATGAAAACGCAAATCACTAATTTAATTGAATGTTTGGTAGGGTGTAACTCATCTAAGAAGATGAGATTTTTTAAATTAAGTTTCGATGTTCTTGAGACCTGTTTTCTCGTATTTTATTTTAAACAGTGCATGGAAAGACTAATAGGAGGATGTATTTCAATTGACTAAAAAAAAATTCAAAAAACAGTATTAAAATCTTTTCTGTGGTCCAAAAAATATTAATTCGAATACAATAAGCGGTGTAGGAGTGGCTTTGAACATTCCTAAATTTTATGATTGAAATTAATAACATTGTTTAAATGTAAGCTCGTTATTGTTCCTCTAAAATAGCAATTTAATTAAAGTTCACCCATTTTCTTGAAAACAAAATACATACATCTTGAAAACAAAATAAATACAAATACATAGTCTTTGACTCTTGAATTTAAAACTTTGAAAATAAGTTACAGTATTTATTTGTTATACTGATTTATTAAAATATTTATCTTTAGTAAAGTTAATATTGATAGTATTAAACTGTATTTCACAGCTTATTTTTTTAAAATAAAAACTAACCTTTATTAGTTTATATTTATTCAAATATGCCCAGAATTGATGAAGACAAGAGGCATCTTTGAACAAAAGCTTTATTATAAAAGCTGAAAATCGCTTTTATTTATTCAGAAAACTTTCAGTTTGAGTTATGACAGTCAAAAAAAAGTTTTTATGGATTGGAATGCAGTTTTTTTTGTTAACGACATTAGTTCTTCGCCACCTCTCCATAGCACGCGGAAAAGCATTTTACCTTGATTTTCTCCTCTCGGCCAGTCTGATTTTTCATGGTTTGTTTCTCATCTTTATTTTTCCATTCTTCGCCGGCAACATTACATTTTATGTTTCAAATCACTTTTGTTTCTTCTCATTCACATCTGGTCAAGTCTTTGAAGCACTTGAAATATGTCAACTGTTATTTCCATTCTGTGTATTTTTGAAGCGAATGATGTTGTTAATCAGGTAATATTTCACCACTTCAATTTCTTGGTGCTTTTTTTTAAATATCACAACATAATTTTTAAAATTTTTTTAAACACAAATTTTTAATTCTAAAAAAATAGTCCAAAGTTTTAAAGGGGAAAAATTAGGTGCCAACAGTTGCTAGCTGGTTTAAATGTACAGTGCGCTATATAAAAACCTTGGCGAACAAAGACGTATGTGGTGCAAAAGGTGCAAAAGTAGTATGTGGACAGTGAAGTACCCGTTTTATCACTCGTCTCCCCTTTTAGCTTCCAGGCATAAAATGGTTACTTCTCTCATTGTCAGCAACCACAACCCCGTTCCCCCCCCCCTTCAAGGAGGACAGTAAACATTTTTCCTCAGAAAAATTTTCAATTAATATAAACAATTTATATATATTATTATTTTTATGATAATTAATGAAAACATAATATCTGAAGAATGAAAAAAAGTTATTTAGGTTTAAACACAGGAAATTAGGAGCCATATTTTCATCATAGATATTTTATCGAATGTTTCTTAAATTATTATCTAAGAAATATTTTAACATTTTTAACTTCTATATAACGTTGTAAGGCAGAATTCAAACACCTTTTATCCAACTCTTGAAATCGTCAAAATCAAATAAGATGATCAAATATATTTAAATAACTACCATTGTAGCGCATGGCAGATAAGTAGGAAATATATAATTCGATTATAATATTAAAACCCAAGATTTTTAATAACGTCAACATTGTAAATAAACAGTAAAATAATCAAAAAGTATAAAGCATTCTTGAAAACTTTAAAAAGGTAGTTTTTAGAAAAACGCGTTTGATATCTAACATAAGAATATTCTTTTATCAAATTGATAGTTTTTAATGAAGAGATAAGCTCGCCAACTGAAAATCTTATTACGATCGATAAAATTAAAAGAAAGAGATGAGTATATCCTGTGTAGGTAGAAAATTTCATGTGTAGTAATTTTTTGTTAAAGAGCAATATTTTTTTGAAACGTAAAATATTTACAGCTGAAATATATTGGTTTCATGCTTTCGTTTATTATGTATTAGGTAAAACTAAATGTTCAATAGGTCATTAAGGGATATAAAAGATCACTCAGTAATTATGGAATCATAGAATTGGAATTTGAATTAAATTTTTATTTTATTTTATGTTCATTAAATTCGAGATGGAAAGTTTCTAATAAAAAATGGGAGGGTATTCATATTATACGGTGACCATCGCTGATTTCAATTGTCCTACACTACAAAGTTATTCTTGGTTAATGTTAAATTATGAAAGTAAAATTGAACTTGAAGACTGAAAATTTTTTCTCTAGTCCTTTGTAATTTTATATTTTGTTACTTGTAGAATAATAGTACAAAAATATTTTGTAAAGGAGAAGCAAAGTCTTATCATCTGTGAAATAAAAATATCCCCCCCCCTCGTCATTTTTAAAAGAACATTCGAGAACTCAGATCTTTTCTGTTCTAGTTACTTAAAAAAATATTAGGAATCTATGCGAAGTATTTCTGTTTTCAGAATATTTAATTTCATATATTAATTTTAGACCAGTTTTTAGTTTTCTAAGGGCATAGGCCAGCTTAGCATAGCAGATACATTCATGCCTACTTAAAAATGATCATTGATAAAGACTTTACTGAGTGGTAGCAAAAGGAAAATAAGATTAGGCGAGCAGTTGTGGGTCAAGGGATAGAGCGCTTGCCACACAATGAGGAGAACTAGGTTCGAATTCTGGCAATGCCTGGTTGATTCGAATTTTGCACCGACCTCAGTGCTGATTTAAGACATTCTCAATGGTAGACGGATCATGGGTTAAAGTCTCCTTGCAGTCAGTTAAAGAGCGAGAGGTTTTCGAGGTTTTCCTCTTCATCTAACGCAAATTCGGGCTAGTTACATCGAAAAGTAGTGATTAAGAACAGAAAGCCTATCGAAAGCTAACAAACTACAATAGAGGAACGTGAATGTTCAATAAGCACAAAAATAAGTTTTATTGACGTTTAAATGTTTTTAATGATCGTTTTACAACTGTTTTCTGTTTCTTTACACAATCAAAACTGTTTTTTTCTTTGTTTCATTTGCTTCACTGTACTGTGATTTGTTATATTTCGACTGTATTTTTGATTTTTTACCTTGCTTCAATATGAAATTTTGATCCCAAGTTTTATACGAAAACTAGATCTTCGAAATTGCAGCCAGCTCATATTATTTTAGAACATTTTTACAAGTTCAAGTAAACAGTTGGAACAAAAATTAAAAATGACCAAAAAACAAAACCAACTTGCAACTAGAATCCTTAGTTAGATTTCCCGTCTTTTAATCTATCTAATTAGAAGACTTCTGGAGAAGAATGAACTGCTTGAAACGGAATATTTTATATCAGAAAGATTAAAAGGTTTTATAGGTTTCGGAGACCGACAATAAATTACGAAAGAAAATAAATAGGTTTGAACATCCTATGCCAGAAAATCAAGCAATAAGCTTGTAATTTGTGATGATTACTTAAGTTATTTATTGAAATAATTGTATAAAATTTCGTAAACCTAGAGTAAATATTTTTGGAAATATGGACATTTTTAAAGTATAGGACATTTTTTGCGATTGTAGTCAATCGCAATTGGACACTTAAGAAAAAAGTTTACTTTGAATATATTAATTTAAAATGTTTCACGCAAATTTCTAAGAAGTTCTTGTACTTTTTAAAAGAAAGCTCAAAATAATCAGGGGTTTTTCACAAATTTTATTTTGTTTCATAAAACAAAATTTAATAACAAATGATAATACCTTACAATAATCACCCGAAACCAAAATGTGATGGTAAAGAGAAAGAAAACATGAAAAAGGAAAAGTACTTTTATGGGGATGATTCACCATAATGCCGGTCATATTTTTAATAAATCTTGTTTTATAGTACAAAACGTTATTTAAGGAAACCCCCCGGATCGTTTTGATCTTTCTTTCAAAAATTAGAAAAACTGCTTAAAAATTGATTAAAACTTTTTAAATTTTTAAGATATTTAAATCAAACTTTTTTCATTATTTTTCAAATATGATTCAAAACAAAATTAAGGAATTTTTGTGTGCATGCGCAGTTAAAAGAACTACCTTATTACTTATATCTCGCCCAGTATGTAACGATTTTCTTAAACATTTAACGTAAATAATTTTTAACTATACTATATTATTATTATTATTAACTATACTTAACTATACTATTATAAGCAATACTGAGGAAATAGTTTTTGATTCCGCATTGAAAGGGGGGAGAAGTTCTTGAAAAAATTGCTTATTCGTTCATCATCTTCGCCTCATATCAAGCTTCATATCAAATCATTCTGATTAATCTTAATCTTAATTTTGATTTGATGATCTTCTAAAAAAGTTCTGTGTTTAATCTGATAATGCAAAGCCTCCGGGAAGGCCGATAAATAAAATAAAATAAAATATTTTAGCTTTATTAATTTTTTAAAGATTTGTCTTTCAGTTTTATGTCGGTAGTGACGTCAGCAGTTGAAATGTTGGAAACTCCTAAGAGCTCGACTTCAAATTTTGCTAAATTCAAAATATTAGTGTTAATTGCTAAGATATCTTCCTTAATCAACTTTTTTGTTGAAATATTAGATTAACATTACAATATTATATATGATTTAACTGTTCATCTAATATTAAAAAATCTCTCAAGTTATTTGCTACTAATAGCAGAATAGGTTAATAGGTTTATATTAGTTTTTCTCGCTAGTTATACACTATATAAATAAACCCAACCTTTAATTGATGTTAACGATTCGTACCAAATTCACAAATATGAGAAAATATTTGAAAAAACACGAATCCTAATACAAAAATGTATAAAGTAAAAAAAATTAAAAAAATTTAAAAAACAATTCATGATTTTACACAAAAAATGGTATGAAATTCATAAGAATTGATTTCATATGTCTCGGTTAATTTTCCGCAGGTATTATGTCCACTTTATATAAAGTTCATCCTAAAATGTGTTGCAGGACTTTTTTTTAATGAAATAAACTTGTTTAAGGATGCAGATGAAAAGTCAACGGTTTTTGAATAACAGCAATAACATCAAAATGAAAATATATGAAAATTAGCCGAATGATTTGTCATTCAGCTAATTTTCATATATTTTATTTAACAATTTTATACAAAAGTCTTGCAACATATTTTAAGATAAACTTTGTATAATGTCAACATAATACCTGGAAAAAAATTTGAGACTATATCAGATTGGTTCTTATAAATTACAAGCAACATTTTAATATTTGACTTTTTGTAAAAAACCGTAGAAAAGTTGATTTTTAGAATTATTTAATTCAATTATACAGTTTACAGAAATATTTTTCTAAAGTATAACTATAAGGAAAATAAACTCTTAGTTTCAGATAATCTTCGATCAACTCGGTTCTTAAAAATTACAAGCAACATTTTAATTTCTGACTTTTTGTGAAAAACCGTAGAAAAGTTGATTTTTAGAATTATTTAATTCAATTATTCAATTTACAGAAATATTTTTCTAAAGTATAACTATAAGGAAAATAAGCTCTTAGTTTCAGATAATCTTCGATATACTAATTAATTAAAATATTTGGAAGAAAAAATTAAGTACTAAAAAGCATTCTTTAAACTTCGTTTTTAATAAGTAAATCTGTGAGCTAGTAAATTTAATACTTGAAAAAGTAGTAATAATACTTGAAAAAGTAGTAATAATACTTGAAAAAGTAGTAATAAATAATACTTGAAAAAGTAGCTAGTTATAATAGCTAGTTGAGCTAGTAATAATACTTGAAAAAAAAAAAAAAAACAGAATCGTTTAAAGTTTAATTCATAACAATAACTAAAGTTAAACCTATAAGAAGAATTCATTTTTCAAAAGTTTCTCCCAAAAGAATTACCTAAAAATTTCAGTCAAGTTTTATGATCAGGATCTAAAATCCCTCTGTCTAAATTTCTAGACCCTAACTCAAAATGCTGTTGTCGACACACATCCACTCTTATACATAAATATGCATTAATATATGCATTTACATGCATTAATATGCATTAATATCTTTGTATTGTTTACATACTCTCACAGAATCAAAGATTAAGAATAACGTTCTGAAGTTTTGAAATTTTTTTTTTACTTCATGGCGAGTTGTAATTTGTTGAATTTACAAATGGGTACAGAGAAAGGATTTGTATTGAATTTATTTACATAAATTAGCATATTAATGGTGTTAAATATAATACTATTGGTTTAATGTAATTTTGTACTGAAAGTCAGGTGTACTATGAGGAGATAAGTTTAAAGTACTTAACTAAGAATAATTTTTCCTTGAAAAAAATAGCGTGGTTTCGTGTTTTTCATTTTTGGTCAAGAATTAAAACATTAAATTGCCTTTTTTTTCTTTTTTAACTCTTCCACTCATTAAAATATAACTTAATTATTGCTGCGATTAAGAATATTTTATTTTATTTTACAACCGGCGTTGAACAATCAAATAAATTCTGAGTTAATAATTATAGATTTGTAATTTTTAAATTAACCCGGAAAATAAGGAAACTCCTTGATCAAGGCATTAACAATCAAGGCATTAACAAGGCAAGGGACTAACAGGCATTTGCGTTACATAGACAGGGAAACCACATAAATCTTCCACGCAAGGGAATTTTTACCCATGATCCGTCTACCACTGGGCCACGTCAGCACTGTGGTCTGTACGAGAAGAATTTGTCTCAACCAGCCGCTGCTGGGATTCGAACCTGGGACACCTCATTAAGTGGCGAACGTTTTATTCTCAGAGCCACCACGACAGTTGTTAAGGATATTATCAAATAATAGTTCGATTTAAGCTTTATATTCTTATTTTTATTTTAAACTGTTGGGGCCTATAAGAAACTGTGCTGTATTGACTCAATTAATATTATTAATGTCCACAATCGGACATTTTGGTTTGGAATTCTTTTTTTTAAAGAATTGTAAACGATTTTTTAAATGAAAACTTTAGCAATATTTTGCGCTAATTTCTTTCGCAAGACACAATTACAAATTTAATTTAATGTGAATTAAATAATTAAATATAAACTCCGGATTTCAATTTTAAATCTCTGTTACGATAGAGAGCATCTTATGAGACCTGCCCATATTCAAATAAAAGTCAAATGATGAGAGGCGACTTCTCATTTAAACTTTGTAACTGTAAATGGAAATGGAAAATCCTATATATGAGAATTCTTGCATTGATTTAGCCTTTAATTTAACAGTGTCGATGATAACTACGAAATTCTGTTTCTAAGCTTTCAGGATTGATAACGACCACTCCCTTTTCACCGCTAACTCATTTCAATCTGAACTTCTACAAGGAGGTTGCATTCACTTGTTTAAAAATATTTCATTTACGAACGTGCAGAAGTGAGAAAATAGTAATTTGCCACAGAGTGATGCATATATTGGAAATTTACCCCGACCCGCCCTTATTTAAGGGCATACGGGTAAAGAGTGATGCATATATAGCTGAATTGCAAAATTTACCAGTTAACGAACTTTGAGCAATAGAACTTGAAACGGAATAGCTAATTAAATAGACTTTAAACTCCGTAAATTCTCATGAAACTTAGAATTTCCCTCCGTGCCAGTTGAATACTTATTCCTCTCGTAGGGTGGAAAAAAACTGCAAATATTCAATAAATCTAAGTTGATCAACATTACGTAATTACGTACAAAACTGATGCAATCTGATGCACCAATGTTGCAAGAATTATAAAAGCTAAAATAATTCCAATATCTTTTTTATTAATATTTGTGGCTCTTTCTGGTGCCATTTCGTTTATGAATTAAGTGGAACCACGGTAGCCGCGATGGTAGTAATTCTGCTCCTTGCTCGCACTGAATGCAGTGCTGACGTAGAATATCATCATTGACAGACGGATTATGGGTTAGAATTCCCTTGTCGTCGAGCTGAGTTTAGGAGGTTTTCGGGGTTTTCCTCTGTATGTAACGCGAATGCAGGTTAGTTCCATCAGGAAGGCTAGTTTGCTCCTATGACCATTCCAGGAGTTCCCTTGTCTTCAGGGCTCGGCTCAAATTCCAAGGCTATGCAGTTGAATATTAATAGTCATACACTCAAACAGTTATCGGCTGTTCAATGCCAGTTAAAAAATAAAATAAATAAAGCGAAAAATAACTTTTTCAGTAGCTCATTTTTAGAAAAAGAGATTAAATATATTACTGTACTCAATATCCAGAATATAATGCAATAGCTCGTCTGTTAACCCAAGAATGTCAAAGTATGCCTTAATAATACACTTTTCTATTATTCCCGCACTTTAGAGGATAAAAAATGCTTTCTTTTTCATTTAATTGCTTTTGATTAAATAAAAAAAAAGACTGTGTTTATAGAAACTTCTTTCGAATGAGAATATATATAGAAAAAAATTACGAGCATGATTTTCGGTATTTTTCAAACTACTAATTCAGTGATGTCAGAAGTTACCAAACGATGATTTTAGCTACGTTTAATTAACGTAATTAATCAAAGTTAAATAATCATTAAAGAACATGTAATAACTCTCATTGAAATTCGGTTTTACTTAAAAAAAAAAAAAAAAAAAAACAGTAGACAAACAAACTTCACAGAGCCAGGATAGCTTGGTTGGTAGGAGTCGTAAGTTCGAATCCCGCCGGCCGAAAACTCCCCGTGTATTAAATGATGACTGGTGAGCGTTTAATTAGTCTGGTCATAAAGTCTTCCATATCTCCATAAGAAATCACATATCTGGGGGGTACTGAATTGGAGACTGATCGTTCTCTGGTTCAGGTCCAAATTACGACGTGCGAATGAATGACTGAATGGATATTTTAATCGGTCTGCCCCATAAACGGTTGGTGACGTGCATGTGATTAAATTCGTATTCTTGGCTATAGATGACGCGGAGCCGCGATGGCTCAGGGGATAGAGCGTTCGCCTTCCAATGAGGCGAACCGGGTTCGAATCCCAGTCGATACGAATTCCGCATCCGGCTTGCACTGACCACAGTGCTGACGTGAAATATCCTCAGTGGTAGACGGATCATGGGTTAGAGTCCCCTTGCCGTCAGGCTAACCGTGGGAGGTTCTCGTGGTCTTCCTCTCCATGTAACGCAAATGCGGGTTAGCTCCATCAAAAAGTCCTCCACGAAGGCAAATTTCTCCCAATACTCGATCCAGGAGTTCCCTTGTCTTCTGGATTGGGTTCAAAATTACAAGGCTACGGAGTTGAACATTAGTAGCCGTAAACCCATTAAGTTGGGACGGCTGTTCAAAGACGGTTATAAAATAAAATATAGATGACGCGAGCTGCGATGGCTCAGGGGATAGAGCGTTCGCCTTCCAATGAGGCGAACCGGGTTCGAATCCCAGTCGATACGAATTCCGCATCCGGCTTGCACTGACCACAGTGCTGACGTGAAATATCCTCAGTGGTAGACGGATCATGGGTTAGAGTCCCCTTGCCGTCAGGCTAACCGTGGGAGGTTCTCGTGGTCTTCCTCTCCATGTAACGCAAATGCGGGTTAGCTCCATCAAAAAGTCCTCCACGAAGGCAAATTTCTCCCAATACTCGATCCAGGAGTTCCCTTGTCTTCTGGATTGGGTTCAAAATTACAAGGCTACGGAGTTGAACATTAGTAGCCGTAAACCCATTAAGTTGGGTCGGCTGTTCAACTACGGTTATAAAATATAGATGACGGCACTGAGAAATAAGATACTGACCCTCTGTTTTAAATTTCGCTTGGTTTAACTAATCAGGCTTTCTGGCATTGACAAGTGACATTGGAAACAACAACAGCATCAAACTTAACTGAAAACAGCACCACTTAGAGTTTAATTTATGACATTGACATAAGTTAAATCTATGAGATTTTACTTTTCTTTTCCTTAGTTGTGCGGGACCACACACGCGTCTTCTGGGTGGAGGTTGCGTGGTTTCCGCGTCCAGGTCCTTCGAACCTCCAGAAATACTAGACTTTTAGTTTTACTCAGTGGCGATTTAAAGCAGCAAAGCCGCTTCGCTATGTAAGCAATTTGAATATTTTTTTGAATTGGTGGGGGGAATGTTCCTTTCAACAGTAGTCCAAACTTGGGAATCTATGAAACACACGCAGTAATCTCTCGTTAATATAGATTCTGATTTGTTGATAAATATGAGAATATTAATACTTATTGTTGGTGGAAAATAATTTTGTTAAAGATTAAATATAATTCACATTTCTTATGTTCGGAAGTTAATAGGAAAAGAAGAAACACTGATTGGAAAAAAACTTCATCGGATCTACTTATTATTTAAACAATTTTATTTAGAATTTTGTGAGCACAATGTATTTCCAGGGTGGTCCTTCAAAGACAACTCGTCGGGGAGCTGTCGGTGACATAGCTTGAAATTTGTATTTTAGAAACAGCAAAAAAATTCCCACTTTAGATGTTAAAACCAAATTTAACAACTAGATCATGAGAGCCACGTAAACTCAGGGGATAGAGCATGCGCCTCCAATGCAATGAGGTAATGCAGGTTCGAATCTCAGCGATGCCGCGTTGATAGTAATTCCACTTCCAATTATCACAGACCTCTGTGCTGACATAAAATATCTTCAGTGGTAAACGGATCATGTCTTAGAATTCCCCTGCTTTCAAACTAAAAATGTGAAGTTTTCATTTTTGTCCTCTTCATGTAACACAAATATGAGTTAGTTCATCAAAAAGTCTCCCTTTTAGGTAAATTTGTCTCAATTCCTGATACAGGTGCTCCTTTGATTTCTTGTTTGGGTTTAAAATTACAAGGCTATGTAAATGAACTCAGAATTTGGTCGGTTGTAAAACACCGGTTATAAAAATATAAAAAAAATTAAAATAAAATGAACCATGAGATCCGTGATGGCTCATTGAATACAGCATTTGCATCCTAATAAGGTGATCCTCGTTTGAATTCCAGTGGTGTCTTAGCCACGGTAATGACGTTTAATAATTTCAGTGGTAGATGGATGGATCATGGCTTAGAACCTCTACGCCTTCAGACTAACCTAGGGATGTTTCCATGGTTTTTCTCTCTGTGTAACGCGAATGACTTCAATCAAAAAGTCCTTCTTTACGGCTAGTTTGTCTCAATTTGTTTCAGAAGTTCTCTTGTCTTCTGGGTTGGGAACACAAGGCTATGAATATTGATAGTCAGAAACTTAGAAATTGGGTCGGCTGTTCATCGCCAGTTCTAAAGTATATAAAAAAAATTCTTAAACTAAATCATGAATTTCGCATTTGCCTTTCCTTACTTTTTTAAACAATAACCATAATCATTAAGGCGTAGGAATCGTTATAGCAAGGTTTGTTTTAAAATGAAAACTTTCATTTTCTTAAACATCGCTTCATAGTCAGAATACTAAATGGTAAAGTGGTTAAAAAAATAATTCGTACAAAGATCATTCAATATTACTATCACAAATTAATAAAACCCATGTCAGCCTTATAAAAAGGAAAGTTGACTTTTTATATCTTTCCATAGTTTAAAAAAAATGCTAGGTGATTTAGGCAAATGAATGACTGCACATTTCGAATATATTTGGAACTATTAGTTTATTCTTTTAAAAAAAGAAAAATTTTCATAAGAGAGGTTTGAAAAATGGGATCAGATGCTATGTCCCTTTTCTTAAATAGAAATGTCTATTTTCTTAAGTGCGCATTGCTTACCTCATTTTTTAAATACACTTTTTCAGATGCGTCCATTCTCTTAAACACACATTTCGAGCTGTTCCCATTTTTATAAACACACTGTTCTGGCAGTGCCCATTTTCTTACAGGTGCAATACACGCTGTACTTTTTTTTTATCCATGCAATTCTAGCTCTGCCCATTTTCTAAATCACGCAATTCGATCTGTAGCCATATTTTTTAATACACAATTCAAGCTGTGTTTAGAATTAAAAACTTACCGGTGAATTCTTTTTAAAAAATATTTGATTAAAAAAAGGTATTTTATTTTATATTTTGGAAAATAAGATAGTTTAAGGAAACAGAATGCGAGGCTCCGCAAACTGTTAGATCAAATTTTAATTAAAGAGTGCGAGAAAAGCAATTGACACTCTAACATAGCAAATTGTAAAAAGAAGCCAAAATAATAGAAAAAAATGGATTGTCCAATTTGAAATGTTTTGGTTAAAAGCATAACATAAAGTGTTAGAGTTTGTAATATGTTGTTGTATTTAATATGACGTGACTTTAACTACTACTAAGGCTCCTATGCTATGATTCTAATTCAAATGATTCTATCATTCTAATTCTAATTCAGGGGCTCTAACTATACTACTACTTCCACTTAATTTTTATTGTTTTATTTTAGTTTTGCTTATGGCAACGTTGTTGAAATATTTTATATTAGATATTTAGTGTTCGATTAATTAAGATTTATGAATATTGCTAAATTTAAGTTGCTTTAGAATTAATAAATGTTTGTTATGTTTTAATTCGTATCTGTTTATTCATCTGCAGAACTTGTAGTTTATTTGAATAATACTAAAAGAAGTCCGTAAAATTTATTTGTTTGATGCAATTTACATGAAGGATGTTATAAACTTAAGGAAAACCATCAACGCACTTAAACTTTTCTGTTAATGAATTAAAAATACAGAAAGATTATCCGTTTTCAGAATAATATCTGCGTCTACCTAAATTGAAATTAATGTTTCTTCCCACTGATAAAAATTTTGGAAAATGAAATGTTATAAAATATCTGACATCAAAAAAGTTAGAAAATATATGTAATGTGTTGAGGTGAGGAGTTTGATATCAAAAGGATTGCTGTAAGAAACTGGACAACATTTTTCTAAACGTAGAAATGTCAATAATTTGAATTAACAGAATTTTAGTGCCATATTACTACTGGTTCCTGATATATATCAATTATTCATATATATTTTTCTTGTGTAATTCGGTTCCATATTTCGAAATTTCCATCCATTCTCGCCTAATGATTGTTTTTAACTTGAGATTTAAAAATGAATTAAGAGAAAAGCAGTTAAATACGTGTATGAGTGTGTGGGCCTCTCCTTTATCTACAAACAGATTTGTGCTAGAGTAAGTTAAATTTCTAATAATCTCATAGTTTCCAATAATCTAGACAACTTTTGTATTAAATTTTGTTTATAAGTTGTTTCAACATATTAGTAGTTAGATTAGGTTAAGGATAGTATTTTTAATTCTTCAGGAAATAGTGGTTTAAATGATAAATAGAGTACATGTAAAAATATATCACGATTAGCCGTGAGTATTAATGATTAAATTTTAACCCTTTGCATATTATCAAAAATAAGATACTAACGAATTAAGTCAGATTATCCTTTAAAGTATTTAACTTTCTTGTTACGCAAGGCAGAAAGTTAAATAAGAATTTCTAAAACTAAAAACAGGCTCATAATATTTAAGATTTATAGAAATTTTAATAGTTAGATTCACGTTATTATTTTCTAAAGATAAATTAGTTTTATGCTCAAATATTGGTTTAATAAATCATACAATTAAAGTTAAAACAATAAAAAACAGATTCACTCACTAAATTATTTACATATCAACTCTATGATCATTGCATACAACCTCTTTAGAATAGAAAAAATAGTGTCTTGACTTTATGTATCGTTGTTAATTTTGAGCCACATATTTACAAGTTTATGCATGACATTATTGGAAATAAAGACATATGTCGTCACCTCAAAGTAATAACGTTTTGTGAATGGAGAAATAATTAACTTACGATTTGAAATTTTATAGATTAAAGATGATTCTGTTATATTTTTCATACAAAAAGCACAGAGATTTAAAAAAAAATTATTTTTTTCTTAAAAAAGCACTTGAACTATAGGAAACAAAACTTACAGCCTCCGTCCTACAGGGTTATTTTTTTCTTTTATTTATTTATTTTTATCTAAACGATTGAAAACTCCTCACGCACTATAAAGTATAGCATGAGGTTTACAACACTAAGTAATAAACAAAAACAAGAAAATTTACAAATTTACACTAAAAACAAAATTGCGCAAGGCAGCTAGACTTTCGATACTTTTGACCAGTTCTGAAAAAACAGGAGGCCAACAAATAGAAAGACGCCTCAAATCAATCTTCTGTGATTTTTGGCTATAGTTCATATAATCAGAATTTATCTACTTATATACAGTATATACTGGTGTATAACATTGTGTAAGATGCCATTACAGCTCACTATGATAGAAATCGTTCTAAGATTTTTATGCGTCCGTTAAGGAGGAACGTTTGAAAAATATTTTTTTAATAAAGGTGTAGCATATGGTACTGTTACATATTAAACTGCAGACGAGTCTAAATTTTCTACCATTTAAACAATAATGTCATTGATGTTTCATAACTTGCAGATTCATTTATTTAATCAAAATTGGAGTTTATTGCATATCTTTAATAATTTAGTACTTTTTTAATTTTTATGTCAGCTAAGCTCGAGAACGAACGGGGTGAGCAGAACGTGATTTTAAAACTGAAACGATAACTTTAATATCAAAAGTGCCGATTTTCACAATTGTTTAAGCACAATTGGCGTCAATGAAATTATGGCAATTGTTTTAAGTTTCTCCTAAACGAATTTGTACCATTTCTCCATTAAATTTGTTTAATTGTATTTAGATCATTTTTTTACTTCAGTACTTAGCTCATTTGTTTGTAACTATTACCAAAATTAATTATGAATCAATGGCGTCAAAAATTGTAGGGTGTTTTTTTATATATTTATTTATTTTATTACTTTTTTTACGGTTCCCCAAACTCGTAAGTAAATTTTATCCATATTAACTAAAAAGGGCATTTCTTCTAAACGAAGGCAGTCCAGTAACAAAATGTATGACCACCGATTGCAAATTAATTTTATGCTTAGTTATAATATGCTATAATCAATTTAGAAACATTTACTGGTGCAAGTAAAAAGAAGAAGAAAAAAGAGTTGTAATCAGTATCCAGCGGATATAAAATCCAAACTACTCTTTTTAAAGAAAATACTAAGATAAGTATTATAATATAAATATTCTTCTATAAAAGTAAAACAATGTGATATAAATATTCTTCTATATGCAAATAATAATTTGATTTGATATGCAATAAATGGATAGCTTGAGTTCTGAAAAATATGCTTTTTATTTGCATAAAAAATCAACATTAAAAAAAGGACTCCACACATCTCTGAAACCTAATTATTCCTAATGAAAGAAGAGCTCGCTATACTCTTTTTAGCGTCAATGATGCTTATTTAGTATTGAAGGTACTATTTGAAATAATAAAATAAGCTATGTACTAGAAAGACAAAATCATAGAGAAATGGTTCTAATTCATTTAGAAGAAGGGAGTAGAAAAAAATGAGAGTAAAAGGAAATCGGCCGACAATTTTTTTGACACGAATGATGCTTATTTATTTTTTGTTTTTATACAAAATTTGCAAAAATTAACAGATTATCAAGAAACCAAATTCTTGCAGAAATGCTACTCATTCGTTTTGGAAAAGCGTAAATAACTGCCATAGACACCAATGATGCCTTATTATTTTTGGTAATATGCATGCCTGGTACTATGGTATTTGGTGCAGTTTTAATAAGTACAAAATATACTAATATAGATACAAAGTATTTTTTGAGTGAATTTGGTGCCTGTTAAAACTGTACCAATTCAGTCAATTTTTATTACATATACTGGGGAAATATGTTTAGTAGCGCCACATTAAAGATATTCCACAAAGATAAGGCCACATTAAAGACCGGAGAAAATTTCATGGTTGTAATAAATGTTAAATATTATGAGTTGGCATCGAGCAACATAATTATACCAGATGATACTGAATACATTTAATCTTGACATTTACATTTTAATTACATACAATAATACATTTCATTTGAACTAAATATACGTATTTTGCTTAACTTAATCCAATAATGTAAAGCTCCTGGGAAGTGCAACGATTTATAGCAAATAAAGATTAAAAAAAACATTGGTATTATTTTAATTTAATAATCATGTCAGGGGGGGGGGTATTAGTTTTTCAGTTTTGTTCGTGATTTCGCAATGTTGTTAGAGAATGTTTTTTCTAATTGATTTCTTTTTTTTCAGTCCCGTACAAAGACCGGGCACGCAGTTAGTAAGCTATAAAAACGCAATCGTATATAACAACCATCCATGCATTTGAAGATCGAAGAAAATAAGTATATCTATTGAAAGTTAAAAGTAATAGATTTTTAAATTATTTTACTTTGCACTTTCTTTTTCTGATAATACAGTCCTTTTTATTCCTCAGAAACTGAAATTCAAACTGAAAAAGAAAATTGTGAACCAAATAAATAGTTTTTATGCCATGCTCTGAAGTATCACAATGAGTCAAAATTTTCTTCTGAACTGTGACTCCTATTACAATTTATCTGGTATTTTTAATTTTATGATGCTATTTCTCTTACCAAATAGAATAGAAATAACCGGTTTATACTTTTATGGTAAATTTAAAATGGCTGTTTATTTAAGTGGTTGATAGAAGTTAGCTGTCAGTTAAATATTTCTATTTCTAAATTAATATGTCATTTATAACAAGAGGAAAAGGGACAAGAATGATGACTTCAAATGCTTAATTAAAGTTTTTTAAGGATACTGAACTCAGATATATCAAGCTATGGTCAATGTTTTAACCATCTTTTATGTGGGTAGTGGGATTTATTTATTTGTTTACATACATATGTGGGTTTCTTTGTAAAGACAAAAATCGATTTAAAAACACTTTTCAATTTGAAAAACAGATAGCAAAATTTTACGAACGATAGCAACATACATCCAGTGTTATAGCGGGATTCTAACACACTATATCTCAGCGGCTAGTGGAACAGCAATACTACGCGACGATGTGCAAGAAAAATAACCATAGATTATTGGGGCCTCCATTGTCGTTAGGTGATGTCCTTCCGCCAAATACAATCAATGAGATAGCACTTTCAATATCGTCGTGCTGTTTTTTTTCCTTCTCATTTTTGTGTTATTTGTTCTGTTTTTTTGACAAGAGAGAAACCATTCTTTGTATTAAGCATGCGAGCCTGTATTTATATCTAAACCAAGTTTATTTTCTTACCATTATACATTCATCGTTAAGCTTTGCTTCAAACCACTACCTTCATTTTAAATAGCATTTGGTGGAAAGAGCTGATTACTATAAAAACAATTTAAAAATAATTTTACAATTCCAGGAATTTATTTATTTATTGTTACACATACATATGCAGGCTCATATGCTCATTACAAAGTATGATTTATTCTAAGCCCTAGTCAAGTTGAAGAACAGATTTTCTCAAATAAGAGAAAAACATTAAGAAAATGGATGTATAGTAACGTGGAGGTAGCTGGTTGGATACTTCACGGTGTCCCAGGATTCAGGTTTATGCTGCTTTTCGCTATCCAGTGCTCTCTTTATTTAATATCGACAAGGACATATGAGGAAGCCTTATAATAAGCTCACAGACATGTGTAGGTGTGCGTAACAATACATAAATAAATGTAAAATAATAGATGCATCCAGGTTTGCAGCTGAATTCGAACTCATTACTCCTACACTTCAAATTTAGGGTGATGGAGCAGACCAGATACGTAAGATCTTATTTAGTTTAACATTGTACAAGAATTTGTACAGTTACAAATGCTCATTTTTTATATATTTAAATGTTGGTAGACTTCAAAATTATAGCATACATAGGAAAAAAGCAATTAATCGGCGATAAACAAAGTTAACAAGTGATTACCAAAAAAAAAAAAAAAAAAAAAAAAAAAAAAAAAAAAAAACTAAAGGAACACATAAAGGAACAAACTGAACATTTTCTCGTCATTTCAAACAAAACTGGTGTTGTTAAAATTATTGACTTTTGGTTCAATAAAATTGCAAATTCAACTTAAAATATATTCTTCGAAATTTAAACAGAAAATGGGAATACAGTTTAACTTTTAAGTTTGATTTATTTTCGTGAGTGAGATATGTAGCTTCAAATAATTACTATTTTTTATAAAACTCTTTTTATATTTGTTAAAAGAAGAAAAATTTCAAAGTCATTGCAGAGGAGTTTTTTTTAAATTATTTCTAGCGCAAAGTATTTTCCTTTTTCTGAGAATGAAATTGGAAATTTAATATAAATTAAGAAAATAGATTAGAAACACACCTCATGTATTTATTTTTTATTATAGACATTTATTTTTTATTTTATTACTGATAAATGGTAAGATGTCTTCTGAATATGCTCTTTTAGAATTTTTAAATCTTTATTCTTAAACATTTAAAGTATTTCTTTGATGAAAACATTCTCTCGCTAATTTATACCAAAGAATTTCTTGTCTGGAATCCCCCCCCCCCTCGACAGTTGATTTAAGTATTTTTTATCAAAGCCATAAGAATCGATGTTTTGATATTTTACTTGAAATTTTCAAATGGCAAAAAATAAAACTTTGCACATAAATTATTTTTTCTTTATTATCAGGATAGATAAATTTAAATCTATTCGTTAAAATGACATCGATTTCTTTTCAAAATGTTAACATAAGGCTTGAAATAAGTCTTAAAATAATTCAGTTTATTGATTAGTTTTTCGTTGTGCTCATGCAGGTAAGTAGTCAAAACTCAAATAAGGATAAGGTATACTTTTAGAGACGCAATGATAAAGAAAAACAATGTAAACAAAGCACAAATTAAGGTACCACAAGGGTTAAGGTACAAAAAACTCGTGTAAATACGATGAGTGTAAAGAACCGAATGAAGTTAAAGAACAAAATCTACAGTAGTCCATTTTTGTACAATGCGCCAATAAAAAAAAAAAAATTAACCACCCTGAATAACTTTTGGTCTGAAGATCGGATTTTCTCGTTTTAGGTCTCAATAATAATGGTTCGAGGGCTGACCGCAAATCATAATGAGCTAATTAATTAGTGCAGCTGATAATTTAAGTTACAAAATCAAACATAAAAATCGCGCTTTTCCGAATAAACATATTTTTTCTACACGGATTTGGATTTCTGACCCCCAAGATATAGGGTAAATCCGCAATCTGCTACATACGGTCCCTATAGTTCTTTCAGGAGGGCGATTCATGCTTATTTCGTCAGAACACGAAAACGTTTAAAGTGTATAGAGCATTTTTTGCAGACAACGATAAAATTTGTTTGTCTAAAGATAATCTATGCAAAAATAAATTTTAGTAATAATTTTTATTTTTTATTATTTTATTTAATAATAGTCGAAAAATGTTGAATTGTAGGGCATAAAATTTTTTACATCATTTAAAACTATCTAGTTTTACATGTAAAAATATGAAATTTGAGCGAAATCGGTTAAATAGTTCCTGAGAAATAGAATTTTAGAAAATTCCTATACTTAAAATTCGATTTTTCAAGAACTATTCGACAGATTTTGCTCAAATTTTGCATTTTGCCATATAAAATTATATTCTTGAAGAGGATGCTAAAATGCATACACGTTACAAATCAACATTTATTTTATCTTTTTTAAATTAAATAATAAATAATAAAAAATAATTAATATTTAATAAAAATCGTTTTTTGCCTGGAATTATCTTTGGATAAGCGAATTTTATAATTGTGTGCAAAAATTTTTCAATTCACCTAAAAAGTTCTCGAGATGTGGTGAAATACGCTAAGAGTAAAATTAACAATAAAGGATCCTAACTTTGGATTGCTCTCCTGACCAAATTATGGGGACCATATTTTCCAGATTCCGGCTACCTCGAACTATTAAGATTGAGTCCAAGAACTTAAAGATCCGATAACTAGATCAAAAGTAATAGGGTTGTCTGTTTTTTTTCTTTGGCGCAATGTGCATTTATTGTGGTTTATTCGCATATATTTTGTTTTTTAACACAGAAAAAAAAAGTATGGTCAGACATACCAGAATATGGCAAAATTATCGGTATTTCTTGCTCTATGGGAACACCGAAAAGCACGGCGATTTCTACCGAATGGTTTTTTGTTATCTTTTGATAAAACTGTATCAAAAATATGTTTTTTATTATGCTGTTCCCTGCTAAATGTTGTAAAATTTAGTTGAAATCTGTAATTTTTACATGATATCTTAGAGCATAGTATAAAAACCATTTATTCTGTTAAATTACTTTTCAGTTTTGTATTTTTTACTGAATAAAAGGGAATAAGTGTTGCAATTTTTAAAACTAGAATTTTCAGTAAACCATTACTATATGCACAGAAAAAATACCACATGAATAGTTTAAAGACTGCATAGTTTGGTTTTAGTATCAGAAACTTCATTACCATGCAAGTACTGTAAATTTATTAGAATCTTTTTCTCTGTGAGGTTATCAAAATATTCTGGAAAAAAAATATAGTTAACAATTAATTTCTTGAGCCACTTGCGCTAAATAAACATATAAGCCATCCTTATCTGGATCCCTATCGTGGTAAGATTTTAATAAGCAATATGATCTCATAAACTATACTTGTTATTCGATGGTCAAATTCTGAATATGCTAATTAGCTTAATTTGTTCAGACGATATTTTAAATGAAAGAATCAGACAAACAAAAAAAACTTCCTTTGACACTTAACCCACCATATTTTCATCAAATTTGATTTCTTGACCGTCAAAATTTAGAAAACAGCAGGCGCAATATTTAAAATATCGATTCAATAGTTGGAGAGTTGTCTGAAATTATAGTCCCTTAATATTAAATTTACTGTTTGCTTGGTTCGCAAAATGTTTGGAACTATTAGGGACTACCAATGCATTTTTCACTCTGAAGTCAAATAATTTCTAAGATCATTTATTAATTTATTATATTGTTTTATTTATGTTTTTTATTTAATAATTGTTAAAATATTTTGGAACCTCGAGATATAAAATATTATTACTACATTTGAACTATGTAATTTTCACTAAACGATTTTGGAGTTCTATCATATTACTGATCATATTGGATTATACATGAGTACACAAATGTATTAAAAATTATTCGATTGATTATGTATTTTGATAAAGATTCTATAATATACTTGTTAAGGGAGGTGATTACGTAACATTCTCAATATTAAACTAATGTACGAAAAAGTCATAAGAGATTTAAAAGAACAATAGAACTAATTAAAAAATGCATTTAAAACAATTATATGTTATATAAAGTTCGCTATTAGTGTTTGAGATATCTAAACAAAAAATTCACTACTTAACTAATGCAGCTTCTTCCCGAAAGCTTAGAATTCATGACATAAAAAGAATAATAATTTTTACTGGACTTCTAGAAAAAATATATTTCGGAAAAGTTTACGAAAATTAAGTATTAAAAACAAGAAAAATAAATTCGAGGTAATTCGAATTTTTTCTTACTCACGTGCAAAAACTAATTAAAACTTAAGTGATATGCATGATAATAGAACAGATGATAATAGCAGGATAATTCTCTGAAAAACTGAAGTTTTAGTGCTTTGTTTAACTAACAATAGATTATACAAAAATATTTCGCTTATTTAAATGCAAATCGGCTTTATTATTATGAGCATAAAATATAAACGAATATTATAACTTCTTCTTTTTTGTATTAAATAATTATCTTATTACTAAAATTTTTTTTTTGAAAAAATATACCTAAGCAACCGTTTGTAATCTGGTAGTATTTCTGTGGAGCAATAAATTATGCACTTTTTCATGGCAAATTTTTACTTTAATTTAACCCTTAGTGGTCGTATTAAATTTACACATTGTTCAATGCTGGTCATAAATATTTTATTGTAAACGAACATACTGTGCAGGATAAAGAAGAAAGTCTTCTTATTTTTGAGGAGAACAAATAAGTATTACGTTACACCTTGTAAAATGCTTTGTTGAATTTTATTTATCTTTAAACTCTATCTACTTATCTTTATCTTTAAACACTATCTTGTCTACAAACTTTATCTTTAAACTCTATCCTGTCTATGAACTTTATCTTTAAACTCTATCTTGTTAACACTAAAAAGATGAGGGTGTCTTCTCGTTTTTTTGTTGCTCCGTAATTCGTAATATAACTTGCTGAAAATATTGAGTACTTTTGACTTTCCACACTCAGAAAAAACAGCATGATCAAAATTTTCAGAATATGGTAAAATTTAACATGTTTCTGGCTCTATGAGAACACTGAAAAGGACGGTAGCTTTTACCGAAGTAAGACATTTTACCGAATGGTAATGATTTCTGTTAAAATGAACAATAAAATATTGTATTATTACCATGCTGCTTGATAGTAAATATTGTAGACTTTGGTAATTTTAACCATGAAGTTGGTAATTTTAGCAGTATTAGTATGATTTTAGATGACACAAAAATATTCAGTTTGATACTCCTTATTAAATTTAGTAAACATTTGTTTCCTTTCTTTATTTCTTTTATTTACATCACACTAGAGCTGCACAATGGGCTTTTGGCGACGGTCAGGGAAACATGACTGAGGATCAGTAACAACATACATACGTCAGATACAGATCTGTAGACAACATACATACGTCACATTCCGTTTTACAGGGAGGACGCATTCATTCACCATCCATCCGCAGATCATTTTCCGATCCAGTGCCCCCAGAGGTTTGATTTGTCATGGGAACCTGGAGGACTTAGTGACTCCGACTAATTTAGCAAGATCAGTCACCGTTTTGTACGAGGGGAGTCTTCGGACGGTGTGGATCGAACTCATGACCTCTCGAACATGGGCATAACGCCCTACCAGCTAGACTGTCCCCGCCGTAAGCATTTTTAGCTGGCCAGTTGTTTTTCTTCTATGTAAAATAGAAGCTATCATCTACCAAGCTTTAAAACTACAAATGCCTGGAATAGGCTAAACTAAATCAGTAGCACAATTGTTACGCATCAGGGCTGTCTCATTGTCTTAAATGGAAGCGTAGAGGTAACGGGTTCAAAATACACCATTGCCATTGAAATATTTAATTTTGATATTAATTAATTTATATTTGTTAATTTAGATATATTTATTGCATGTCTTCGGATCATCTGAGGGATATTTCCCATACCGTCGCCAATAGCCCATTGTGCAGCTCTACGACGTTAATAAAGTACCTACCTACCTACCTTAGATGTATTTATTTAATTAGATATATTTATTTATTTAGATACATGTATTTATTTAGATATATTTATTTATTTATATTTATTTATTTATTTATTGTTACACATACTTATCATATGCATACCATACAGACTTGTGTGTTCATTACAGAGATCGGCTTACATGCAATTGACAAATCGAAATACAGATGGCACAAGATAAAGACATAATAAACATATATAGGGGAAGGTAGGGCAAGATGGGACCACCGGGCAAGACGGGACATCGCTTTTTTTTCTACGCGAATCACGGTAGCGACTTCTAAAGGGCGTTTTCGGTAAGAAAATAATATTTTTCTCAATACGCACAAGTGTTTTCGTCAGTTCACAAGGTGTTATCGAAATGCAAGCATTGTTTTGTTTTTCTTATAACGTGTTAAAATATTTTTCCAGGTTTGTATGCTGTTATTATTTGTTTAATACTTTGCAATAAATTTTTGAAATTTGTGGCACTATGGTGTTATTATTGTACAAACATAATGGGTAGTAAAAATTGAAATTTATTTGTTTAAACAAATTTGCAGATAATGTTTTTTAAAAATGCACTATCCGGGCAAGATGGACCGGGCAAGATGGGACAGCCAAAGTAGAATAAAAGTGTAATATAAAAATTAAACTCTCTGGATTTTGCAAAAAGCATAAAAAATAAGGTAATATTAACAAAGAAAAATATGAACTAGAAGATATTACTTAACAAATCATTTATAAAAATTTATAAAAATAATTTATAATTAATTAATTGACAGACAATATTCAGATTGCTTAGAATGGGCTCATGAAGCGTGCAGTGCTTATTCCGGTTTTGGCCAATTCTTATGCAGTAACTGTGATGTTTAGGAACGTTTTTTTTTTGTCGATTATTCTTTTATTCTGACATTAATTTCAGTGATTTTTGAAATGTAATTATGAGTCCCATCTTGCCCGGGTAGCCCGGGCAAGATGGGACAATGTTCTAATTTTGTTTATGTTAAGTTATTATTATTGAACTTTATTATTTATTTATTTTCTGTATGAGATATGTAAGAGCAATGTTCCCACTATATGTTTACAATATAAAAGATATAAAATTGCTCTAGTTTACTATTTTTTGAACCAAGTTTCCTTAAGCGGTCCATCTTGCCCTATACCTTTCCCTAAACATTATTAATATATATATATATAATGTCTGGTTGTTTTCATTGCAATAAATGCTATGGGTCTTTGCTCGGTATCGCTGTTCTGCTAACCACTCTAAAGCGTATGTAGTGGGATCAAATTCCACTATAACACTGGGTGTATGTTTTGCTGTATTTCACAAATTTGTGACACCTGTTTTTAAAACTGAAATGAGTTTTTAAGAGTCTATTTTCTATTAAAAATAACTCATATGTATAAGGGAATAAATAATAACGGAATAAGGGAATAAATAAATGTATCCCACTCACTACTCTCATAAAAGATACATACAACAGTGGATAGAGCTTGATTTATATGAGTACAGTTTTTTTTAAAGCACTTGAAATCTATAGTATGCCTAATTTCTCTGCGATCAAGATAAATAGGCTATTAATAACTAATTCGGTAAAAGTCTTAGAAATCAAAAGGTTAAAATTAACAAATATGGTAAAATGAATGGCAGTTCGGTTGAATTTTTTTATAATTTTAATCATGTTGCCTTGGAATAAATATGTTGAATTAAAACCATTATTCATTTAGTTTCACTTTTCAGTTATGTATTTTTACTAGATGTGTAGTAATAAGAACCCTAAATTCGAAAAAAATTTTTTCGTGATTCGTAAAATCATTTCACGTTTGAAATACTTAAAAATTATAGTTCAAGGAACTACTTTCACAGCTTTTATAGTATATATTTTAATGGAAGAATTAGAATAAAATTTTTTTAAATGAATAAAAGAAGAAACAAGTACATATTTCATAAATATTTTTCGAAGCATTTTTATTCTATTTACTTTTCCTATTATTCTTTTTCGCATTTCTTATTATAAATAAATTGTTTACTTGATAATACATCATGCCTGTAACAAATTCTTTTAAATTTGCTTCTATCTGTATATAGTATAAAGAACCATCGTTCGGAATAAAGTTAAATACTGTTGAATTAAAAGTTCATCGAAAGAAAATTAAAAAAAGAAATGATTGGAACTTCAAAAAAAGGTATTGGTCAAGTAATATATCCCAGGTAATGTAACATAAAAATAGTAACAATTATCATATAATGAGAGCATAATTATATTTAGTTTGCCGTAATTTCTTAGTTAACTCTGAAAGTATCTTTTCGTTCACACATATTAATGAAACAAAACATCTCTTAATTATCATCTTGAAAATGGCTCGGGCACGTTTATCTTTTAGAAATTTTGAAATCTTCTCTTATGAAATAGAAAATAATTAAGACATTCATCGGCGAAATATCGTATTTAGTTCTCAAAAATTCACTATTCCATCCAAGAATGAGGATTCCAGGCAGTAGACACCGGCTGGAAAGAAAACCGGTTGTTTCTAGCCAAGAAACTCTTTCCAAGGTGTTCGTGGTGGGGAAAAATAATTCCCGTTCGAACGTGACGTCATTCCCAGAAGGAATTTCATTCTATGGAGCTCATGGTAGGCTTCCAGAATGTTTTTACTTCGTGCATAATTTTAATCATTCTCCGTGCCTATTTAATCATTCATGTTTTCGTCATACAAGGACGTAACTATGGAACCTTATATCTCGAATGAAGAATAGGAACAGAGTGGCCCGTTAAGTGTTTTGTCATGTTCTCCATAACCTCAGGTAAGTTTGTGTATAAAGTACACTTTGGTAGGTATAAAGTACACTTTGGTAGGTATAAAGTACCCTAATTTCGTTAAAAAACAAGAGTGTTTCGACTCACCTATAATTATTATTTATAAAGATAAGAAAAATCAATAATCTGCAAAACTACTGCATAAGCATAATTGAAAAGCAAGTTTTGTGTTTACTCAAAACTAAATCAAATAAATACTTACTTTTTTGACCAAATCAAATAAAATACCAAGGAATTTTGATGATTGAGTCTCTAATATATATTTATGAAATTCATTATTATTATATTTTAAGATTTTTAAATTAAAATTTGAAAATCACTGCTTTACCTTTACAATTCAATATTCCGAGAACGAAAATCTAATGCAAAAAAAATAATTATTAGGTTTTTTAAGCAATTATTTTTAAATAATTGCATAAGTTATAATAAGAAGAGTTAATAGAAATTTGTCTACCGTATTCTAGTTGTCCGAGGATACTGGTCAGCTTAAATATGACACCATTAATAAAACTAACATATTTCTAAAGTTATCTTTATTTGTTGTTATTTGATGCAATTAACCGTGTTGTGGTTTTACGAAGCAAGACACGTTTGTAGACGTTCATGCCATCAAAATAATGATACATAACAAAATAATGGATGTAGCCTCGTTTTGTCATTGGACACAAAAGCGCTGTCAAAATTTAAGCCAATTATCAAATTGGAAAATGTTGAGGATTTTAATTGGTAGTAAATTCTGTATGCAGATAAATTCTGCTCGTAGTAGTAAATGTTTATAACGCATTCATATTACAGGTTGCGGCAAAAGAACTCGGATAAAGTAATTGCATCATAGAATAAAAGTTATTCTTTTACAATATTTTACAATATTTTACAAATAATAAAGTTATTCTAAAATTTCTTCTTAATTTGTGTGCTCATTTCTTTTCGTCTACCACTTTAATTATAAAATCTAGAAATTTTATAATCTGAAATAAAATTTGTAATGAAATATTTAATAATCTATCTCTGAGTTTACGTATTGCTTTTTATCTTTATTCCAATGTTAATATTTTTTCCATTGTTGTTTTGCTTGATTAAACAATTTTAGAGATGTTTAAACAAGCAAAACAACATAGTGAAATAGTTCGTTTGCTCTCTAATCAATTTTTTTAAGCAAAAGTTAGGATTATCAAAGCAATTGCTTTGTCGAGAATAAGACAGATTAAAGGACTTGTGACTCTGTGCTGAAAGTTTTAATTAGCTTCGCATTAATGCAAATGGTGGCCAATTTTATAGCAATTAAATATGTGCATCAGTAAAAGTTTATAATTATTTGTTATATTTTGTTTATTTTTAATAAACTTATCTCAAAAACTGTTGGTCCGGGTTATATTTTTTTCTGTACCTAGTAATTATAAAAGATTGAATTTAAAATGAAAAAGAGTCGACAAAAGTCCCCGCTTTTCCTTAAAATGTCCCATTGCGTTTCTAGTAAACTCATAATTTTAAAACAATAAAAACTAATGTGTTTTATTGTAATTACAATGAGCGTGCTTTTAAACTGAATAATGACACATATAAAGTTTCTAAAATTTGATAAACGAAACAACTATTTTATATTCAACATTTGACATATTCTCCAAAATGAGGCTTCTACTTAAAAAGTCTTTTAAAAGTCGTATTTCCAATTAGCAGAAAGATGTTACGCTTAAACCCAGCGTTTTAAGCTAAACTCATTTAAATAAAATCCTATGCAAAAGCCTAGGATTGATCTTATTTTTGTTAAATATGAATTTTAAGCAGCAATTAAGAAGTAAGACCTTTGACCATCAGAAGTAAGACAATTTTAATCGATATGATTCCGCTGTGTATTTTTAGAAATATAATCTCACTACTCGCATAAACTATTTCCAAATGAAAAATTTGTTATACGTAACTGGTTCTTTAAATAAATAATCCCATAGCTATAATATACAGTTTCAGAAAAAAGATGTTATATGAGTCTCAAATTTTACTTTTATCACAAAAGGAGTGTAAAACATACAACGTCCGAGTATAATCTTTAACGAGTATAATCTTTATTACTTTTTATTTTTAACGAAACAATTGTTATTTATAAGTGAAAAATAAAGGAATTTTTTTTAAATAATTAACAAATATAAAAAAAATCTAATATTTGGCTTCAATGTAGAGTATTTTTGCATAAAGTATTTAGGAGTAAATCTATAATTATTTTATAAGGTACTAAAAATTTGATCTATCGAATAAAGGCGAAGAAAAAAAGATCATGTTTATAATTCGCATTGATATCTCAATAAATTAATAATATTTTTCGATCGAATAAATTTTTTCGTTTTCGATGACATAGAACGTTTTATGTTGAGATATTTTGTTATTTATAAGTGAAAAATTAAGGAATTTTCTTAAATATTTAGCAAATATAAAAAAAATCGTAATATTTGGCTTTAATGTTGAGTATCTTTGCATACAGTGTTTATTTTAGGAGCAAATCTATATTCATTTTATAAGATAAAAAAAATTTGATTATGTTTACAATTCGCAGGAATATCTCTATAAAATGATATTTTTCTGCAAATTAAATTTTTTCGTTTTCGATGCTTTATGAAACATTTTTATGAATAGATATTTTGTGGCTCTGAATGTTTTTTGACATTATCTCTAGGATTCCGGTTTGAATCATTGAATCTCTAGATTTTTCCTATTGGATCAACTGCTTTTGTTTTCAAAGTGGTTCGCTTAGTTACCTGTTTGTTTTTTTCCGCTGAAGACGAGAGAAAGTTATCGACAGAACATTGAAGATGGTTAAAGTAAAGTAGAGTTGAAAAGTATCATCTTAAATAAATTAAAAGTTTAAATATTTTAAAAAAAAAGAAAACTTAAATTAGTTATGGTAATTTGTATCAATTGGATTTAAAATTAAAGCAAACAAGTATTACGTTTTAAAAGAAATTATGTTATGTGAAGACTTTGAAATTAAAAGTTTCTAACTAAGGTTCATATATAAACTTTATATTAACTTATACGATACAGCAAAAAATAATATTTCAGTTATAATATCCTAATCCCTAATTATTTGGCATTATATTTCAATTACACTTTTTAAGTACTTATATCTTCGTAGACCAAAAGTTTTCTTTTAGTAGAAATAATCAGTTGATTTATACAGCCACTCGTGTATTAATTCTATATAATTCTAACTTTATACTTAAATAAGCAATGGTGCGTTAATAAAGTTTAATTAAATTGTAATTTTTTTTATACGAAACTAAAAATATTTTATACATCTGGCATGTTAGTTTTTGAGAAAAAGCTTTTACATTTATTTACACAGTTGAAATTAATTTTTTTTTTAATTTCCCATTTTTAAACATTTATTTTTTCATTTCCAATGACGGGGATTACAACTTCGAATACCAGAGGTAGTAGAAAGACCAAAATCATATGCCTAGAAGCTCTGTCTCTATGCTGTTATGTTGCCGTCTGGGTAGTGTTATGCAGTGATGTTTTCGATTCATAGGTTCATTAGAGTAACGTAGACGAGAGTCAGGATGGTGATACATACATACGTAAACTATGTAACTTGTTCTCCCAAGCAGTCATGACATGTTAGGAGCATTTTTTCAAGGCTTATCTGCCATTGCCTCTATATTTGCCTCACCCAATTTCTTATTTTTATTTTTTATCATAGCAAAGAACCTCATTTTTGTTGTGTATTTTATACGGAGTCTTAAAGAGTGGTAAGATAGGGCTGAAAAGTACCTTTTCGAGCAAGAAAATCAACCTGTTCGATACTCTTAGAATTTTCTTTCTTAAACTACGATAAGAATAAATGGCCTGTCCTTCCAGTTAACCGTAAAATTTACGGTAAAGAATTTTTTTTTTACTCTTGCGGCTTTGAATCCGTTAGCAACAAATAGTATGGTTAAAAAGGCATGAATAGAAAATTATAAGTTTTTCAACTATTTACAAATAGCATGGTTTCAAAGCCGTAAAAAAAGAAATTTAACTGGACATTGGAATTAAGCTTTTCGTTAGGTAATGGGCATAGGAGTTAGATTGCAGGTGAGTTGTATTTTGACAGTTGAAACGTTTAATGTAGTTTAATTAGTTTACCTGGTTGTTTCACCAATCGTAAGAGATTGGAAGTACTAGAATTTTTTTGTGTCAAGCAGATTTATGTTGCTGCTATCTATAGATGAATGAGAGCATCATATTCTAAAAGCCCAGGTTCACATATTGGGGAGTGTAGGGCACTGGAAATTTTTCATGTGTTAAAATGAATGGAGGAAATAATGTGACGTCAACGCTGGAACACGAGTCCCCGTTTTGTCGATCAAGAAATTGTCAGATTAACCTTTTTATCTATAATATATACACCTAGCAGAAAGGAACTAAGTAGCATCATTAGGTGGGCCTAGCTGGTGCGATAAAATTCTGGCTGTTTGACCGTATTAGGTAAAATAAGTTAATAAACAATTTTTCTTACTCTTAACAGTTTTAATTGAATCTTATTTATGGTTATTTGACAGTTTTGTTTCAATTTTATAAAATTATAATTAAATAAATTGTTATTTAACAATTTTTTCCGAGAAATTTCTAAAAATGTATATGCCCCACAGTAGCTAGGTATCCACTGGATGTTTACACTTTTGTTCTAAAAGCCTGATGAGCTTCCGACACTGGAATATTTCAACCGGAAAAGTGTTTTTCCTTCTGAGCTAATTGCTTAGATTGTAGTCTGAGAATTAGGGAGTAAAACAACTTTCTTCAATTTAGAGTAAATAGAAAACAGTTGTTTCAGTGTAAAGCATGAACCTCGCTATCAAAGGCTATTCTGTGTTTCCCGGGGATCCATAGAAGGAAAAAAAGATCTGAAAACAAAATTTAAACATTTATTATTTTAACAATTCTTAATTTTGATTATTGACTAGATTTACAAACTTGTTTTTCTTTTTTTTCTTTTTCAAAATAGCATTCAAAAATTTCTAATTTCAATTTAAATCATAGAACTTAAGTTTAAATGAGATTTAATGATGCTGATTTGGATGCTATACAGATTCGTGAATTAAAGTGAAGTTGAATATATTTTTGTAAAATTTTAATTGTAATACATTTTGCTTTGTTTTCTCCTTTATTAATATTTTATAACTTAACCTGCTTCATGTTGTTTTGGGTAATAATTTGAACTGGAAATTCCGTTTTTTACATTTCAATCTAAGATTATTTGCAAGGATGTGGTTTTGATTTTTCTTATACTTCAATCTATGATAAAATATCCAAGAGGTATGGATTCGAGTTATATTTTTCTTTATACTTTAATTTATGATGTTTGGTAAGGATTGAGTTTTATTTTTATCATATACTTCACACACACAGTTTGTGATGATTAATTTCTATGAAATTTTCAATTGTTTCTTATTTTGTCTATGATAGTTGAAAATGAATTCTTAATATTTTTATACTTCAATATTTGATGCTTAATAAGGTCGAAGTTTTCAGTCTTTGATGCTTAATTAGCATAGAATTTTAATACTTCACTTTAAGATAATCGAGACGAAGTTTTTTCTTTTCTTAAAAATTTATTTAGATATGATTAAATCAATGGATTTTTAATATTTTTTTATACTTCAATCAATGGTGTTTAATAAGGACAGAATTTAAATTTTTTCCACTTTAGTCCGTGATTATTAATAAAAATAAAGCTTTCAAGAATTTCCACTTTAAACTATGATATTTAAAAAGGATGGATTTAATATTTTTTAATAAAACTGAAGATGATTAGTAAGAATTAAGATTTTTGTTTTATCATATATACAAGAGGAATAACGCGGATGGGTTTTTGATCTTTTTGATGAAATGAAGATGAAATATTATTTTAAATTTAATGAAGTATTTTATAATACTTTAATAAAATGTTTAAGACGGATGAAGTTATTATTATTAATATTTGTCGATAAGACTTCACCCTCAAAATCACGTTGATATTCTCAGGTTTATTTTTTTCCTTTCTTCAGCTCCAGATAACGTAAGTCAGTTTCATTAATAAGTAATACAAATTACTTCACTAATTTAAATTAAGTAAATAATTAGTTGATAAATTGATTTTCAGATTTTCAATTGAGATTTTATATAATATATATATATATATATATATATATATAGCAATTACTGTGATCCGTTTTTATTGATGTTCGTATTTTATGTAGTCGTTATATACGTCTTATTGATATTCTTTTTAATGTTAATGTTAATTGTTTAAATATGTTACCTATACAACAGTTTTAATATGCTTGCTTTTTACACCTATAACCATTCTTGTATCGTTGCCATCCTTTATGTAATTCTTTAATTGTTATGTGTATTTAGTAAATGCATCCCGTAGTCTCCACGGGGATATGCTAAAATCTAAACAAAATAGAAAGATCAAACAGTTTAATATTGTCCCAGGATTTTTTCAACTATGTTACAATTATTATTCTAAATTATTTCTGTTGAGTTTTGCTTTTTTTTCCACATTTATAATTTAGCTCCACCAACAGCCTTTTCTTGTTTTACTTTTTTCTGTTTCCTTACCTACCATTTATTAAGCTTTATTTTACTATATAATTTAAGAAAATATAATTTTAGTGATTTACAGTATAAGTTTGACTAGAGTGTAAGTTATTTCACATTTTTTAACATTAAACTGAAATTTAAAATAGTATATTTTATTAAAGTAAACAATCGTTTCGTACGTATTAACAAAAAGGAAATATGTTTTTTTACAATAATAAAAATAATGATATAGAAAAATATTTGAAACATTATGTTTGTAACAATTATGCAGTTGCTTAACATCTGATATTTACTGCTTCGTGAGACTTATTTGTTATTTAAACATTTTCAAAAATCGGTAAAAGAGGGGAATATAACGTAGAATCTTGTTGATATTCTATTGTTTTTTTATTTTATCCTTCCAAAGCTGTAAATGTATTACTGCCATAATTTCCATCCAAGAAACATTTAATTTGCAGCTGAAATTCTTATAAGTAGTAAATTAAATTGTCAATTTTTTAAGAAAAACTTCGAAAAATGCCTCTCTAATTTTAAAATAATCCATCTTTAAATATATAAAAGTGAATGTCTGTCCGGTTGCATATTCGCTAATAACTCAAAAATGAGAGCTCCAATTTGTATCCTGTTTGTTTCGGCAGTTTGCTTTCGAGGAGAGATTTGTAAACAATCATATTGTTCCGGTGCTACGTGGTTCGGGAACTGTATCGAAAATACAAAATTTCAGTGAGGAAAAATTATTTTTATAGAAAAAAGGAAAACAGCATTTTAAAAAATATATTGAAAAAAAATAGAAGCAGAAAAAACTACTTGAAAAATTAAATGTTTAAGTGTAGAAATAAAGCGGGGTAGAAACAAATATGCAGGCTAACGTAAGTTATTGAAAATTAAGGAAACATTACAATTTCCCGTTAATGGTAAATCTAATCATAAATATGCCTTTCCTTATTTGTACGTATGAATTTTCAACTTCAAGGAGTTTCAATATATTAAGTTCTAATACTGAAACGTTTTAATACTAACTATTAATAATAATAATAAATTTTGTTATATTTTTCTATCATGAATTTCCTATTTTGAAACTTTATATTACTATCCTTTAGATGAAATTATGTAACTATATATAAAAATCTAATGATGGTGTCGCCGTTTTAAATTGTTGTTAATACATTTTTATTGGCTGGAAAATCACATCGTTGGATCCAGTTTTCTCACATTAATTTTCAGATCAGTTTGATTATCCTCAGTATAAAATTGATATAAGTTACAAAGTTATTGTTTTTCTATAAATATTTTTGTTTCCCTTATTTAAAGGTTTAAATTACCTGCACTGTTATTATTACGTTTCTGATTTTGTTTTACTTCTAAATTAAGAGTTTAGGAGAATCGTTCTATTATTATTATTATTATGTAATTTTACGTTACATTTTAAGATAAAAATTATTTAAAATGGTATCTGATCTTACTAACCGTTTTGCAATTATTATTTTTCGGTACAAATTACATTAATATATTATTATGAATTACGGTTTCAGATATACGTTAAAGGATTTAGAATTTAACTTTAAAATTCATGCATAAGTGATGAATGCAAAAATTGTATTTAAAATATACGCCAGTTCGTTTGGTAAGCGAAAATATTAAACTACAGTAGTGAACTTACCAAATTTGTTATAACAATATGCTTTTAAATGTTATTTCAAAAAATGATTACTTAAAAAAATGATTTATGTTCACTAACAGATCTTAATAATATCATAAGTGAAATAATTGAAAATGGGAAGTGGTGGTACAAGTGTTCTTTTTAGTACATACATTTTTAGTTGAATAATTTCAACTGTTTTATGCCAAAAAATAACAATTATTGCGAAGCAATCATCGGGGTTGGTGAGCGTCTGCGAAAAAGGGCCTTAGACCCCTAGCATTAAAATAAAATCGGTTATTGGTACTATGATGCCAAGTTCGCCAACTAGTAGAACAACTTTTGATTCTGATTTACAGATGTCACCGGTTACCGATAATACACACAGGTTCATCGAATAAGACAATATCGTGAATATTATACAAAGCGAAAATTATTAAATACGATATTGTGAATGTTGCTAAATTTTATTTGAGTAACAAAAATATTGACATCAATGTAGAAATTAGTTTAATTGGGAAAATATCACGATATATTTTTGGCAATGCATTGTGATGCATGCATTGGCATGGGTGACAACAAGTCGCTAAAACACGGTTCTTATAACCGATAAGAAGATGATACGTTAGGTATCAACAGATGCCACATAAATTATATATTTGATTTTGCCGCACACACATTTACGACTCAACTTTTGGATCTCAATATAAAGAAAATGAAAGTTTTTAATCGTTTCATTTGTTTGTTTGTTTGAAAGTCTTAAGTTCATTTTGTTTTAGCGATAAATTCCTTGCAAATGTGACTTAGTATGCTGTATGATGATGAGAAATTTTGATGGAAATTGAAGTATTTCACAATATTGAAATTTAATCACCAAACGCAATTGTACCCGATTATATAAATGTGCCAACGGGAAACGCTTTGCTTTACTATAAAGAAATAAACAGCGTGTAAAGCATTTTAAAATCTAAAAGGATAAAATATTTTGTTTTAAGACAACACATTATTAATTATAAAGAAATTATAATTTGAATTATCGACTTTTTGTAACTACGTTTTTAAGGTTATAAGCTGCATTTTATTCTTAAAATTGGTACATTCTGAGTATAATTAATTTAATTTAATGTACCTCGAAAAAAATAGGTTAAAATGCTTTTAGAATTTTAATTTTCATATTTGTATAGGGAAAATGGTATTTTTGATAATATAAATAATATTCATTTCATATTTAAAGTTTTCTGAAGTAAATGGTATTTTGAAAAGGTAAAAAAGCGTACTTTCTCTGAATAAACATACCTTTTTCCGACCGCCAAAATATAGGGGGGAGCCGAAATCTAGGAAATATAGTCCCTTTTTGCGTATTTCGCTATATCTCGAGAACTTCTTAAGTAAATTGAAAAAATTTTCACACAATTATAAAATTCTTTAATCCAAAGATAATTCCATACAAAAAATAATTTTTAGTAAGTATTTAATATTTGTTGTTATTTTATTTAATAATGATTGAATAAATGTCAAAGTCTAAGGAATACACAGTTTAGTATCATTTAAAAAATATAATTTTATATGCAAAATACAAAATTTGATGAAAATTGGTCGAAAAGTTAATGAATTTTAAATATCTGACTTTTTTAAAATAAACTTTCTCAGGAACTATTCAAACGATTTTTCCCTATTCAAGCGATTTTTTTCGATTGAATTTTAAAAAAGATAGGTATGTAAAATTCGGGAACCATTCGACCAACTTTGCTCAAATTTTGTATTTTGCCATATAAAATTGCATTCATTAATATAACGCTAAAATGCGTATACCTTACATTTCAACATTTATTCGATCATTATTAAATAAAGTAATGTTTACTAAAATATTTACTAAAAATCAATATTTACTAAAAATAATAAAAATAAATATTTACTAAAAATAATGAAAATAAATATTCACTAAAAATAAATTTTTGCCTGGAATTATCTTTGGAAAAACGAATTTTATAATTGTGTGAAAAAAATTTCAATTTGCTTAAAAAATTCTCGAGATATAGCGAAATACGCAAAAAGTTAAATTAACATTAAAGCGCCCCTCTTGAGAGCGATCTCCAGACCAAACTATAGGGACTATATTTCCCAGATTTCGGCTACCCCCTATATTTTGGAAGTCGGAAATCCGAATCCGTTTGAAAAATCTATGTTTATTCAGAGAAAGTACGTTTTTGTATCTGATTTTGTATCTCATTTTTAAGTGTTAGTTTTCTTAACTTTAAACGTATATTTTAACACGGATATTTTAAAGGTTCGTATTTTTACTTATTATTTTTTAAAAATCTTTGATATTTCTTTTAAAATAGTTACATCATTTTTCAGTTCTTGTATTTCATGTTTCAACAGTATCAGTTTTTCGTTAGATCATTCATGATAGGTATTTTTTCTATTACTGAGTTATAAATTTCATAAGAACCCGTTAATATACATAACACTTTAAAAGGAAAAAGTATAGATTTTATGACTTGAAAAAGCGTATCCTACCCCCCAAAATTTTTTTATACTAGAATGTGTGTAATGAAACATCAGAGATAATTTTTTGCGTCACCGCAGACTGCTCTTGGTGTTGTAAAATACCACGAAAGATCATTGACACTGGTGTAAATGAACAGTGAATGAACTTAGTATGAATGAACATTGTGTAAATTAAAATTTTTGGTATGCAGTAACACTAACATTTATATGAATACTAATAAGATATAATGCACATAAGAATCAGTATACAAATTGTAAATTTTCTGATTCAATTTATTGAAAGAACAGATAGTGTAAGATTAATGTACAATATTTTTTTAAAAATAAAATTAGTTAGTAAATCAGACACTGCTTAGAGAGAAGACAAACAAATGGAAACAGGAATTAAATATTATTAAATCATAATATAATTGACATAATATTTAAAAATTGAAATACAATAATACTTATTACCAAACTAAAGGTATACATAAATTTTGTAAGGATCAACGCTTGTTTCTGGGAAAACTGCTGTAAATTCTCTTTACAATCGTGTGAAATTTGTTGTAAAGTTATTTTATTATCATGAAGGGGGACTGAAAATATTCTTTCCATTGAAACTTTCTTTAAAGACCCTTGGAAACTTTTCTTTATTGTTATACGTATAAGAAAGTTAAAAGTATGCATTGCAAATAATGGTAGGTAATAATATTTTTCATTAGGATTAAAAAAATACTATTGATGTGATTTAATCTATTGATTTTTTTGACTGCCGAAATAAAATTTAAAAAAAAACTGTCCATATTCTGTCTGTAACTGTAAATTGTAAGTAACATATTAGAATCAGATCTTTCCAGTAACAGCCAGTTATTTTTTTATTTCATTTTCTAAACTCTAATCAATAACCTAATAGTAGTAATGTATCTAATCCAGTTTAAATAGCTTAGAAAATCTTTGCACAGTATTTGTTAATTTTATTTCCTTCCTGCTAAACACTTAAAGACACAAAAAGTGTGTATAACTCTCAATATAATACACTTAAGACAGTTCTGTTTAATGTGCAATCGTCAGTTTTAAGCGCAAAATGGTTTAACATAATTTAGACAAGAAAGTAAATAAATTCCTACTTATCAACTTTTTTTGGTTCCCATGCAGTTCAATTAAGGAGCAAAGTAGAGAGAGTCGAAGAACTTCTCAAATCAGTAAGTTTTATTACCTGCACGTATCTTATTATTTTATCTGCATCCTCTTATGCAATTAAGCATTGTTGACTTTACACTTCGAAAATAAATATTTAATATCTATTATTTTGTGTTGTTGTTGTTGTTGACGTATGCCTGTTTGGGCAGAGGGGGTGCGATTGTTCTTGCTTTCCTGTGGCGCCATCTATGGCCAAGAATTAGACTTCTGCCACACCATATGTCACACCCGTTTATAGGGCGAACCCATTCATGCATACATTCATTCATCCACAGATCGTAATTTTGACCTGATTCAGAGAACGATCGATCTCCAATCCAGTACCCCCAAAGGTATTTATTTGATATGGGAACATGGAGGACTTTTGCGACTCGACAGATTTAGCGTGCATCAGTCACTTTACTACACGGGGAGTCTTCGGCCGGTGGGAATCGAACCCACGAACTCTCATACATGGGCCCAGCGCCCTACCGACCAGGCCATCCCGGTTTTCAGTATTATTTTGTATGCACATGACTAAAAATATTTCTGCACTAAAACAAGTTGCTGAGAATTGTTCAAGCAAATGTTTCGTACCTCTCAAGAGCTGAACAATAATTTTCAGAACAATTTCTTTATTTTCAATTTAAATTACTATATATATATATATATATATATATATATATATATATATATATATATATATATATATATATATATATATATAAACTGCTGTTTGTAGAAAATGCAACACCATGAAAGAATCATCAGAATCAAATGAAATTTAATGCAGAAACGACTTGTACTGATACAAATAAATGATGAAATTTTCAAAACAAAAGAAACAAATTAAGCGTCCGAAATCAGTATTTGGTGCAGCCACCACGCGCTGCAATAAGTGCTGCTATACGACGTGGCATGGAGTCAAACAGATGTTGAATATCTGCTTGAGGAAGAGAATTCCATATCGCTTGTATGCGCAACCAAAGTTCGTCTTTGGAAACTGCAGGACGCGGATCACGAGTGAGACGCCGACCAACCATATCCCACACGTGCTCAATAGGCGACATATCCGGCGAATAAGCAGGCCAAGGAAGAAGTTGCATGCGTTGTGCTGAACAGAAGTCTCTAACAGTCCGCGCAACATGTGGGCGTGCATTATCCTGCTGAAAGATAGCTCCAGGGATGCCTTGAAGGAAAGGAACGACTTCGGGCTGTAGCACTTCACGGACGTATCTGTTGCTATTGAGATTACCCTCAATTCGTATCAAATTGGATCGTCCATGATACGAAATCGCACCCCAGACCATAACTCCGGGTGTTCGACCACTATGTCGTTCAATAATACACTCAGGAAGGCAGCGTTGACCGGCATAACGTCTAACACGAACACGGCCATCATGGGTCCACAAATTGAAGCGTGATTCATCTGAAAAGACAACTTGGTGCCAATCAGCTCGCCAGTCTCTGTGCTCAAGAGCCCACTGCCGACGCAGCCGTCGATGATCCGCCGTGAGGGGAATCCTGTATAATGGCACCCTTGCACGCAATCCACGGCGCAGCAGACGACGACGAAGCCGACAATTGTACACCTGTAGCAGTAGACCAATGTGCTGCCAGCTGCCTGGAGGAAGCTGTGCGATCATTCACCGCCATGCGGAGCAGGTGTCGATCATCATGCTCTGACGTCACCTTCTGTCGTCCAGTGCCTGTTTTTCGAGTTGTTCGGTGCTCGTCGGTCCACTGCTTCCAAACTCGCATCACTGTGGAACTGTTCCGCTGCATACGAGCTGCTATTGCGCGATAGGAAAATCCTCCTTCTCGAAGGCCGATTATCCTCCCTCGTTCAAACTCCGTAAGTTGCTTGAATTTCTTATTCTTCCGTCGTGGAGGCATACTCAGGTCTCACTAAACGTTTGCCACTAACAAATAATCATAGACTATTTTCAACGTCCCGCTACAGCACTTTATTTATACGCTTTCAGCATCAATTCAGAGGGCGCTGCGCGCGCCACGCACGCGCGATGGCTCTGAAACTTTATTAATTTACATAATATCCTATAATTGACATTTGCTACGAATTTCATTTGATTCTGATGATTCCTTCATGGTGTTGCATTTTCTACAAACAGCAGTTTATATATATATATATATATTGAATAAAGTGACAATCATTAATATGAGCTACCATATGATAATATAAAAGTGTCAAGTTTGTTATTTGTTAAAAGTCTTACAATGTGTATTATTGTGTGCTCAGAAAAAGTATCTTACCTCAGAGGGCTGGTACTTTTTACCATAAAATCCATTTTTACCGGAACATGTGTTACGAAACCATAAATCTGATATACCGTAATTTTTACAATAATAATTACCGTAAAATCTCCAAATCACTTTAATAACATTAGTCACATGTAGCTTTAAAAATTACTGTATAATATTTTACGGTAAATATATATATTACGGTAAAATGGAGTTTACGGTAAAATTAAATTTTTCTGATGATGCACCCTAAATGCCGGTACTTTTAATTTGATCCGAAATTTTTTTAAGTGCATTTATCAACACGTCCAAAAAAATGCCATTAACAGTATTATAACTAACTCAACACTTATTAGGTAATATTTTTAAATTAGTTTTGTATTACTCTTTGATTGTTTAAGCTCTGTAGGAGTAAATACAGAGCATTATTAATAAAGTAGCAGTATTCTCTACAGTAGAATTATCGTGTATTCAATTTCTCTAACTTCTTTTCATGAAAAACAATATTCTTCTGTTGGATTAAAACTTCATGGATTCAACTTTTTGTTCCATCAATGGTCTTGTGCATTAAATTGTTCCTAATTTGGGTTTCAATTTTATTCATTATATTAATATTAGATTCTTATTTAATATGTGCATGCCCAAATGGACATGTAAGAATAAAAGCTACATGCCCAATTGGAATTTTTATTTGATTCGCTTAGACAGTAGAAGTGTTTAGTCCTGTTTACTAACAAACAAATCTATAATAATAAAATTAAGAGTTTGTCTGTGTGTCGGTCTCCTGAGTTATGCATGCTAGTGTCCTGAAATTTGGACAGTAGATAAAAGGGGCAATTTTAGCCCCCAATTCAAAAATTTGTTCACAAACTTCTATTATATCTTTTGGGTGAGATGTTAAAAAATAAATTTTTTTCATTGGCTGTCAATGTTACCATGTTAACTAGCCATTGTTTTAAATTAAACTGTAGATGTTTGATTTTATCACATAAGTAAACCGTTAACCTCGCTGATGTCTGCTTGCTTTTAACATTTTAGAAGCATTGAGAAAAACAAGAGTCTTTTGCACATTCCTTAATATTTTATTTGTCATGTCAGATGAACTTAAGTATAAATGAACTTTTGAAGATTACATCACTGAATAAGTATATCTAAGTTTATCTGAAAACAAGTGTTTATTTTTTCTATAGTAATGCGTTTAAAACATGTTACTATAAAACTAAATTATTTAAAATTAACGATGAAGGAAATTAAATAAGTTGTGCTGAAAAGAAAAATTGATGGAGAAATATTACTAATTCGTGTCAAGGAAAAGCACTATCATTGACGTCAAAGATGCTTGATTAATTTTCGCAAGAGTTACTACTGAAATAACGCGAAATAGAGAAAACGTACATTTTAAAGAAGCATAATCGCCATACTGTTTTTAATGTCACTAATGTTTAATAATTTTTTTTGTAATAAGTTTTCATTGATATAAAAATAGGTTATGTTCTGAAAAGCAAAATAAATGGAATTCGCTTAAAAAAGAAAAAAAGAAGATAAGATACTTATTGAAATAAATATTAGTTATGTACTATAAAACATAATTAATGGAGTTATAGTACTAATTCATTTAGGGGAAACGTAAAAAATCACCTTTTAGAAATTATGCTTAATTTGCCATTGACGCAAATCATGCTTAATTACTTTTGTTATTATGGACTAATGCTGTGTTAATAGGTCCAGTTTTAATAGGTACTAAATAAACTAGTTTAGCTGCTAATTTTTTTCACGTTCGCATGTTTTTCTTACAACATTTTTTGTTAAATTATTTCAAATATCTGAGGAAATTGCTCGATTAAGGCAAATTTTGATTATCACGAGTTGGCCTTCAGTAAGAGCACCATGGTATAAACAGTTAATCTTTATTTTGATTGGATAAACAACTTGTTTGCTTCAAATGTTTTGATTAATCTAATAACATGTAGCCACCAGAAAGGGGAAAGAATAAGGAAGGAAAAACTTTAAACTGTTTTAGCTCTGTTTGTGTTAGTCTTTCAGTATCGGTCATCATTTTACAGTTTTGCTCAGTAATAATTTATTGAAGATTTACTTTTTAATTTTATTTTCCGTTCAAAAAACTCAGATAGAATGTAATAAAATTATAATTACACATAAAAAATAATGCCATGTAAGATTTGGAGCATGCATGACAAGAAATATTTCGAATTAATTATCTAAAATATTTATAGAAAAAAAATAATAATCTTCTAAAAACTAGTGGATTCCTTAAACAAGTACATATACGGAATAAAAAATACATGTTTTTACCTTTTATTTAAAGTACTAGATACCGATGTAGTACTTTACTAAGTAGTAGTTGTCAATACTTACTTTAGTAATACTTTCGCTTCCTTATACTTATCTTAGCATACTTTATTTTTCAATTTGATAATCCCTTCTTATTGTAATTTCATAAGTTTTTTTCGTTATTTTTTTTTTTTTACGTTTCTAAAAATTTTGTCACTTTTATAATGGAGATATGGTCTTTGCGATAGCATATAAATTTGAAAAAGAAATAACATATTTCTTGTAACACTACAGCAAAAATTGCATTAATGTTCTAAATTTATAATTATATATCATATAATGTATCATATAATATACCATACAAATTTTAAATAATAGCCAAACATAAGAATTGTAAATTGAACTTTTATGAAATAATGTAAAATAATTTCATTTATATTAGAGAATACAAAAATAAATAGCTGAGATAAATGTAAATTATACACAATTACAATAGTTTTCTAAAGAAAAATATACTATTATTCATAATAGTTGTAACGAAAATTAAGAAAAATAGTAACTTCAGTTTCTAGAAATAAATTCTATTTGTAATAAAAATTTGTATTTAATTCATTCAAAAACGTATCAAGAATAGAATCAAAATAATTTCTAACAACGTGAAAATATAACTAAAAAGAGAACATTTTATTGAATCATTAAAAATTATACATAAATTATTATGGTCAAGTCTTACAAAGTATAAAAAAGAAAGTTTAAAAAAAAAAATAAATAAATAAATTTGCGTATAATTTCTGAAAACCCATTTCATGTCTAATCATACTTTTCCTACCGAGCAACTTCAACTTTCCTACCGACTTCAAACAACTTTTACATAAATTTTTAAATATTGCTTGTTTTAAAAATGTTTTTAATAATGCTTTTAACTTCTTTTTTTATAAAAAAAAATCCTTTTTTTTAGTTTATTACATTTTAGCATTAATTCAGTAGCATAAATGCAATTTTATCACAGATTTTATTAGTTCAAACTCAGAGATCTAGTTGCATTTGCTTAGTTGTAATAGTTAGTTAGTTGTCTGAAATGTTTAATCATTCATTTCAATTAAAGGGACCCGAAGCCCATTTTGAATATATTGAAATATTAAAATCTTTTATTCTAAAGTTTATCAGTTAGAACTTCAAAATAAAGTCTTTTATTTCATGTACTAATGTAATGTTTTATACCAGTAATTTTTTGTTTATGAATGGTTTGGAAACAAATCTAAACGTATTCTGAAAATAAATTAAATTTTCAGCTACTGTCTATTTTTTAATTTGAACACTTAGTTTCTCTTACACAATAGTTTCTCTTTTTCAATCTTTTTAGAAATAGAAGGTACAAAAGATTCTCATGCAAGTATAATCTTTTATTGAGGAAAAAAATCATTACATAATTTAGCCTACACAACAAAATTTAAACGTGCAGGAATATAAACGGAGTATTAATTGCAAATCAGGTTGGATGTTTTTATAAACTTAGTTTTTTAGCTTAGGAAATAATATGTTTAAACATTATAGACAATTTCGTTTTAATTGTGAGGTCATAAATTTAAATAAATACAAATTAAATATAAGGTTGAACAGATAAAAAAGAAAAAATCTCAGAAGAGTTGCCAAATGAGTGATGATGCTTAAAAGCGCAATGAAAATGTACCTTCATTCAAAATATGAATTCCAATTCAGCGATTAAAATAGTATCTTAATTTTTTCAAGAACTTTTAAAGTTAATTTTTCAAAAAAGAAAATTTTTATTTTAGTTATTAAACCTAGCTAACTAAGCATTTGTCTAATAGACTAATGACCCCTGCCAGTTTTGAGACGCTCACACTTCCTCACTCACAGTACCTTTGTGACTAGTAAAATGAGTTATTTGAAGGTGTCCAAAATATTTTATTTATTTTTCTTTCTGCCCATATAAGAAACTCCGAATAACAAAAAGCAATTACTTCAACGTGGTATTTGTGAAATACACTTTTTAACGTCTGCAAAGAGTTATAAATTTTACGATACTCGTGTATAATTTAATTGAAATATTATAATACTCTTTATGAGTTACACTTAATTTGAAGTAAAGAAAACATAAAATATAAATTTTTTAAAAATTCATAGTCTGTTAGTCAAATGATTAGTTGAAAATTTACAGTGATTTAAATAAAGTTATCTGAGATAAGCTTCTAAAACGCAAAATTTCTGATGAATGTGAAAAAGTTTTAAAATTAAAGAAACCCTTTACAAGCAACATAGCGCTTCATTTGCAAGATGATTAGAATTTGGTGACTCATTCAAGGTAAAAATTTAAGATTTTAATAATTGATAACTTGATAATTATTGTGAAATTGACAAAATAAATTTTAGATATTATTTTCTGACCTGAAAAAAACCAACTGTAAAAAAAGATTCTGCCCGCGAGTGACAAACCCATATGTGTAAATAATGCAACAAAGTACCTCATTTTTTGTATGAAATGAAAAAAGTTATATAGAAGTTAATAAAAAATATACATTGAAATATACATTAACAAAAAAAAAAAAACTAGAAGAATTTGTTAAGAATCGCTAATATATTTTTATAAATAGTTTAAATATTTAAATATATGCGTAATTTTAATTAATAATATTTATTAGTCAAACTAAATATAATTATAATAATATTTATTTACATTAGCTTATTATGTAATTTATTGATAAAACATATTTTAAGTTTTATAAAAAATGTAGAAACAGCTTGTAAATGCGAGAACAGTTTTTTTTATTGCTCATGATATAATTTTACTTTTCAATAAAATATTTTCATTCGAATGAAAAGTAACAATTTTATATTACAGCTACTTTTTATTAATCTTCTAGAAGTCTCAGATGACAGCAGTGATGAAGATATTAATGATGACAATAATAAAGAAGATGTAGGAAATTTTATCCGCCCTGTAAACTAAAACGCTATGATGCTCGTCTAGTGTTCTCGTTTTCTGTAAATTGTTTCGTTCTCTCTGTTCAGTTCTTTTTTTTTTTGTAGTTAAAATAAAACAAAATACGAGAAACAAAATAAATAAATAAATAAAAATAAGAGAAAAACGAACATCAAATCCTGAATATAAAATGTACTATATTTTGCAAAGGACAATTTTCAATTTTAATTTGAACATTTTCAATTTACAAGTTATTCAGATCTTTTTAACAATTTAAATAAAAAATTTCTTACACCTTGGAATACTAAGATTCAAAATATAAGTTAAAAGCTTCAAATGGTGTCATATTGACTCCATAAGTTTTTTTCCTTTTTTTATGTAAATGCCAGAAATGCAATAAGAAAGTGAGTAATTGACTTAAAACTAACTAAGAAAATTTATTAGAAAAAGGGAGAAGGTATTTTTACAACAATATGAATAAATTACCACAAAAAATACGAAAATAAAAGTTTGCAACAGTAATTTTAGTAATGCCTTCAGTTTTGCTGTTTCTGTTGTTCTATGTTCAATCTTGCACCTTAACTTCTTGTATTTTTAAAAAAACATATTTTACATTTTTTGATCTAAGCTAAATAACATACTTGAATTTTTTAATCTGACGCAACAGTTGATTCAAACAAGCTTTTCTTTAAAAAAAAGCAAAGCTTACAAAATAGACAAAATTTTAAACGTGTATACTTTATATATACTTTACTTTATCAAAGAATCCATTAAAAAAATCAACGTACATTTTTAAAAGCAAAAAAAAAAAAAAAAAAAAAGAAATAAAAAAAAAAAAAAAAAAAACAGCCTAGCTGAGTTTTAATTTTTCTAGTCGATATATATAGTACCACATATATTGCAGCTTATAAAGAGCTCGCATGAATATAATTATATAATATAAATTATTATATATTTCTTTATCGTAAAACATAGAAAACTAACGGTATTTAAAAGTATCAAGGCATCCATTAAGAAAAAAAAAATATATAAAAATAATAATAAAGGAAATTAAAAGAAATTAACAAATCTATACATATAATAAAATAAAGAATTCCTGTGTGTGTGTGTTTGTATACCAGATTGTGGGTAAACGGTAAACTCTCAGAATACGAAATTCAACTTGAAGTTACATATATACAATTGTAAACAAATGACGAAGCTCGATTTTCGATTTTTAATTCAGAGATATTTAAGAAATGGAATTTTCTCTTTGGCTTAGCGGGAGTCATATTTTAAAGTAAACTATAAACGAATCAGATTTAATAAATTTTTAACAGATAATATCCAAAATGCTTTAAATATTATAAATCTAATAAAGAAATAGTTTTTTTGTGCGTTTTGTATTACTTAACTATTTTTCATTCAATGTGCCAGGTTATCTGAATGGTCAACGTGATCAATAGACAAAGCGTAAGCATAAGCGGACTACGTCACCAGATTAATATTTTCTTAAGGTTATCTGAAAGCACGTGTTTATTTTTTTGTAGTTATGCCTTTAAAACATGTTTCTATGAAATTAAATAATTTAAAGTCAATGGTAATTAAAATAAAGATAAGTTTTATACTAAAAATCAAAATTAGTAGGGAAATGATATTAATTCATTAAGGATAAACGCAAAAAACCGCCAATATTATTATTGACGCCAATAAGAACTAATTTTTTTAATAGATATTAATTGAAGTAATATAATAAGATGAGTACAAAAAGGCAAAATTAAATACGTTAAAATCAACGATGATAGAAATTAAAAAAATTTTTTAATTGTAAAGCAAAATAAAAGGAGATGTGGTACTAATTCATTAAAGAAACGTTTTGAAGCGCCAATATTGTTATTGACGTCAATGATAATTAATATTGGAAGTAGTAACAAATTGAAGTAAAAAATTAGCTATCTACTAATATTACAATAATTACAATTATTGATGTTTCATTTTGATAATAGGCTCTACTGATTTCATGGTAATTGGTACAGTTTTAATAGGTTTTAAATATATCCGTATATAAGAGTACAAATTATTTTATGAGTAAATTTGATGCCAATTACAGCTTCGCCAAATATTGCACATTTTTAGAGTAGATTTCTTACGGACCTTCGAAGAGATAAGTACTGGAGGAAGGAGATTTATTGTGGAAAATTTTAAATATCATAAGTTGCATCGAGCAACAGCACTATGCCAGAATATATTAATGTATGTGAAGTTTATATTTTGGTCAGATAAACTACTAAAAATGTGTTTTCCTTAATCTAATAATATAAAGTCTCCGAAAAGGGCAACAAATAATCTATATAACAAATAAGTAAATAAAGATTGTGTATGCGTCGATCTGTGTACAGATCTGTGTACTGTATACAGAAATAAAAGAATACCGTAAACTTTAAAAATACGAGATTCAAATTAAATCTAACTCAATAACATTGCTTTTTTTATTTTTTTATTTTATTTTGTATTTAGAGACTTCTTAAAAAGGCAATTTTCTCGTTGTCTAAGCGGAAAACATTGTTTTAAAATAAGCTATAGACTGATTAGTTTCTTCGAATATTTTAAAGTTAACACAGTTTTTTCCCCCAGCTTATTTTCCTTAACCAAAAATGTTGTTAATTGCACATTCAGTTGTTTATTGCATAATTATATTTTCTTTGTTATGCAACGTTATTTAAATGATCAACGTGATCGTAGTATCTTCAACGAGTTAGTTCCATTTCTGTATTAATTTTACATTTTCAGATGAAATTGTTTTTAAAAATTCAATTGCCGTTGATTTATAATTATTTAGTTTTATAAAATTCCGTTTTAAAAGCACAACTAAAAGCAAAAATAAACACATGATTTCACATAACTTTTGGAATAATAATTTGGTGATGTAGTTTACTTTCGATATTACGATCACGTTATACTTTAAGATACTTGACTGAATTATACTGTTATACTTAATTATATTTTATTTGTTATGCAAGGTTATTTAAATGATCATCGTGATTGTAGTATCGAAAGCAAACTACATCACCAGATTAATATTCTTAGTGTTATCGGAAGTCATGTGTTTATTTTTGCTCTTAATTATGCTTTTAAAACGGAGTTTCATAAAACTAAATTTAAAATCAACGGTAATTGAAATAAAAAAAAAAGTTTTGATCTGAAAAAGTATAAAAAATGCAAAAACGGAACTAACTCGTAGAAGATAAACATAAATACCCATATTATTGTTGACAAAAAAGATTAATTTAGGTAAATTACTAATTGAAGTAAAATATTAAGCTATGTTCTAAAGGGTAAAATTAATGAAGAAATGTTACTAATTCATTGAGGATAAACATAAAACACTTTAAGTTACTATTGATGATAATGTTGAAATTGGTATTAGTTGCTAACTGAAGTAAAATAATAAGCTATGTGCTAAAAGGTAAATTTAATGGAGAATGTTACTAAGTCGTTTAAGAGATTTAAAAAAAAGGTACTAAATATGCGCTAATACAGGTACAAAACATTCTACGAGTAAATTTGGGGCTGATTACAGCTGTACCAATAATACTGGACATTTTTGTGACAGATTTCTTACAGCTCCTCGAAGATCAGGCGATGAAACTTAATTGTGGTAAATTTTATATATCAGTAGTTGCCTCGAGCTATAGTATCCTGTCCGATAGTATTGAATACAGTAAATCTTTAATTGGATGAGATGAGCTACAAAGTAGGTGTTTTGCTCAATCTAATAATGTAAAGCTACTGGGAAATACAACAATTAATAATAAATAAATAAAAACGTCAGATTTTTTTAGCTTTATTATTTGTTTCGGTATTTGTTTTAAAGTTTTGTACACGATTTTGTAGTGTTGTTCAGTACTGATTAAGTGATACTTATTTTTCCTCCCGTATAAAGAACGGGTATTTAGCTAGTATGAAAAAAAAAATAAAACGTTGCATTTTTTTTCTTCTCTAAAATCCTGGTGCCGTGAGCTTTAAGTTTGGTTTTAACATTATTGTTTAATATTTTTTCCAACTCTTTTGGCAATTATTTTTTTTTAAATAATCTAAAAATAAATAAGAAAAGGAAGTTTGAGAGAAACAGTAAATATAATTTTGAAAAGATAAAATAAATTTCAAAAGAATCTCGTGTGTTTAATGTTTAATCAGGAACAAAGACAACTGAAAAAAAACAACAACTATTTTTTAAAAAAATCAACTGAATTAGGGCAGTTTTTTATTTGCAAATTTTTAATAACCATTTCAGCAATAAATGCTATTAATTTTATTAATTAATAACTTCTAAACTTTTATATTATAAGGTTTTCAAAATTTTTGAGATACGGATGAACCAAGATTTCTATTAGAGTTTTGTTTTGAATCTTACTTGAACTCGAGATAAATATGTTTGTAAAACGAAATAATTTCTAAAAATATCTTCCATTTAGTTTCTAAGAGGATTGTAAACATTTGTCACCGAATTTTGCGATATTTTTGTTTGACATGCTTGTTTTTATATTAACGGACATATATAGTTTCTCCTCACTGTTAAAACTATTTGCTTGCGATCTTTTCAGCTCAAAAAAGAATGTAACTTTTTTTAATAAAAAAATAAAACATTTTTGTAAAGAACTTTTTTTAAAATCGATGTAGTTCTTGGAATCTTAGATCTGCTCCAATAGATAAGTAATAAACAAGAAGATGAGTAAATAAACTAAACTTTTACGGATAAGGACATTCAATGGTTTAATAAAAGCTGAAAGATATATATTTCGTTAATTTATAAGAAAATAATTTTAAATAGTTATAATAAAATTTTCGATACGTTTTAATTATTTGCTAATGGTACTTAAAATAATTAAAATAATATCTAGTTGAAATGAAATTTTGAGGGTACAAGAAAAGTAATGCATTCCAAAAGTTTCAACAAAACAACTACATTGTTTAAACTTAGATTTATGAAAATTTCTTCTTCTTCTATTGTAATGACAGTTCTTTGTGGGCCATAGTTTTCCCTAGAACCTTCCTCCATTCTGCTATTTTCTTTGCGATTGTTCTCCAGTTAGTAATTCTTAGGATTTTCAAATCCTCTTCAACACAGCCAAGCCATCTGATCTTAGACCTACTCTATCTCTAGTTCCTATTGGTTTGTAAATTAAGATCATAAATGTCGAGGAAGAAAGGTCCATTTCCCGGATGTGACCCGCAAGTTTTATGCTACTTATTTTGATGTATTTGTTAACATCAGCTTTCTTAAATAGCCTATATAGTTCAAAATTATGTTGTTATATCCATAAGTCATTCACATTTACAGCACTCGAAATTTTTCTCAAGGCTTTTCTGCCAAAAATGGCAAGTACGCTTGCTTTTAATTTAGTCAAAGATCATGTTTCGGATCCATAAGTTAAGGCAGGTCTAATGATAACAGTAACTGGAATTTGTAAACTGTGAATGGCATCGATTAGCTGCGATAATGCGTCTCTTTATATCTGTGCTTATATCGTTTAATGCATTAATATTTGAACCAAAATATGTGAAATTGTCATTAAGTTCGAATTTTTGGTTTCTAAAAATTTGTAATCTGTAGGTGTTTTAATAATTGGCATGAATTTGGTCTTGTCTTCGTTAACAACTAGATGCATCTTTTCTGAAGAATTCTTCAGAGCGAATTTATTTAACTTTAGATAGAGAAAAAAAAATGATCGTAAAAAATATTAGAATCTGGCTAAATTTACAGTATTTTTGGCGCAATGGACACGGATAATTTTTACCGAACCGCTTTTTGATGATTTTGACGAAATATGTATAAAGTTTTTCTATGTGTATACATGTGTATGTATGTACCTTATTACAAATCCGCAATTTTGAGCCTATACAAACCAAAGTTGATGTACAGAGGGGGAAAATGAACCATCATGAATATCTTTTGATTTAATGATTGGATCTTCAAGTTCTAGGATTTATATCATGTGATTATTATAAATTATCACGGTTTGGTTTTATATCATGTGAGAAGATTTTTTGTCAATAAGGAAACATTTAGTAGTTTTATCATTATATTTAAAAGCATGATTTAAAAACTATTTATTCGATTAAATTTACTGTTCAGTTCTATATTTTCTACTAAATGAATAGTAATAAGAACTATTTTAAAAACCAGAATTCCCGGCAGACCGTAGCCATATGAACTGAAAAAGTATCAAATGAATGATTTAAATGGCGTATATTATAATTTTATTAACAAGAATTGTATATATATATATTAACCAGAATTGCCATTACTATGGAGTATAACAAATTTAACAGAATTCTTCATCTCCGTGAACAAATTGTCTAAATCATTTTTATTAAAATCACGATTATTTTACGGGCTTTTTAAAAAAATCTGTAAATAACTTTTACTAATTTATAGTTACGAAAGATAATGCGTAAGGATAAATCCATGATCTTTTTTAAATGATGAAAACCTTCTACAAAAATTGGTTTTAAACATTTTGTAAGAACTATTCCTATGAACTTTCCAGCTGCAGTGTTTTATTTTCTTATTATATTTTTTTTTGTTATTTGACTATACGGAGAACAAAAAGTTCTGTTAAAATTACCATAATGTTTGGCAATAACATTTCTGGTAAAAAATAATATATTTCTAATAATTAAAAACTAAAATATACGCGATTTTAACCATTCATTTATATTTGTTATCCGTTCATACTAAAATAGTGGTTTTCAAAATATTCTTTAGTAAAAAATACAAAACTGAAAAGTAAATTTAACAGAATTTGATGCTATGCTGCATTAAGGTATCATAATAAAATTACCAAGTATTACCTCATTTTCCAAATTTTATCACATATTATAAAACTATATATTTAATTTTATCAAAATCATTACCAAAGCATTTTGATAACAAGTATCGAGTTTTTGGTTCATAGAGCCAGAACACTATAAATTTTATCATATTCTAGTAGTTTGAACCTTGCTTTTTTCTCAGTGTACTAAAACTCGTTAAATTGAAAAAAATTACAAGTTATCTTAATCACATTAAATTAAGAACTCTATTAAAAATTAAACAAAACAAAACCTAAAGAAACCGCATAATTTTGCAGAAAAACAATAAAGGAGATAACATCTGCTCTCAGCTACATAAGATAACATATGCCAACAAAGGGTGCGTCTATCGGAAGGATTACTTGTGAAAGACCACAGCTTCATCGCGCAAGACCAGACCTCATCAGATCCAGCGCCAACTGCACTAGTCCAACCCCTCTCGGTTACCGTTCCTTTTTAATGTGCCTAATTTATGAAAAAGGATATCATTGAATTGTACGCAATGCTCATTGATATTTAGCTTTGTGTTACATTGTTAAATTGAAAAAAATAATGGTCATTTCGAGATTTATGGTATATGGAAGAGTTTACAGACATGAAATTTGAACCAGCATAGAGGTGATTATATATAGTCATAAAACCTGAAACCATATTCATACAGTTTTACCCACATTTATTATGCAACTTATTAACACTCCATATCAAAGGTTTAAAAATGCCTAGCATTCATGGGTATAAACCAGAACGGTTAATGCAAATTTTGAGAAAAGGCAAAGACAACATTGTAATAAAATTTTAAAAACAGTATTTGAATCAATGAAGGAAAACTATTAATCAAATTAAATAATTGAATGATAATTGAAAGTTGTCTGATAATTAATTAATCCGATTTTTTTGAAGCTAAATCGTAGATATAATTTAGTCACAAGTTTGCAAAGACATTTGCAAAAAGGAAAAACAAAGTGCTAGAGGAATTATTTTTATTGTTACTATAAGCAATAAGAAAAAAATTATTATTTCAATAAAATAAAATGCGTATTAATTATTAAAAAAAAAATACAAAAAAAGTAAATAAGAGGAAAAATACTGCTTTTAGAAAATGATATTGTTTTTCTGGTAACTTACAGACGACAAATCTGATCATAAACGGGAGCTTGTAGAACGAAGAGGAAAAACGGTTTTCAGTATTCAGATTATTACTGATGCAGAATGTCATAAATCGGAATTAAAATTGGAAAATTAATTAATATGCTGATATTTAGACAGAGCGTTGAAGATATGTAGCTATTCAGATTCCTATTTTAAAAAAAAACCTTTGTGCCGCGGCACAGTGGGGTGCCTCGGAGTTAGAATAGGGTTAGCCTGAGATGTTTATTTATCCTTTCCGATTAATCATCTGCGATTAAAATGAGGAGAAAAATATGCCAAGGTTGAGTTGGCTTAATTCAAGGTTGCAAGGCTAAATTCAATATTAACTCAATGGTTCAATCTTAATTAGTAGATTTGAGCTATCCTGTTCTTGTGAACTCAAATATGCTAATTAATATGACAATATTTTAAGTCACAAAAGCGTAATAAGTAAAAATACAAACCGTTAAAATATACGTTTAGAGTTAAGAAATCTAACACTTAAAATGAATTACAAAATCAGATATAAAAACATACTTTCTCAGAAAAAATATGCCTTTTTTTCGACGGATTCAGATATCTGACTCTCAAAATATAGGGGGTAGTCGCAATCTGGGAAACATGGTCACCTTAGTTTGGTCAGGAAAGCGATCTAAAGTGTGGAACATCTAATGTTAATTTTGCTTTTTGCATATTTCGCCATAATTCGAGAAATTTTCATGCGAATCGAAACTTTGTTGCACACATTTATAAAATTGATTTATTCCAAGGATAATTTCTTGCAAAAATAAGGCTTTTATAAAATATTTATTGTTTACAATTCTTTTATTGAATACCTTACATTCAATTGTATACCTTGCGTTTAATTGTACGCCTCACATTTCAAAACTTTTTCGTCTATTATTAATAGACGAACAAGTTTTGAAATGTAAGGTATAAAATTTTTTACATCACTTTTTAGAGTGTAATTTACAAGACAAAACGCAAAATCTTCGTGAAATCCATCTAATACTTTCTAAGAAATCGAATTTTTATAAATTTGAACTGTTTTTCTGCCAAATTATTTTGGATACCAATACAGCTTAATTAAATTTTGGTAATAGGTACTAATTGGAATGAAAATAAATAATCCAGGTAATAAAAATCAACATTAATGGTTAAATAGTGCTAATTTTTTTCTGAAATATGCCAAAAATCGATATTTGTGACACAAATGATGATTAATTAATTTTTTTAAAGAGCACTACTGGTGTTAATTGGGAGAGTTTAATATGGTACTAAAAATACTAATACTGGTACAATTCATTATATTAGTTTATTTGGTACTTATAAAAACTGCACCAATACTGTGCAGTTTTAATCTATATACTTCGAAACGAGGTTTAGTTCCTCTGAAAGTATGGAGAAAATTACTTTATTGTAGTAAATTATGGCTAATATGAGTTGGCCCTCAGAAACAGTATCATGACAAATGATAGTATTCAGTTAATCTTTTTCATGGGATTAACTACTATAACGTATTTTTCTTGATGTGTTAGCATAAAGCCACCGACAAAAACAAAAAATAATAATATAAAAAAATGGGAATTATTTTAGTTTTATTGATTATGCTGATATATTCATCTTTCAATTTTAAGCATGATTGCTTTGTTTTGTTAAATTCTGATTTATTGATTCATTTTTCACTTTTTTTCATTTTTCACTTTCCACTTTTAATTCATATTTTTACCTCTAGGCTCAAAGAACGGGTACGAAGCTAAAATTGTAATTTAGTAATATAGATTTTATGTTTAATACAATTGGAGTTGAATGGATTCTAAGTATAATTTGCGTTACCTATTTTTCATTTCTCACCACTCACCATAGAATTTATTTCATATTACTTGCATAAATGATACATATATTTTAGTTGTATACAATAAATAGTATGCTGCAGACAAATATTATTTGAGTAGGATAACATGAGTCTTAACTATACTAATGATGCTGAAATTGAGAAAAAATTGAGAACCTCTGGCGAAAGCAGTTGAACCTTATTTTAATTTGTTTAATAACAAAAGATTAAAAATAGTTCAGATGATAAATGAAACCATACAAAATCAGAAGAATTATTTAAACGGGTAATGAATTTTTAAAAAAAATTGGAAGAAGATTTATCAAATGTTTCCATTTAAACCTTTTGAAAATTAAAGAATAAACCACAAATATATTTATACAATAAGTTATTGCGTCTTAATCGTATACATATAAATATGAGAAATGCAGTAATGTTTTCTGTCAAATAATTTTTAGATTTATGAAGTATATAAATTAAATTAGAAGCAGAAATATCAGAATTAGAACTTTGAAAATATCGTATCTTAGTTTCCTGAAACAGGTAATGAGTTTCCGAAAAAATCAAGTTGTGTAGGACTTCATTACCTTCAGATATTTTTTTTATTATCAAAATGTATATTTTCCGAAAAATTCCCTTTTGAAAATAACACATTAATTAATTCATAAAATTCGTTAAATAACTAGGAATTTCAATACGTTTAAAAATAAAGGAAAACGTCTACAAAGTAGTTATTTGATGTTTTGTGGACTTTATTAATTAATTTAAACTCTTGAAAAATTTAAAATCTATGTAAAATTATATTCAACGAAATTTTGTTCAAATACTATATTCTCGTCCTCCACGAATCGTATGAAATACACAAATTGGTTTCTTGTTTTTTTCTTACTTTTAAAAATAATACTCTCATTTGATTTAAAACTAATAATGCACGCATCATGCTTTTATCTAAATAAGAAATCTGGAAATTATTTACCCTAAGTGATGATATAGCCTAGTTGCAAATAAGGCTGATATTTTAAATAAAGTTTTCTCTGCTATTATTTATTCATGATCGCAACTAAAGTCAATAAAGTTTCTTTTCTTTTTAATTAAATCAGTTAAGAAACTCAATTGTGACAATGTTTTACAACATCATAGCACAATAATCTAGAATTCTTAAAAATAATTAAGACAATTAATATCAATTCACAATTTTGGAACGAAAATTGCTTGGACTCGAATACACAAGGCAATTTGATTGAGGTTAAACGTTTGATGTGGTTAACGTTGCCACATGTTAAACGTTAAAAATCAATATCCCAAATAAAAACTACATTTCTGTGATTTGATTATGATATTCTAAACTTATGATTTGTATTCCCCGAAAAAAAATCAAGCCAAGATATCAAAAAATGCTAATTCGATTTTAAAATTATAATTCTTAAACTCTAAAAAAGGTAATTGCCCAGAAAAGTGCATAGATTTATTATTTTTATAAATTTTAATTTTCTTTTTTTGTCTTTCTGTTTATTTATTGTTTGTATTCATGGAATCAAAAACAACTTATTTACTTACTTACTTATTTACCCACTTCGTGCCGATCTGGCCCATAAGTCTTCGAATATTTTCCTCCATACAGTCCTGTCTTTGGCCAGGGAACGCGCTTCTTCCCATCCAGTTAATCTTGCTCTACCAAGATCTTCCTTAATGTATCTTTACCATGTTAGTCTCGGTTTCCCTCTTTTTCTCTTTTCGTGAGGCGCCCGTGAGCTTGCAACGTTTTAGGTTTGTTTTCAATCTGTTCAAAGTATATGGCCGAGCCATCTCCATCTTTATTTTAAACTTTCTTCATTAACAGATAGGAAATTAGCTTTTGTTAAAAGGTCTTTATTTGTTATACTATAGGGACGGAAGATTTTTAGTATTATTTTTAAGCATCTATCTTGAAAAGTTTCAAGTTTTGCTTTTTTTCTGATTTCCAGGGACTCCAGCATTCGGCACCATACAGAAGAATGGAAAGCACGGTAGCCTTATGAGCATTTGTTTTTGTTTTTAATTTTACATTTGAGGCTCACCAAAAATTGCACAGACCTCTAAAACAGGATATAGCTTTTCTGATCCTCTGGTAAATATCATGTATATAGGAAATGAAAGACCGATTTGAGAAAGTCTTCTGCACTTTAAAAAATACCGTAAAAAAGAATTTTAAAAGTTTCTGTTTAATTTAAATGCACTTAAAGCATCACGTTTGCTTTTTTAACATTTCTATACTCTCAAATACTGGAAAAAAGCACAAATAATTAAAGACAGTACAAGAAGTTTCACTAAACTATCAAAACTGTGTCCTGGAGTTGTCCAAAACTGTGTCCTTTCTAAATCAGACATTTTGTGCTCTTAACAGCAATTAAATTTCTCCAATTAACAATAGCTCCTATCTCCCACTCTTTTCCGGAAACCCCATTTTTGCTCATCGGTATTCTCTTACTTAACTTTGATTGTCTTCCTGAGTTTCAATTTAAATAAATTCAAATATAAATGAAAGACGCAAAATTAAAATCTATATATTAAAAAAATAAATGTCTGTGTGTCCTTTATAGACTCATAAACCATAGAACATAATGCTATGAAATTTGACATACATATAGTTCAATGCACGAGAAACCATAGCACCAATAATAGCTTGGCAATCACTAACCACAGTACTGCTGTAAAATATGCTTAGTTATTGATGGCATTTTGTATTAGAATTCTCTTGCTATCAAGCTAACAGCGGGACGTTTTCGTGGTATTCCTCTCCATATAAATGTGAGTTAGTCTCATCAATAAGTTTTCCAAGAGAGATAGTTTGATCCAGGAGCACCCTTGTTTTGTGTTGGGTTCCAAATTACTATGCTACATAGTTACCCATTGATAGTAGTAAAAAACCACTACCTATATTAATACCTATTATGTTAAGAAAATAACATAAAATGAACACTAGAATGCATGGGTGTTGCTTAATAGCTAAAGTTGCAGCGAATCGTTTAGAAAAAAAAGGTTGAATCTTTTTTCTTCTCAGAAAAAGGCGTTGTTTTCTAACCTATTAGTTTAAAAATTATTGTTACAGTTTTTATCGTAAACAACCAATGTTCCTCTTTTTTCAGCCTCTCAACTCTCAAGAATATTAAATTCCGAGAAATGGGCTGATTGGCAAACTGCTCTTTGATAATTTAGATGATGGTAGAGATTTTATTGCTGTTACAATTGATTTGCTTTTCTTTTTTCTAAAAGTGTTCGTTTTGCTTTTCTTTTTTAAAAAAGGATGATTTGCACTAAACGTCTATTATTCTTCATATACTAAACTATTTTTTTTCTTATGCTACAATTTTGCCTTTGATGGTACTAATATCACATTTTATATTCAAAAATATTAAAAAACGATTCAAATCAGCGATGCAAATCAAATGATTTGAATCAATGATTCGCATCAAATGATTTGGATTAATGATTCGAATCAAGCGATTAAAATCACTTATTCAAATCATGTGATTTTGATCATTATAAGAATAAAGGGATTCGGATCACTTTTCGAATCAAGTGATTCAGATCAATGAACAGATTGATGAGAATTAAACAATATGGATCGATGATTCGAATCAAGTAATTCAAATCACTGCTTCAAATCCTGTGATTCGGATCACTGATTCTTATGAAGTCATTCGAATAACTGGTTTGAATAATGCGATTTGGATCACTATTCGAATCAATTGATTCAAAGCACTGATTCAAATAAAGCGATACAGATCAATGATTAGAATTATCTGATTTAATTAACTGATTCGTTAGAAGGGACTAAGATTGCTGATTTGAATCATGTGATTTGGGTCACTATTTGAGTCAAGTGATTCAGGTCAATGATTCAAATAAAGTGATTCAAATCACTGATTCGAATCTAGTGATTCAGGTCACTGATTCGAATCAGGTGATTTGGATCACTTTTTAAATCAAGTTCATCAGATCAGTGATTAGAATCATGCGATTTGGGTCACTTATTTGAGTAAAAGCGACATATATTACTATTCAAATCAAGTGATTCAGGTCAAGGATTCGAATCAAGTGATACAAATCACTGATTCGAATCATTTGATTCGGATCACTTTTCCAATATTGTGATTCGAACCATGCCATTTGGATGAATGACTCTTATCAAGGGACTCAAATCACTGAATAAAATCATGTGATTCGAATAACTGAATCTTATAAAGTTATTCAGATCACTGATTCGAATCATAAGATTTGGATCCCTCATTCGAATGTGTTTTGAATTACTGATTCTTATGAAGTAATTTGAATCACTGATTCGAACTTTTCAATTCGGATCACTATTCAAATCGGTGACTTGAATCATGTGACTTGGATAACTGATTCGAATCATGTGATATGGACAATTGTCCATATCACATGACAATCAGATCAATGATTATGGACAATTATATGGACAATGTGATATGGACAATTGTCCATATCACATTTCCAATTGTGATATGTCACAATTGGAAACAAGTGATTCGTATCAGTTAATGGAAACATGCGATTTTAATCAGTATTCGAATCAAAAGATTCACATGAGTTAGTCGAATCATGTGATTTGGATTAATGATTCGAATCACATGATTTCAATAACTGATTCTTATGAAGTGATTACTAATTCGGATTAATGATTTGAATCATGCGATTTGGATCAGTATACGGATCAATTGATTCATATCATTGATTCAAATCAAGTGCTTCACATCATCAAGTGATTCAGAAAAGTGATTCGAATAAAGCGATTCTTATCAGTGATTCAAATCCTGTGATTCAGATCACATGATTCGAATCACTGAGTTGGATCAATTCGAATCATGTGATTCGAATTGATCGAATCATGTGATTCGAATCATGTGATTTGGATCAATATTCGAATCATGAGATTCGGTTACTCTTATTTGAATCACGTGATTTTAGTAACTGATGCTTTCAAATTTTATTACTTTTAAATTTTATGTTATTGTTTGATATAGTCACTGATTCAGAACAGTGATTTGAATCATGCAATTTGGATCAATGATTTGAATCAAGTGATTCGCATCAATGATTGAAATAAAGTGTTTCGGATCACTGATTCGAATGAGGTGATTCAGATCACTGATTCGAATTATGTGATTAGGATCACTTTTCAAATCAAGCCATTCAGAAAAGTGATTCGAATAAAGCGATTCTTATCAATGATTCGAATCATGTGATTTGTATCACTAATTTGAATCATTTGATTTGGATCAATATTCGAATCATGCGATTCGGTTGCACTTATTCGAATGACGTGATTTGAATCACTTATGCCTTTAAATATGAAGTGATTTGGTCACTGATTCGAATCATGTTATTCGGATCAATGATTGAAATAGAGTGTTTCGGATCACTGATTCAAATGATGTGATTTGGATCATTGATTTGAATCATCTGATTTGTATCAATATTCGAATCATGTGATTTGTATATTCTGATACGAATCACGTCATTTGAAACACTGATTCATTTAACTATGAAGTAATCTGGATCAGTGATTCGAATCGTGAGATTCGTATCACTATTCAAATCAAATGATTCAGATCAGTGATTCAAATCATGTGATTCAGAAAACTTATTGTTATGAAGTGACTCAGATAAATGATTGCAATTATGTATTTCTGATCACTATTCGAAACACGTGATTATTGTCAGTGAATCCAATCATGCGATTCGGAACAATTAGTCGAGTTTAATGAGACCATTAATCCTCTTCATGGGATTCGAAGCATGCAATTTGGAGCACTATTCAAATCAAGTGGTTCAGATCAATGATTCGAATCTGATTCAAACCACTGATACGAATCACGCAATTTACATGATTTGAATCAGTGGCCAATGATTCGAATATAGTTATTCAGATCGCTCATTCAGTTCAATGATTTAAATCATGTGATTCTGATCACTGTTTCGAATCAAGCGATTCAGATCAGTGATTCGAATCAAGTGGTTTAAGTCTCTTTTCGCATATAATAATTTGGATCACTGATTCGATTCACATAACTTAGACGATTTAATTGCGAAAAACGTAATTGGAATCAAATTCTTCAAAAAAAAATTCGCAATTGAAAAAAAGTGTACTTTCTATTCTTATTAAAGTTACTACACTATTTTTCTTTTAACAATGTCGATAGAAATTCATTTTTTATTCTTTCTCATTAATGAAATCTTTCAACTAAATAAATATACTTATTATATATACTTATTATATATTTCGTATAATTATATTTTATATGTTGTTAATTGGTATAAATACTTTTATATACGGCAAATTTTAAGAAAAAAAAATATTTATTATTTATTTTTCATTCATCTGAATTCTTTCATTAGAAGTAAAGGTAATTCATTAGTAATGAATGCGTAAGAATCTCTTAGGTCTTACAAGAAATTTTTAACTGTATATGGACTGCGAAACAAAACTAACAGAAACTTAAAGAACAATTATTAATTGTTATTTAATTCCATTTCGTTAGAAACAACTGATTTGAATCAGTTGTTGTTTCGAATCACCGAATCAATTCAGTGATTCGAATCAGTCTATATACAGTTACAATACTTCTGAAAATTCAGGATTTTTCTTAACAGTGTACCCCAACTCTAGTCACAATACTTCCTGAAAATTTAGGATTTTTCTTAACAGTGTAGGGAGACAATGAAAGTTTCAGCTTAAATTAATAATTTTAAAGGTTGTACTAATGAAAAACGTGTAATTAAACATGGGTATTCATTTATCTCACTAAACTTCAGTATTTTTAAGATATTTAACATATACATAGTATAATGACAAAAAATAGAATTTTAGAACTGAAGTAGGTAATAAATTGTTATATAAGACTCTTCATTTTTAAATTCTCTACCTTCCCTTTAAATTTTTGTACCATAAAACGTTCGGAGGAACAACCTGGGCAATTAAATAAATCCCACATGAATATTCAACTCGTTAAAATGCCAAAATTTGACACGGTACGAAAAAATGATAAAGAAGTTAAAAATTATAAAAGCAAGTTTTATTTTTATGGAATTTTATAAGGTTATGCTATTTTCCTTTTTTCATGATTTTGCTATAGCGTGTTTTGGTAGGTTTGGATCTACACGTGCCAATATTTTTCCATTACAGCCATAATTAAATTAAATATCGTTCAAAATTAACCTATATGCATCTAAAACACCCGAATATTTATCATCTTCTAGAATGAATCTTAACATAGAAATGAATCAGTAGAAAGAAAATAAATATGTAAGAAACTAAATACGAAAGTAGAAAAGTATATATATATATATATAATCAATATCTATTAAATATTAGTACAATAAATATTAAATCAATATCTTCAAAACAGCATTTAAATTTAACATTATAGTTTTTGTATCTTTAAGTATGTTCGATGGAAATTTTTATTATATAGAATAATTAAAAAAATTAGATGAATGATGAAAAAATGATGAATGTTTTTCTATCGTGTATTTGCTTTTTTTAAATGATGCCGCAGTTATTCTAGAAATTAAAAAAAACAACTGAAATCAAGGTTTTGATTTATTCCTTTTAGTCTGTTTTACAAAGTTAAATATGATATATTTCTATTCCATGTCAATAAATTTGAATAATGCATTATTTTTAATGAGTAAACAAATTAAACAAAAGCATTTAAAGTGTGTATGATCATTAAAGCGTTTTTAGAATTATAATTGTTTGTGTCTTTAATTATAGGATAGATTCGTTTGGAATTTTTATTGTATTTCAAAGTACAAGAAATTGAATAGAAACTGCAACGCAAAAGACTTATTTGTTTTTTTTTTTATAATAATTTATCTTTGGCAGATGTATATGATAAACATATCTTTAAAAATTACTGACTCATAAAATAATAATAATAAAAAAAAAATTTTTTTTTTTGCTTTTTTTTATTTATCTGTTAAAAGCACATTTAAAATAAATGGGACATTCAGCCGGAGTCCCTTCATTGGAAGATTGAAAGATTCAAAACGAATTTTTTGTATGAAAGGCTGAAAACAGCCTTTCATAACATTACATTGAAATATAATAGCATTGAAATACTAATAACATTGAAAAAAATATTTTGAATGATTTTTCCGTGCTTTAGCTATTAAGTAAAATGTGTCATATTTTTCTAGCTTAATGCGTTTCTATTTTACAATTGTACGTAACTATAATTTGAAAACGCATATCTTTTTTTTTAGGTTTCAATTAAATCAATTTCGTTACCGTAAGTAGGGACTCTTTAAGCTGAATTTTTGCTCTACTAGCAAGAGTGCTTACATATTAAATTGAATTAGTGCTGGGTGATAATATAATACAAGCCTCAATCATTTCCTGAACTCCAAATATTTACTACAATTTTATCAACCATCTCAATGTCGTTTTCGAATTTAGACGAATTTATCGGTGTCAAATCCTGATTAGCAACTCAAATAAAAATCTGGCTTAGTGTTACATGCAAAACTCAATTGTTTCTAAATGATGTAAACACCGTAAGTGGCCAACCAAAAGTTCGATACTTTTTGACATAAATTAACAGATAGAAAACTAAAATAAATTAAATTATAAGAACAAGGTACTGCGAAAATAGGTATATAGTCAAAATTACCAGAACATGGTAAATTTGCTATATTACTTAACCAGAAGACCAAAAACAATGTAACTTTTACCAAAATGCTTTATTAATTACTAGTTATTAAAATTAGCAATAAAACATGATTTTTATTAAAATACTGATAATTAGTGTGGTAAAATCATGCTGATAATAACTAAGTTAAATTTTAAGAAAAATATGGTAATTTTTACATTAGTAATATAGGTTGAGATAAAACAAAAATGTTCAGTTCTGTTACCTCCATCATATTTAGCAAACACTTGTTAACTTTGTTTCTCATGGGTCAACCGTTTTTTCCTTTATAAACTATAAGTTAACATCTACTAACCTTTAAAGCTCGAAGAAAATGATGTGTATTTGTAAAAGTTCAAATGCCTGGAAAAGATTAAACTAAATCAGTAGTTTAATTGTTACGCATCAGAGCTATCCCAACATCCAAAAATGGAACAGTAGAGGTAGTTATTTTCTTTCTTTTAGTCTAATTGAAAGATGTAGTTTTTGAAGTGAAACTTCTAATGCGACTTCCAACAAGGTTGCGTTAAACGTTTAACGCTACATTTTTATGGGTCGGAAAATCACGTGGTAGGATCCAGTTTTCCCTCATTCATTTCCATATTGTTTTGGTTCTCACTAGCATAAAATTAATGAAAGTCATAAAAGCATTGTTTTTCTATAAATATTTTTGCATCCCTAATTTAATGTTATTTTCCTGTTCCGCTATTATTACGCTTTTAATTCAAGAGTTTAAAACTAAGATAATTGTTTTTTTATTATTTTTTTATTATTATTATTGTAATGTAATTCTGCGCTACATTTTAAAATAAAGTTATGTAGATAGGTGGTTGTAAGCAATGTTAATAAAGTTTGTCTCACAGAAACAATATGATTTCTCTAAAAATAAATTTCTACCCCTTCCTATTTTCATTTCCACATTACGAAGTTTCACTTCTTCCGTGCGGAGGGACTCCACGCACTATTTTTTTAAAAAAATTACTTTTATCTTCAATGAAGAACCCACTCTCATCCCAAAAAAGAAAACATATATAAATCTTGAATAACTTTTTTTAAGAATCTGTTTTTCAGGAACTGATATGCTATTTAAATAGTTCAAAAAAGGGGACCTCAAATAATATCTTTAAATAGTACAGATGGCACTTCAAGTTATGAAATCGGATTAAATAAAAATGTACTTTCTCTTCGTAAACTTAATTCTCTCTAAGAATTTAGATTTTTGACAATCAAAATATGAAAGGGGGAGAGGAGCCGCTATCTAAAAATATGGTGTCATTTAATTCAGAAGAGCAGTCGAAAGTTAAAGCAATATCGTATTTGCGTGCCGCGCTATATCTGAAGCAGTTTTTAAATTATTCAAAAGATGTTAGTAAACAGTCATAAAATTGGTAAATTTAATTTAATGTAAAGTATAATTTTTAAATATTATTTTTTATCATTTTATTTTATAATGATGGATTAGAAAGTGTAAGAATTTTTACACCTTTTTAAAATATGTTATTTTTAAAAAACTAAAAACGAAATTTAACGAAATCTGTCTTGCAGTTTCTGAGTAGTTTTTATAAAAAGCTGTATTTTTAAAATTTCCTTTCTCAAGAAATGTTTGACTGATTTTTTTAAATCAAAATTGTCACTTAAAATTACATGTTTTTAAATGTTAAAAACTTTTTGTACCTTTTATTGCAAAAATTTTCGACAATCATTAAACATAATAATAAAAATGTCAAATAGTTATCAAAAATAATTCAGAAGAGCATATGAAATTTCTATTCATATGAAATTAACTTTGCATTAACAAAACTTATGATTACGAGCAAAAATATTTCGATTTGTTTAAACACTTTCCGATACATAGCAAAATACACAAAAAGTAAAATAAATTATTCTTATTTTTTTTTCCAATGACATAGAAGCCCAAAATTTTTATTGCTTTCTGGTACCTTATTTCGGTATTCTGGACTACTGGTACCGTATTTCCAGTGGTCAATTGGCGATTACTCCCTTGAAATGACAATTCCATCTATCAATCCTCTCTTTTCAAAATGACAATACTATCTATCATTCATTCCGTATTTAAAAAATTTGTAAGCATATAAGGAAGATTTCAGACTTTTTATCTTCATGAATTTATCAGTGCAAATGTTTTAAACGTAATTGTTCTTGAATATTTCATAGCTGGGGAAATGTATTAACACATATATATTGAAACCAATCTAAGATAGAATGAATATTATTAAAAAATGGTGAATTTAACACTTCATTTTTTAAATAAAACTTTTTTGTTCACTTTGTTAGATTGCTATTTTTGTTAAGCTTTGCATTAGAGTCAAATTCTAAATTTTGATTCCTTAAAAGTTTAAAAACATATTGCTAAATATTAAACGAAAAATGTCCTCAAAATTTTTAGTTTTGGGCACAAGTAAGAAGTAAACTATTTCTTTACAAACATCCTCACATTCCTTATTTGCATCAAAATTTAAAGGGGGTGATCAAAAATAGTGGACAACTATGTTTATTCGGTAGAAGAAGATATTAAAAGTTAACCCTCTTCTCGGTGACTGAGAATAAAAAAGATAAAAATGATAAATAAACTTACATAGTGTTGCTAGAAGTCAAAGTTGAATAAAAATTTCACAAGATAAGCAAAACATCGAAAATGGAAAATACATTAAAAATTATCATTTTGGAGAAGATTTAGGGAAAATTACATGGTTAAGGGCGGGAGTGGGGGTTTTATACCCTCAGGCCATGGAAATAGTTCTTTTTTGTATAATTGAAACATAAGATTAGCTTTTTATCATTTGTTCGTATTAAAAAAATTCTAAAAATAGAACAAGTTATTTTTAAAAGGTCGATGCTATATTACCAAAACAATTATTATTAAATTCGCATACTAGATATCACTTTCATTTCCCGTACATGGGGTTTCATTTCGGAAAATTCTAATTTAATAAAGATAATACAATTTTCTCGAATTTTAAATAATAGTTTTAAATTTTGTCATTTAATATCAAGGAAAACTGATCTTAACAATAAATAAAATTTTGTTGCGTCTTAGAAATGATGAATGCCTGCAAAAGTTCCTGGTATACAAAATATGTTTTTGCTTCTTTGAATTCTGAATTCTGCTCTTTCCACCGTAATAAATTCATTTCAACTTATTTTGATCTCTGATATAAATTTAATTAAACAGCTCAAGTTCTATGCAATATCCAGATAAAATATATTTCCAATGATTTAAAAGATTTTTTAAAATATTTATTTCAAAGCAATTTTGTTTTTGTAACAGAGATGCATTTTTGAAAGTACCAGTAAAGGAACTATTTCTTAGTTGATATAAATATTCAAGAAGTATTTCAAAGTACATTTATTTATTTATTAAAATAATTTTACATGAAAAATCTACTAGGCCTTTTCTTGGTATTATGTTTTTAAATTTGTATTTTTGATTATGTGTTATTTTAATTAAAATTCCTATTAAATAAACAAACTATATAGGAAAAAAATGTAGTTAAAAAATCGCTTTTATGTATAAATGAGGTTTAATTCTTATTTAAACAATTGATTTTTGTCATCAATTATCTATGCAGCTGGTACATTATATTACAATTTAAATGAAATATTGCTATCTACATTTATTTTTATTAAATCTACCTTTCTTTTACCTGAACACAAAAAATTTAATTTAAAAAAGATAAGAACAGTTAGTACTTATTTTAATACTCTAAAAACATTTAACTTTTAAGGGAAGAATTTTCAAATTCTTTTATTTTGAACATATGTCAGTTCTTAATCACAAAAAACGGCATTAAGTAATAAGAAGATTTTATTCTCAAATTCGACTTATTAGATCAAATAAAAAATAAGTTTCAAAGATTTCGATCAGAAACTAAGGAGTAAAAGTAAATAAAATTTAAAATAAAAATTACATTTCAATGATAAATGCAAGAAATAATGAAAGAAAGATGAGAGAAATAAGAACGAAACAAAAAAATAAAAAAATTAAAATTGTCCAGTTTTTTTTATTGCAATGAAATATTTTCATTCGAATGAAAAGTAAAAATTTTATACTACAGTTACTTTTTATTCATCTTCTAGAAGTCTCAGATGACAGCAGTGATGAAGATATTAATGATGACAATAATAAAGAAGATGTAGGAAACTTTATCCGCCCTGGAAACTGAAATGCTATGATGCTCGTCTAATGTTCTCGTTTTCACTTGTTATTTACGCTATAAATGTTGATCTTTAGAAAGTAAAAAACACGAATTCATTGTGAAAATGTGTTCATCCAGAACAAGTATGCTTTGTATGTCTCCAAATCACCACAGAAACCATAAAATGTGAAATACTACATGAAAATCTAGATATTGGTTATTATCGATAAACTTATTTTATTTTTGATTTTATTCACTGTAGAACCTGTATTTACTGTATCAACCTATAGTATCAATTATTTTGAAAGTTTTTGTTAGAAATGCATGTTCATAAAATTAGTTCATACTTTTTTTTTTTTTTTTTTTACACAAAAAGAAAAATAATAAGTGTTGTGTTGTTAAGTACTGCATGGCAATATTTGTAATTCATTGTACCAATTCATTGTAACTGAATAAAGAAACGCAAGTTTCTGTAAATTGTTTCATTCTCTCTGTTTAGTTCTTTTTTTTTGTAGTTAAAATAAAACAAAATGCGAGAAACAAAAAATAAGACAAATAAAAATAAGAGAAAATGAACATCAAATCCTGAATTTAAAATGTACTATATTTTGCGAAGGACAATTTTCAATTTCAATTCAACAATTTTTAATTTACAAGTTATTCAGATTTTTTTAACAGTTTAAATGATAAATTTCTTACATATTGATCCCATAAGTTATTATTTTCTTTTTTTATGTAAATGCCCGAAATGCAATAAGAAGGTGAGTGATGACATAAAATTAACTAAGAAAATTTATTAGAAAAAGAGAAAAGTTATTTTTATTATAATATGAATAAATTACCACAAAAAATTCGAAAATAACAGTTTACAACAGTAATTTTAGTAATGCCTTTAGGTTTGCTGTTACTGTTGCTCTATGTTCAATCTTGCACCTTAACTTCTTGCATTTTTTAAAAAACATATTTTAAATTTTTTGATCATACATACATACTAGAATACATACATACATACATACTATAAATAACATACTTGAATTTTTTAATCTTACGCAACAGTTGCTTCAAAAAAATTTTTTTTTTTTTTAAAAAGCAAAACTTACAAAATAGACAAAATTATAAACGTGTATACTTTATATATACTTTACTTTATCGAAGAATCCATTAAAAAATACAGCGTAAATTTTTTAAAAGCAAAAAATAAATAAATAAATAAAAATATAACAGTCTAGCTGAGTTCAAATTTAATACACTTTTCCTAGTCCACATACATAGTACCATATATATAGTGGCTTTTAAAGAGCTTGCATGAATATAATTATATAATATGAATTATAACATATTTTTTTATCGTAAAGCATAGGGTACTAACGGTATTTAAAAGTATCAAGGCATCCTTTAAGAAAAAAAATATATATAAATGTAATAAATAATAATAAAAGAAATTAAGAAATCTATACATATAATAAAATGAAGAATTCCTGTGTGTGTGTGTGTGTTTGTATACCAGATTGTGGGTAAACGGTAAACTCTCAGAATACGAAATTCAACTTGAAGCTACATATATACAATTGTAAACAAATGACGAAGCTCGATTTTCTATTTTTAATTCAGAGATATTTAAGAAATGGAATTTTCTCTTTGGCTTAACGGGAGTCATATTTTAAAGTAAACTATAAACGAATCAGATTTAATAAATTTTTAAATCGATAATGCCAAAAATCGATATTTGTGACACAAATGATGATTAATTAATTTTTTTTAAAAAGCACTGCTGGTGTTAATTGGGAGAGGTTAATATGGTAACAAAAATACTAATACAGATACAATTTATTATATTAGTTTATTTGGTAATTTTAAAAACTGCACCAATACTGTGCAGTTTTAATCTATATACTTCGAAACGAGGTTTAGTTCCTCTGAAAGTATGGAGAAAATTACTTGATTGTATTAAATTATGGCTAATATGAGTTGGCCGTCAGAAACAGTATCATGAGAAATGATAGTATTCAGTTAATCTTTTTCATGGGATTAACTACTATAACGTATTTTTCTTGATGTGACAGCATAAAGCCACCTACAAGAACAAAGAATGATAATATAAAAAAATTGGAATTATTTTAGTTTTATTGATTCTGCTGATCTCTCAGTTTTAAGCATGATTTCTTTGTGTTGTTAAATTCTGATTTATTGACTCACTTTTAACTTTTTTTCATTTTTTCACTTTTAATTCACATTTTTTACCTCTATGTTCAAAGAAGGGGTACGCAGCTAATATTGTAATTTAGTAATAAAGATTTCATATTTAATACAATTCGAGTAATTAATTGAATGGATTCTAAGTATAATTTCCGGTACCCATTTTTAAGTTCTCACCATAGAATTTATTTCATATTACTTGCATAAATGATACATATATTTTAGTTGTATACAATAAATAGTATGCTGCAGACAAATATTATATGAGTAGGATTACATGAGTCTTAACTATACTAATGATGCTGAAATTGAGAAAAGCTCGAGAACCTCTGACGAAAGCAGTTGAACCTTATTTTAATTTGCTTAATAACAAAAGATTAAAAATAATTCAGATGATAAATGAAACCATACAAAATAAAATCACTCTAGAAGAATTATTTAAACGGGTAACAAATTTTAAAAAAATTTGAAAAAAGATTTATTAAATATTGCCATTTAAACCTTTTGAAAATTAAAAAATAAGACCCAAATATATTAATACACTAAATTATTGCCTCTGAATGGTATGCATATAAATATAAGAAATAATGTAATGTTTTGTGTCAAATAATTTTTAGATTTATGAAGTATATAAATTAAATTAGAAACAGAAATATTAAAATTAGAAAAATATCGTATCCTAATTTCCTGAAACAGGTAATGAATTTCCGAAGTTATGCAGTAACGGACTTCATTACCTTCACATATTTTTTTTATTATCAAAATGTATATTTTCCAAAAAATTCCCCTTTGAAAATAACACATTAATTAATTCATAAAATTCGTTAAATAACTAGGAAATTAAATACATTTTACAATAATTGAAAACGACTTCAAAGCAGTTATTTGATGTTTTGTGTACTTTATTAATTAATTTAAACTCTTTAAAAAATTAAAATCTATGTAAAATTATATTTAACGAAATTTTGTTCAATTACTATATTCTCGTCCTCCACGAATCGTATGAAATACACAAATTGGTTTCTTGATTTGTTTTTTTTACTTTTAAAAATAATACTATTATTTGATTTTAAACTAATAATGCGCGCATCATGCTTTTATCTAAATAAGAAAGCTAGAAATTATTTACCCTAAGTGATGATATAGCCTAGTTACAAATAAGGCTGATATTTTAAATAAAGTTTTCTCTGCTATTATTTGTTTATGACCGCAACTAAGGTCAATAAAGTTTTTTTTTCTTTTTAATTAAATCAGTTAAGAAACTCAAATGTGATAATGTTTTACAACATCATAGCATGACAATCTAGAATTCTTGAAATTAATATGAATTCACAATTTTGGGACAATTTGGGACAATATCAATTCACAATTTTGGGACGAAAATTTCTGGGATTCGAATACACAAGGCAATTTGATTGAGGTTACTAGCTGCATGTTAAACGTTGAATCTCAATATCCCAAACAAAAACTACATTTCTGTTATGTGAATATGATATTCTAAATTTATGATTTGTAAATATTCCCCAGAAATAAATCAAGCCAAGATATCAAGAAAGGCTAATTCGATTTTATATTTATAATTCTTAAACTCTAAAAAAGGTAACTTCCCAGAAAGTGCAATGATTTATTATTTTTATTAATTTTAATTTTCTTTTTTTATCTTTCTGTTTATTTATTGTTTATAAGTTCTCAAATATTTTCCTCCATACACTCCTGTCTTTGGCCAGGGAACGCGCTTCTTCCCATCCAGTTAATCTTGCTCAACCAAGATCTTCCTTAATGCATCTTTACCATGTTAGTCTCGGTTTCCCTCTTTTTCTCTTTTTGTAAGGCACCCATGAGCTTGCAACATTTGCAGGATTGTTTTTATTTGTTCTTAGTATATGGCCGAGCCATCTTCGTTTTAAACTTTCTTCACTAACAGATGGGATATTAGCTTTTGTTTAAAGGTCTTTATTTGCTATACTATAGGGTCGGAAAATTCAAGTTGAAGATTCAAGTTTTTCTGATTTACGGAGACTCCAACATTCGGCATTATACAGAAGAATGGAATACAGCACGGTAGCGTTAAGAGCATTTATTTTTGTTTTTAATTTTACATTTGAGGCTCACCAAAAATTGCACAGACCTCTAAAACAGGATCTAGCTTTTCTGATCCTCTGGCAAATATCATGTATATAGGAAACGAAAGACCGATTTGAGAAAGTCTTTTGCACTTTAAAAAAAACCGTAAAAAAACAATTTAAAAAGTTTCTGTTTAATTTAAATGCATTTAAAACATCACGTATGCTTTTTTAACATTTCTATCTCAAATACTGGAAAAAAGCACAAATAATTAAAGACAGTACAAGAAGTTTCACTAAACTATCAAAACTGTGTTATTTCTAAATCAAACATTTTGTGCTCTTAACCGCAATTAAATTTCGCTAATTAACAATAGCGCCCACTCTTTTCCGGGAACCCCATTTTCGCTCATTGGTTTCTCTTACTTAACTTAAATTGTTTTCCTGAGTTTCAATTTAAATAAATTCAAATATAAATGAGAAACGCGAAATTATAATCTATATATTAAAAAATGAATGTCTGTGTGTCCTTTATAGAGTCATAAACCATATGACATAAAGCTAAGGAAATTTGACATACATATAGCACAAGAAAGGTCACTGTCGACATTCTACGACAAAGCGGAAGCGGGATGAGCGAAATGGAATTTTCTGATTGGATAACAGTCAGCCATGTTTAATTGCTAGCTTATAGCTCTATTTGATAAAAAATAGTTTTATTTCACGTATTTAAATATTTAACTGTTTTATATTCGCTATGTCAGGTAAATTCGTTGAACATTACGGGGTGGCACGCTTGGTATACGTCACCAAATTTATACTTTGTCTAATACCACGTGCTTTCATTTCATTTGAATTAATTCTTTTAAACGTGTTTCTAAAAAATTACTTACTTAAAATAAACGGTAATGGAGTATAAAACATGTATTCAATAGCAAAACTAATAAGAAATTGGTACTAATTCGTTTAGGAGAAACATAAAAAATTGACGTCAATGTGGCTTTATTACGCCCATGATGCGTAACTAATTAAGATAGTATATGCATTTTGAAATAAAAGAACTACGCTATGTACAAGAAAGCAAAAGAAATGGAGTAAAGATATTTATTTTGTAAAGAAAACCCGTAAGAAATCGTTATATCAGCATTGACGACAATGATGCTTAATTAATGTTGTTAATTTTATTTGAAATAAAAAAAGTAACTTCTGTACTAAAAAGTTAAAGTAAAGTGAAAAGATACTTATTCGCGTTCTGGGTAACCGTAAAATACCTGCATATTATTATTAACACTAATGCTCAATTAATATTGATAACGTGTATTAATTAAAATAAAATAAAATTAGCTATAAGCTAAAAAGCCAAGCTCATGAAGGAAACATTAATGGGAAATTCGTTTAAGAAAACCTTAAAAAATTGCCATTCACAGATGACATTTAATTCATTTGTATCACTGTGTATGTTCTACTGGTATTATGGTAATTGGCGAATTGGTTTTAATAGGAATTAAGAGACGGGTTTTCTGTAGTTTCAGAAAATATTTTTTCCAAAATTAGCTAATATAGTGTGTTATTATTTTAAAGAATTAGAATTAAGAGAAATTTTTTCCACCACTACTTATAAATATTTTAACAGTAAATTAAAGGTTAGATAGAGAAATGGTCAAGCATCAAAATCCTTATAAATAAATTTCTAATATATAAATATATATATACATATATATATATATATATATATATATATATATATATATATATATATATATATATATATATATATATATATATATATATATATATATATATATATATATATATATATATGTATATATATATATATATGTATATATATATATATATATATATATAAATATATATATATATATCATATATATATATATATATATATATATATATATATATTTAAAAATTCGGCTTTTGTTGACTGCCAATGACAAATACGTATTAACTCAAATATTGAAAGGATAAGTAATAAGTATCAAACATACTAATATAGGTATGAAATACAGCATTGATATATTTGGTGATTACTAATACTGCAGCAATACTAAGCAGTTTTAATATCGACACTTTTAAACTAAGTGTTATACGTTCCAGAGAAAATCACTTAGTAGTGGTAATTTTAACTATCATTAATTGGCTGCGAGATATAGCATCATGCCAAGAGAGGCTAAAAACATTTTATCTTTATTCCAATGGTATGAATTACAAACAAGGAGCTTTGTTTACTTCGATAATGTAAAACCGTAGAAGATTACGACATGTGATATTAAATAAATTTTTTTAAAATCATTTTAGCAATATTAATGAAAATTTTAGTAGAAGAGCCAGGTAAGTGAAATTTTCAGGACGAAAAAAGAAGCTGTATCTAAATTATTTTATTACCAATTTATTAGAGGGTGTAACTAATAATTATTTGCTTTATTTTATTTACCACTGTCTAATTTGAAATGAAAATCAAGCAAGCATGCTAAACACTAATATGGATTAGTTCTGTTAAGATAAATGTGAAAGCAAAAAACAGATCAGTTACATTAAACATACCCATATTGACGCAACCACTTCATATTATTTTCTCTATTTTCCTGCTTCTTCTATGAAGCTCTTCAATTGTGTCGGTCTTTCAGTTTTGAGAATGATTTCGTAGTATTTCTCAGTACTGATTAATTTTATTTATTTCATTCAACCCGTGCGAAGAAAGGGTATTCAGCTAGTAGTAATTAAAAATCGCAATAGAAAAAGTTTTCTCAGATAGCGCAATTATCTTTATCAGGCAAGAGATTTGATCAGCTGAAACAAAGAGACCTTGTATTTGGAATTATTTAACCACAGTTATACAGATATCGTAGCGTTTAAAAGACTAATTCGACTTAAGAACTATTTCAACTATGAACTTCTTTTCTGTTTTAAGCATACCATTGAACTAAAAATTTTAATTTTTGTAAGATATTAATGAGATATTTTCTGCCATCAAGGGTGGGGAGGGTGTTCATCTGCCCAAGTCTCTAAGACACGTCACGCTGGTAATATTAAAAACATTTTCTTAATAATACCAGCGAAAAAAAAAGGTTTTGTTAATAAAAACCTTTTTATTTTATCATAACCATAAAATGGGAAAGAAGGCAATTGTATCTAGGGAAAAAGGCTAGTGATAAAACTTTATAAATTAAAATCAGATGATTAGAAAATATAATTTATTTAACAAAAACTTAGATGGTTATTAGATCGGGGACCTAAAATGCAAAATTTTTCTAAAAAACATAAAGCTTTGTACATGAAATATATTAAAATTATTTAGTATATAAAAGTAGAAGGAGGGGAAAAAATTATAAATTAAATTCGAATTTTTTTTTCAAAAATAAAGGTAAAAATCTTAAATTAAAAGTGATTCTACCCTACAAACACCACAGAAAGAAAATATTTTATGGTTAAAAATTTTTTTTTAAAACGGACTTTACTTAGCTCGGATTTTCACTTAAATGTTAATGTTTTTATTTTAGAATTTTCATATGGCGATTATAAGGGTGTCTAAATTTTCCTTTTTGACCTACTTTTCTTGCCACTATTCAAAAAAATATTTTAATGTCAACAATTACTTTGTATGAGAGTGACTTTCAGAACTAGTAAAAGCTACTTCTCGATTATTTGGTTGTTCTGCAACACCCTTGCAGCCTCCCTTGCTGAAAGATCTAGTTTATAGCAACAATGAATCTGAACCCGAATTTCTGTCTTATATAAACTCATTTAGAGCTTATTGATGAAAGTTTAAACTAAGAACATCACAAACAACATCACAAAATAAAAATTTCATAAAATTTGAAATTTTCTCAAGTGTAGCAGAGCATTTTTAACAACCTAATATTATACTATTGATATTTTTATTTAGTATTTATATTAATTTAAAAATTCCTATTTAAAGTTATCAATTCTAAAATTAACGTAAATCTCTTTTGCAGTTAAAAATGCCTATTAAAATATTGTTATTTAATGAAAAAAACTAATTTCATTATTAAATTACCTAATTTATAAAAAACTTTTTTTTATTATTAGTTTTTATTAAATCATTTAACGAAATTTTGCAATCGAAATTTTGACCTCTTTCCAACTAACTCTTTCTGCAGCACTATCCGTGGTAGCAATGAAAGTTTCAATGGTGGCATTACAGCTACAATAAGACTCTTATCATCAAATAAAATTTTTTCGTTAATTCAAATTTTTGATCACTCAGGTACTCAAACTTCAACTGCAGTTCTATGTTTGAGAAAAATATTACTTTCAAACTTTTCCTGACAACCACAGCAAACTTTATCTCTATTATCGTTTCTAGAATTTTTCGTTATTGAATATTTTGGCTAGCTAGTGTGTTTAAATTTTAACTGAAATTTTGTGTTGGATGGCAATACAAATATCAATCATCTTCTGCACAGCTAAGTAAACAGATATTTTCTACATATTTCAATGTGTAAGTGAGCTTAATGTACATTGAAACAAGCTATTATGCTCTAATTTTCAACTAACTCCTGATGCTAATCCAATTTAATAATTTTTTTCAAAAATATTGTTTTTTCCAATTTAATATTGTTTTTATGCGAACTAAATTAATGACCACATCATCACTATTTTATTTATCGAATTTCCACCGTTTTTAGTAACAACTCAAAGAAATTTTCAGACATAAAACTAAAATAAAAATTTTAAAAAGATTTTTTTTAAATGTATTAAATTTAAAAAATGCATTAATGTTAGGACACCTAAAATAGGTATCAAGTCTTAATCAACTGTTAGGAATTTCTGCCTGACCGGAAGAGGGCGTTGTAATCACTCACAATAATTTTGTATTCACTTATGTGGCAGGCAAAGGATTGAATTGGGTGGCTCATTGGAGAGAGCCCCATTTCGTATCATATATTTTAATTGTTTTATTATTAAATTTGTTTGTTATTAAATATGGTTTCTTTAATTAATGCACCCATTCGCAACTGAACCATTCTGCAACATCGGCATTATTAAAGTACAAAAACTGTCACCGCCGAAAAGCCCCCCTTCCTTCTGACGCCTTTCGAAAGTCCTGAGGTTCTTTTATTTTAGTCCTCAGAAAAATAAAATTATTTCCTATTTAGCCAATTTGAAAAACGTAGTTTTGACACTTTTTAATTTATTGTTTTTAGTTGAGCATAAAACGTTTATAAACCCGCTATTACTTTTACCTGCGCAGTTTTAATAAATTAAAATCAGAGTAATTTCATCTCAGATTGTTTACCAATTAATATTTTGTAAAAGCTGCAAATTTGAAGCAGAAGTTATCCATAAAATAATTTAAATAATGATATTGCTCGCATCCACTATTTTAATTCAGTTTGTTAACTGTGATGTCAAAGTAGACAATTAAAAAACATTCAACCATTTTATTTCCAACGAGAATGTTAAAATCGCTTTTAAAACATAATGCATAAAATTATTTCGCTCGTCTCGCCAGCCATATTTCTCACTTTTGTTAAAGTGGCAGAGCTTTAGATTTATTTAGTTACCTCTTTGGGCGAGACATGCCTGCTATTGGCGAAAAAGTGCACATTGTATTATTTTTTTTTTTTAATTTTCATAAAGGTTTCCTTTGTAACGAAAATTTCCCTTTCTTTTAAAATAATTAAAACTATTCTTATTTTTTTATGTTTCGCAAACTCATTCATATAGTTTCGTACAGGAAACGAAGCAAAAACCTACCTTCTATGAGTAGCATTAGTTTACTAAAATATTTTTAGATATCAGAAAAAATATTTAAGAGCCATAAAAATTAGATCGTGTTTAACAATTTGAAATAAAATTCTAAAATTTCAATTTTTTTTTAACCTAATAAATTTAAAGGTTATTTTTCTTGAAATTTGAAAGCTTGTTTGTAACAAGTGTTCGAACTTGCTTTTAAATAAATCTGTGAATTTAAAATTTCTTGAAAAGCACATTTCTCATAAATATAATAGCACTTTCATTCTAATTAAATGAAATTTTGAACTATTTTTTTTTATTCAATGCTCTACGTATCGATATTTTGATGGATTAAATTTATAATTCAGTCATTTTTCATATAAATAGTATTTTGATAGATGAACATGGAAAAGAAATTAAGTTTTAGTTTAAGAATTAGTTTTTATTGAACATTTTATTATTTTCGTACCGGAAGAAATTTTGCTTGGAATCTTACATATTTTTTATATTTTAATAAACAAACTACCGAATAAAACAAACTATAGCAAAATTCAAAATTTGAACGAAATAGGTCAAAAATCTGTTCTGAAATAAAAATTATAAATTAGTAACAATCCGAAAAGATGCGGAAAATTCAACATTCTACCACAAATTTTATTGTTTTTAATGATGTAAAATTTGCGTACCTTACAATTCTTATTTTTTCGACTATTATTAAATATAATAATAATACTTATTACGAGTATTAAAGAAGCACATTTTATAATTGAGTAGTAAACTTTTTTTATTCACTTCAAAAGTTCGAGAAATAAAGCAAACTACAGAAAATTGTTTCAAATATTTGATTTCGAATTATGGAAAATTGGATTACGTATTGCACTTCAGTGGTGCAAAAATATTTTGTAAACTTATATAATTTTCATAGAACTCTTAATGAAATCGCATATTAATTTACCGTTATAAAATGTGTTGGTTATAACTTTAAATATACCTATCGATCGACATACATTTGAATGGTTATAAAGAAGACTTAAGAATGCTGAATCTAATGAAGTTTGTTGAAACCTTTGAGAAGTAGTTTCATATATAAACACACCGAAGCATAACTATCAGAATTTCTACTATAACAAGTTTTAAACATTTAGAGTGATATGCAACATATGAGTTAGTTCGTACTTTTAGAAAAAAAAAGGGGTAAATTCCTTTTTATAGGATTTCACATTAAATTATAATAAATGTGCACTTATAGACTCGAAAATGATTAAATATAAACCATTTAAAGTTGAGTATTTCATTTCAAAAACGTTTACAAAGACGCCAATTTTTGGCAAGCTCTATAAGAAATCACACATTATACTTAAAACCATTTTAATTTTAACTTTAAAATAAAGTTTTAGAGTTTCTGGCTGTCAGATTGAGCTTTTTTTTAAATTTTAGTTAATAAATTTAAAGCTATTAAAAATAGTATAGCTGTTTGACTTCTTCAGATTGTTCGATATATTTTCCATTTATTAATTTTTTAAACATCATATATGAAGGCCAAGCAGTTAATATACCATTACGCTATTCGATAGAGAAATCAATTTTATTCTCGTAAAATATATGGCCATATTGATTGCAAATGAACGTTTATTTCATAAATGACTTCAGTTTGGGTCTTGAACTTGTTTGTAACTCAAGCAATTTGTTTGTCGTAGTGCTGCTGAGACACTAGAAATTTGGGTGTTTGTTTACGTGGTCACCAATGTAATGCCCTTTAGCATCGATACCAGAAAAACCTAATATTATAAATACCATGGAAAAAGGGTGTACACCCTCCACTGAGGAAGAAAAAAAAAGATAAAACTACCAGAATAATTTAAAAGTTTCTGACAACATTGGAACATGAATAATCTTAACTGGTAATGATTTTGGTAAAAAAAACAGTAACATTTGTTAGATGTGGTAAAATTTGGTAATTTTATCATGATACTTTAGAGCAGGCCATAAAAACCATTTTAATTTTCAATTTCTTATTGTTTTTCTAAATTTGTGGTAATAAGAACTATAATTTTAAAAATTAGATTTTATTGTAAACCTTTACCACATGAATAGAGAAATGACCAAACAAATGGTTTAAATACAGTATCTAGTACAGTAGTTAAATATAGTTGTGCTTTTATAACCAAATTATGTTTATTTTTTATTATTTTTTTAGCCAAGAATATACAATACGGCAATATTACCAGACTTTAAGTCTCCGTCCCGAATGGAGCTAGGAAGCTTTTAATAAAAATAAAAATAACCATATAAATCATTGCTCAACTTTACTAATTTTGATGAATTCTTTATAATTACGGATATTTTTTTCAAAATAAGGAGAAGTTTTGCCTAAATTAGAAGCCAACTCTCCGAATTTTCCTGAAATTTCTTACAGTGTACAATTTATTAAAAAATAAAAGGCTTCACCCTGACTGACTTCGCACTCAGTTTCTCAATGCATAAAAAAGTAAAATGTATGCATGCTCCATGAAAAAATATTATTTATTTCATTTTATATATTTTAGAAATAATTTTTATATAATTATCAATATATTGTATTTCTTAATACACACTTGAAAACATTGATAAATATTTCCCAATGTGCATGTTTTAAGCACTTTATTCTTTATTTAAAAATCAATTCCTTGCTCAAGTTTTATTGTTTTGTTTATATCAACCTCTGTTTGTTAAATGTCAATCCCTGTCTTGAGAAAATTTTATATTTTGATCAATGTCTCTTTTCTTATTTATATATATATATATATATATATATATATATATATATATATATAAACACTGGAACGTGGTACAGATAGGAGAGAAATTAGACAGTGGTCTAATTTCCCATAACATTAAAATACCCATACTTTCAACCATTCTTCTGACTAAGTGATTGAGACTATATTTTCTAATTTGTGTCTCTTTGCACAAATGAAATTAGCACGTAATACGTTAAAGTTCAAACATTAGAACAAAAGTTATTTTGTGTGGAATATTGCTTTGGACCACTGTACAGTTCTTTGTCAAGTATAATAAACTGAATATAGGTTTTGTACTCAACACTAATGTACCTCTAACAAAAAAAAATTACAGCAAATATTTCATTTGTAAAAAGTGTAATTTGGAGTACAAAACCAATTATGATAGTCAATAACCGATAATAATAATCTGATATTTATTAACGCAGTGTTTCAAGTACAGTTGAAAAAAATTTATCATGTCATGTCTTTACAAGATAAACTGCATTTTCTGTTATCGATATTTGAAAAAATTTAAATTTTCCACAATAATGTCTTTGTTTAACGATAATGTCACCAAAATATGAATAGTTAAAAAAAAAATGATTTTGGATGTTATATTTGAACTCGAAGAAGTTTTGACCATTTTATGGTTTGATTAATAGCCATTGTATCTCTGTGATTTTAAGAAGTTATGAGCTTTCTTAGTGATCATTTCAAAAACAGAAAGTGATTTCTTTACTTAGTAAAATCCGTTTTGTTCTATGACACAACAAATAGCGAAAAATTATATGAAGAGATTTCGCTTTCTTGCAAATAAGCTCTCATATTAAAGAGTAAATTAAAAATTTGTGATTTAAAGTTAAGTAGAATAAGTTAGTACTTTAAGAATGATGTTTAAAGAAAATTGATATATTTACAGTTCACATTCGTTTTTCACATTTCTAAATTTTTTAAATCTATTTAATTTCCTTGTTTAACGGCTCTTTTGCTTTCAAATACTTTTTAGGTGTTTGTTTTCGATTGTTATATCAATGTTTTATGAAGACACCCTTGAAGACACCCTACCTACCTTATGAAGACACCCTACCTCCTTTTTCCTTTCATTTTTATGAAGAGACCCAATCTCAATCAACAATGTATTTCATGGTTTTTGTTCTCCTAATTTAAATTCATACATTTTGTGAAGTAATTAAATTTTTGCAAATTTTTTTTTAATATTTTAGTTTTTTTTTCACTAAAATCATATATTTGAGAAAAATTAAGAAATTAAAATATTTTAAGTTGTTTTAATTCAAAATCTTATTTCTTTAATAGCAAATCTATACTGGATCCTTCCAAAATTATTTTAGTGGTTCAATTTACAATTTTAAATATACAAAATTTTTTATTTAATATTATTATAAAGAAATAAATTTTCATCATTACAAATGCTTATTTTTCAAAATGAACTATTCTCATTATTATGTAGTTATTTAAATTTGGATATAATTTTGAAATATTGTAAGTCTATCTATACCTGTAAACGCAAATAACATTGAAATTTGTATATTTTTATAATCGGGTTTTAGGAAGTAAAATATGGTAGCGTTTTATAAATACTAATTTCCTGTTAAAATTTTATAGTACTTTTTAAGTTTCTTATTTCTATTCTAAATCATAATGTTTAGTGATGCTCTATTAAGCTACGTCGTATATTTCTGAAATAAATATGTGTAGCAGCAATTAAAATAATTGAAAATTAAAAACTAAATTCTAGAGTTTAAACTCTATATATTAGTTCTTCAAATGTGTTCATGTTGGAATGATTTAAAAATAAAATTTAAAAACTAGTTATGTACTGAATATTCAATATCCGACTCAAAAGTCGAATAGTTTAGCAGAAGATTACTAACACAATTTGCAGTCATTTGAAATGATATAATTTAAAATACTAAACTATTAAATTATATGTGAGTTTACGCAATAAGAAAATTTAAATAATTTTTAAACATTTAATAAAGTTTTACTTTAAATACTAAATACTACTTTTTATTTAATTAAATTACATTAATTTTATAAAGTAATATAAATTTAATAAGCCTTTCATTTTAATAAAAAACTGGCTGTACGCATGAAAAATATAAGAAATAGTGTCCTTCAAAATTTGAAAAAATGTAAAACAAAGAGTGATGTATGGAAAAGATGAATGCTTGTTTTGATGAAAATGACACTAGAAGGAAATAATTTTCAGGAAATGTATTTGTTTCCTTATACATTTTAATGAAAACTAAATAAGCATTAATTGGCCAAAGACAATTTAAGATATAATACTGCACATGTACTTAGATTTTGATATTAAATTTAAACTAGCTATTGTACTCTTTAATAAAAATTAAGTACAATATGATTTAATTTACAAAAAAAAAATAATAATAATAAAACCGGTTCAAATTATAATTTCTGAAAGCATCTTGAAAAATTGAATTTTATTCTAACAAAAAATGGCAAGTTTCTTCCAAAGTGGAAAACCATCGCCCGGGATTGGCTTCCCGTTATACCCTTTGAGTTGGTTCCCGTCTGAGTTGTGTTTAGTTTCACGCTGCCCGGAAATTGCCTAGACTTGCCGATTATTCTACCCCAGATCACGATACGAAAAACTTTCTCAAATAGTATCCATGATTACAAATAGCATACTAATAATCCATAATCAAATGCTAAGAATGAGTTCTCAAAACAATTATAAGGTAGTATGGTTCAATTCATATTTTCATTTCATAATACAAATTTCATTTTAACATGCCTATTCATAGTATTATAAGTCATAAAATGAACATAACTTTAATAATTTATGAAATAAACATAAAAATTTTAAATAACTAATTACCGAGTTTAAATTTTTAATTGATTTCAAATTATATAAAATGTTAAGAAATTTAAGTGGTAAAAATACTTTAAAGTTTTTTTAAATATTTGAACTGAAAATCATGAAAATATGCCCATAAAATTGCGAATGAACTTTTGGGGAGATAGGTTGCGTGTATTTTCTCCAGCATTTTAAGCTGTTCAATCCTCAAAGATTAAAAAGGAGAAGTGACAAAATTTAAACTTAACTTTAATAAATTTTAAACAACAATACCATAAGCATCCAGGATTACAATCATACAAAATCAGAGATATGAGACATAAGAAAGAGTGCAAAAACAAAGTTTTGCAATGGTATATATACATTTCATTGATCTTGAATTCAGCTTAGTTTGTTATACCTCAGACCTGGCTAGAAGGTCACAGGTTCGCTAGGTTCTTTGGTATTTGAACCTATTATGTTGATAACACCACGAACATTTTAAAAGGCATTTGCAATTACAAAGTATTTACTGAAAATAAAACTGGTAAGTTTTAAATTTAAATCTTATAACAAAGTTTTTTTTTGTAACAATTTGGTAGCTTTACAGTATTATGCTTAGGAGCTAATATTAAAATTTTATTGTGAAAAATTAGTACTTCATAATTTATAATTACATTATATCAGTTTATTTTAATAAAAAGAAAATTAATACAAACAACAAAAAAAATACATTATTATTAAAAAAAGGTTAAGCAGTCGTAAAAAATTAACAAAATAATAATTTTCAAATTAATATTTTTATAAGTATTCATCCTTATAACAGGAGACCACAATGATACATTAAGTTGTCACAGCGACTTCACCATATGACGAAGATGTTATCAATTCAGGTCTCAACATTATGATGGTGTAGCGAAACTGTGACATATTTACGTCTCAACATGGTCTCCGATGGAAGAAGGTGTGACATATTCAAATCTTAACTGGGTCACCATGTGACAAAGATATGTCTTATTCACTTTTCAACAGAGTCACGAAATGGCGAAATTGTGACGTTTACGTCTCAATAGGGACAGCGAGTGACTATGCTGAAATGTGACTATGCCACTTTCTTGTCACACGGTGACACCATTGCGACAGTTATGTGTCCCTTGTTGACATCTGAATGATGTCAAAACGTGACTTCCCCTAAGGCGGACATGGAAATGTTTAAAATCCCAAGCATTGATCTGACGGAGGTCACATGTGATTTCATAAATGAGTTTCTATGACTGTCGCATTTTTATTGCTATCTAGCAACGGTGTTATTAGGGACTTCAAGGTTATGTAATTTCTCTACAGTTCATGTTTTCCACCTCTCCGTTCCATACTATTTGCAAAAATTGCTTTGAAATAAGTGGTTGGAATGCATTCGGCAGAAAGTAAAAATTTGGAATAACTTGTGAGGGGATAAAGCAATATACATGGTAACGGAAAGGGGAAGGTATGGAGAGCGGGGAAATTACGTAACCATGAGACACCTATTCTATTTACAAAGACTTATAATATTATACTGGTGATAATAAATCAGCTAAAATGCTAGTTATATCGGACTTTAATTTCTGGAATGCTGAAAATAGAAAGTATTATTGAATTTGTAATTTCTGCAAAACAATACAGTTGGGCAAAACGAATCATCAAAGAGTCAATCGAATGAGTTCACTTTGATGATTCGAATCAATGATTGCAATCTGTGATTAGAATCATTTAATGATTCGAAGAAGGGATTGGAATCTCTGATTAGAATCATTTATTGATTCGAGTCAGTTTTTGATACGAATCAGTTTTTGATTCAAATCACTTACTTATTCGAATCACTTAATGATTAATTGCTTACTGATTCGAATCAGCGAGTGGTTCGATAATGAAATGGGAAAAAATGTTTTATCTATTATAAAATTGACTTCAAAATATTCTTTTTACATTTTTTCGGCAGTATTTATATTCCTCGATATCATTTTATTGTCTTCTAACAAAAGCTATCATAATTATTCCTCGTATTTGCCTTTCTGTTGAAGGGATTATTCAAAATTATCGTTTTAATTTTGATACGAATATAGTGCAAAAAAATGTAAGATTAGACCTTGCTCGGTGCGTTCACGTACACCCGAATTTTTTTTGTAATTCCTTTCGTATGGCTTTTTAGTTTAGCTAGCTAACATAGTTTAACTTTTTATGAATAGTGGTAAATTTTTATGCACCACGTGAAATCTTAGATTCATATACTTTTTGGTGGGCCTTAAGAGAAAAAAAAACTTGTTGTCTTAGTATCTGTATAAGTACATTATTTTCCTATAATCACAATAAATTAAGCATTCATAGCACCATTAACTAACCACAGTGCTGCTGTAAAATATGCTTAGTTATAGATGGAATTTTGGATTAGAATTCCCTTGCTATCAAGCTAACAGCGGGGCGTTTTCGTGGTCTTCCTCTCCATCTAAATGTGGGTTAGTTTCATCAATAAGTTTTCCAAGAGAGCTAGTTTGATCCAGGAGACCACTTGTTTCGTGTCAGGTTCCAAATTATTAGGATTCATAGTTGCACATTGATAGTAGTCAAAAACCACTATCTATATTTGTACATATTATGCTAAAAAAATAACATAAAATGAACACTAGAATGCACGGGTGTTGCTGAATAGCTTAAGTTGCAGCGAATCGTTTAGAAAAAAAAGATGGAATCTTTTTTCTTCTCAGAAAAAGGCGTGGTTTTCCAACCTCTTAGTTTATAAATTATTGTTATAGTTTTTATCGTAAACAACCAATGTACCTCTTTTTTCAGCCTCAACTCTCAAGAATATTAAATTCCGAGAATTAAGCTGGTTGGCAGACTGTAGGCTCTTCTATAATTTAGATGACGGTAGAGATTTTATTGCTGTTTCAATTGATTTGCTTTTCTTTTTTCTGAAAGTGGTCGTTTTGCTTTTCTTTTTTAAAAAAGGAAGATTCGTACTTTACGTCTATAATTCTGCATATACTAATTTTTTACTTTCTTATATACTACAATTTTGCCTTTGATGGTACTAATATCACATTTTATATTCAAAAATATTCAAAAACGATTCAGATCAGCGATGCAAATCAATTGATTTGAATCAATGATTTGAATAAAATGATTTGGATCAATGATTCGAATCAAGCAATTAAAATCAATGATTAAAATAATGTGATTTGGATCATTGTAAGAATAAAGTGATTTGGATCAATTTTCGAATGAAGTGATTCAGATCAATGATCAGAATTAAACAATATGGATCGATGATTCGAATTAAGTAATTCAAATCACTGCTTCAAATCATGTGATTCGGATCACTGCTTCTTATGCAGTCATTTGAATCACTGCTTTGAATCATGTGATTTGGATCACTATTCGAATCAATTGATTCAAAGCACTGATTAAATTGAAGCGATTCGGATCAAGCGATTAGAATTATGTGATTTAATTAACTGATTCTTATGAAGGGTTTCGGATTACTGATTCGAATCATGTGATTTGGGTCACTATTCGAATCAAGTTTATCAGATCAGTGATTCGAATCATGCGCTTTTGGATCAAAAGATTCAGATGAGTTATTCAAATCATGTAATTTTGTCAATGATTCGAATCACAGGATTTCATTAACTAATTCTTATGAAGTCATTACTGATTCGGATTAATGATTTAGATTAATGATTTGAATCATGCGATTTGGACCAATATACGAATCAATTGATTCATATCATTGATTCATATCATTGCTTAACATCAACGATTTGAATTAAGTTATTCATATCAGTGATTCATATCAAGTGCTTCACATCAACGATTCGAATCAAGTGATATGAATCAAGAGATTCAGATCACTGATTCGAATTATGTGATTAGGATCACTTTTCAAATCAAGCCATTCAGAAAAGTGATTCGAATAAAGCGATTCTTATCAATGATTCGAATCATGTGATTTGTATCACTAATTTGAATCATTTGATTTGGATCAATATTCGAATCATGCGATTCGGTTGCACTTATTCGAATGACGTGATTTGAATCACTTATGCCTTTAAATATGAAGTGATTTGGTCACTGATTCGAATCATGTTATTCGGATCAATGATTGAAATAGAGTGTTTCGGATCACTGATTCAAATGATGTGATTTGGATCATTGATTTGAATCATCTGATTTGTATCAATATTCGAATCATGTGATTTGTATATTCTGATACGAATCACGTCATTTGAAACACTGATTCATTTAACTATGAAGTAATCTGGATCAGTGATTCGAATCGTGAGATTCGTATCACTATTCAAATCAAATGATTCAGATCAGTGATTCAAATCATGTGATTCAGAAAACTTATTGTTATGAAGTGACTCAGATAAATGATTGCAATTATGTATTTCTGATCACTATTCGAAACACGTGATTATTGTCAGTGAATCCAATCATGCGATTCGGAACAATTAGTCGAGTTTAATGAGACCATTAATCCTCTTCATGGGATTCGAAGCATGCAATTTGGAGCATTATTCAAATCAAGTGGTTCAGATCAATGATCCGAATCAAGTGATTCAAACCACTGATACGAATCACGCATTTCGCATGATTCGAATTAAGTTATTCAGTCAGATCGCTGATTCAGTTCAATGATTTAAATCATGCGATTCTGATCACTTTTTCGAATCAAGTGATTCAGATAAGTGATTCGAATAAAGTGGTTCAAATCTCTTATTTCATATAATAATTTGGATCACTGATTCGATTAACATAACTTAGACAATTTAATTGCAAAAGACGTGATTCGTATCAAATTTTTCAAAAAAATTCGAAATTTAAAAAGTTTACTTTCCTATCACTATTTTTCTTTAAACAATGTCGATAGAAAATTTTTTTTAATTCTTTCTCATGAATAAAATCTTTCAAGTAAATAAATATACTTATTATATATTTCGTATAATTATATTTTATATGTTGTTAATTGCTATAAATACGGCAAATTTCAAGAAAATACAAACAAAAAAAATATTTATTATTTATTTTTCTTTAATTAGAAGTAATGGTTATTCCGTAGTAATAAATGAGTAAGAATCTCTTAGATCTTACAAGAAATTTTTAACTGTGTATGGACATAGCATTTGTGCGAAACAAAACTAACTGAGTTTAAAAGAGCAATTATTAATTGTTATTTAATTCGATTTCGATAGAAACAGCTGATTTCAATCAGTTGCTAGTTGGTGTTTCGAATCATCGAATCAATTCAGTGATTCGCCTCAGTCCATATACAGTTACAATACTTCCGAAAATTCAGGATTTTTCTTAAAAATGTACTCCAACTCTAGTCACAATACTTCCTGAAAATTTATGATTTTTCTTAACACTGTAGGCAAACAATGAAAGTTTCAGCTTTAATAAAAATTATTTAAAAAAACATGATGAAACAAATATTCTTATTTAAAAAAATTTGGATTTGTAACTAAAGATTTTAGAACCATTTCATATAATGCTTGTTCTAAACACTATAATGAGAAATATTAAAGCGTTTAATAATTTTAAAAGTTGTACTAATGAAATACGTGTAATTAAACAAGGGTATTCATTAATCTCACTAAACTTCAATATTTTTAAGATATTTAACATATATATAGTATATGCTAAATGACAAAAAATAGAATTTTAGAACACAAGTAGGTAATAAATTGTTTTATAAGACTCTTTATTTTTAAATTCTCTACTTTTCCTTTAAATTTTTGTACCATAAAACGTTCGGAAGAACAAGCTGGACAATTAAATAAATCCCACACGAATGTTTAACTCGTTGCAACCGTGCCAAAGTTTGATAAAGCAAGTTAAAAATTATAAAAGCAAGTTTTATTTTTATGGAATTTTATAAGGTTATGCAATTTTCCCAATTTTCATGATTCTGCGTGTTTTGGTAGATTTGGTAGGATTGGTAGGTTTGGATCTACACATGCCATTTTTTTTCCATTACACTCATCATTAAATTAAATATCGTTCAAAATTAACCTATATGCACCTAAAATACCCGAATTTTTATCATCTTCTAGAATGAATCCTAACATAGAAATGAATCAGTAGAAAAGAAAAGAAATAAGTAAGAAACTAAATAAGTAAGTAGAAAAGTAAATAAATAAGTAAATATATAACTTAAAATTAATGAGGTACTGGTAGATTTATTTTAATTAAGAATTTAGAATTCAATGTTTCAAGTTATTTATTTACCTTTTCTGTAAACAGATAGAGCAATAAAAATGTTTATTAAGAATAAATACGAAGTTAGTATCAATGATTATTCTTTTTACTATATTTTTTTATAATATAAAAACTTAACTACTCATATTTATACTATTAAAAATATGCTGTTTGTGTACAAATCCTCTAGTCAGTTTTTAAATTTTAAAAAAAACTTTTTTTAATGAATTGAAAAGTTGGGAATTAAAACGGATGTTTTTCTTTCGGGTTGTGGCATTCTTCAAATAAAGTTGGCCTTTCCTGAAATACGTGAATTGGTTTTGAATTTAAATGTTGTAAAATGACCTTAATTATCCTAGTAAATGAATAGCTTACAAAAGTTTTATTTGTTTTAATGACACGTAATTGGTTCCCACAATTATTAAATTTAATAGAAATTGATAGTTGTAATTAATCAACAAGTATAAAAAAATGTTATTTTTTTTATACTTGTTCATAAAATTTTATACGAAAATAAGAGAGACCTGGATGTTTTTAATATAATTTTAATTACACGTGTCTAATTAACATCGTTTATAATTTAGAGCCTTAAATACAAATTAAATTAATTAAACAATAATATTTTTTCTGCGTGATATTTTGACCAATTATCTTACACATCAAATACAATAATGATTAAAAACCAAAAATAAATAAATAAGTAAATAAATAAAGATTGCTTTTATAATTAGGTATTTCTCTTTTAAAAATGTATACGATGAAATATCTGATTAAGAGGTAGGCACAAAATTTTTAAAATAATTGTAAATAAAACTGACTTTTACATTTGCACAATTTAGTACATTTGCACAATATATTAACACAATTGTAGCAATATGTATTAAAGAGGATGAAGTTTATTCGTAGATTCATTTTTCCGTTTATTCATTAGTCAGTTCTATGAAATTTTATCTTATAAGCTCATTGAAGCATTCCCTAAAGAACGAGTTAAATTTCTAATAAAAAAATCAAACAAAGTTTAATTTGTAATGCATTTTCAGGAAATTTCATTTAATTTATTGCAAACTCCTTAAGTCTTAAATTTAAAAACATATGAATATGTTGTCTTTGGAGTTGCTATCAAATGCACAATGTAAGTGGAAGCATTAAACGATTATCAATGCTTTTGTTTCACGTTAAAATATAATATTTCTAATGGATTTCTTCTAATTTATTTATTTGTGAAACAATTATTACTTTTTTATTGGTATTTATTTATGATGTTTATTTTTCAAAAATTTCCATAAATGAGGTTTTAAAATGTGTTTATTCATTTTCAAGTCCATAATGCTTTACTTTCCAAAACTTACACTAATATGAAAAATGATCACAGGGAAAATATGCAGTTAGAAATATTCAAAAAATAAATTAGATCGTATAGATGTTTGTTTTTAACATTAGAGCAGCTGGATTTTGAACTTACCTAAAACTCGAAATTCGGGGTCAATTTGACCCTCATAAGATATTAATGTTATTTCAAAGTAAATTATTATATAAATGATGAATATTGTTGAAAATACTATATGTAAAAGTTTTTAGAGATTATTATTTTTGATTAAAAATATTACATTATTACAATGACAATACAATTACAATAGTAAAATTCAATATTATTATTCGATATTATTCAATGTTACAATTACAATATTACAATTACAATATTACAATTACAATATTACAATTACAATATTACAATTACAATATTACAATTACAATATTACAATTACAATATTACAATTACAATATTACAATTACAATATTACAATTACAATATTACAATTACAATATTACAATTGCAATATTACAACTACAATATTACAACTACAATATTACAACTACAATATTACAATTACAATATTACAATTACAATATTACAATTACAATATTACAATTACAATATTACAATTACAATATTACAATTACAATATTACAATTACAATATTACAATTACAATATTACAATTACAATATTACATTATGATGTAATATTTTATTACAGAGTATTCTTTTGCAAGAGCAGTTGTAATATGAAAATAAACAAACAACATGAATATAAATAATATACATTAGCACATATAATATGTTTTAAAATGTTAAGTTTCATCACTATTTAGGCTTTAGCGTATGCGTATACAAAATATGCGCGTGATGTGAAAGTGACAACAAAACATCAACAATTTATTTTCTAGCATTTCTCATAGCTAGTATTTGTTATTTTGTGCCTTCCGATAGTATTGTATAAAGCATGCTTACTATATTTTAGGGGCTAAATTTCATCAATAAGTAGCTTTCCTGTGATGTGCGAATTTATAGTTCTTCAACAAACACAAGAATGAATTCGCAAGGTGTGATTGAGGTTTCAAGCATTGAGCAACAATATCACGAACGTTGTAAAAAAATACAAAACGCCAGCAATCTTCTCCTCTTGTAAAATAATTACATAGCATCTAATATACTAAGCCTAAGTTACATTTCGTGCTATTGTAATAAATGATAGTAATTGGCTTCTACTCTGTACTGTCGTTTGCAAACACGATCGCATGAATGCTATTATGAATTATGGTATTTTTTTTTTTTTTGCACTTATATAGTAAGTGGAGAGTTTTCATTTTGCTGAGCAAAAGATAAATGCCATAACGAAGAAGTGACATCGAAACTAGGAAGACATTTTCTTTTCTTAAACGAAGTAATATATGAAGTTTCTATGAAAAAAATTGGTGTGCTAAATTTACTGAGGTAAAAGATAGTAATTCCACTGTTCCTGGAGTTAAGGTGTGATTCCATAATTAGAACACTATACTTTTCTCAGGTCATAATTCATTTTCCTGTTTTTCTACTAACACAAATAAAAATAGCCATTCAAAAAAAATGACAATAATTTGAGGACTTTATTACAGTTGAAATCAAAGTAATGTGGCTTGCATGTCATACAATAACTCTTTATGATCATTTATATAACCAATTATAATCAGCACGCACACTGTTTCTTTTCGAAGCAATGAAAAAATTATAACTCAATAGAAACGAAGTAGCTAAGTAAGCTAAGCTACTTCAGTTAGTGATTCTGAGATACTATATAATTTCAAACAAATAATACCTAATAATAATACAAAAACTGCTGCGTCTTACTTTTTTTAACACCGTGGATCTTAAGTTATCTTCTACAATTCATTTTCCGAATGTTTATAGTTGTTTACAAAATCAAAAACAGACATAATATACTTATAGGTCAAAATGACCCTTTTGGGCTGTTTTAGGTTTTTCCATAATCCTTTATTTTACAAATCATCAGAAAGGCATTATATTTTGATATAATATACGAGAATACATTTATATATAATATACGAGAATACATACAATAATATACATTTTAAGAAAAGTTTAAAAAAATGAGCTTCGAAGCTCACGTGTATCCTCAAAAATAGCATAAGAAATGGCAAAAAAAGATCAAAATGATTCCAACAGAGCTTCTAGTGTTAAAATATACATAGAATTAAAAATCTTTGTATCAAATAACTTTCATTCAGTTTCTCACAATAAACAAAAATAAGTCAAAAATATAAATCTTCTGTTTTTTAGTTTTATCTTTGCATTTTTTTCCCAGTTTAAAAAGATTACGATAGCTCAAGTGTGGATGAATGAAAAAACAAAATATATCAAGGAAGCAAACATTAAATGATGGAAACACTTAAACAGTATGCAAAAATAGAGTTTAAAGTTTCACCATCATACAATGGATGCCAATTTACTAGCAACGTCAAGTGTTAAAATATACATAGAATTAAAATCTTTGTATCAAATAACTTTCATTCAGTTTTTCACAATAAGCAAAAATAAGTCAAAAATATAAATCTTCTGCTTTATAGTTTTATCTTTGCATTTTTTTCCCAGTTTGAAAAGATTACGAAAGCTCAAGTGTTCTCCAGTGAAAGCTCGAGTGAAAAAACAAAATATATCAAGGAAGCAAACATTAAATGATGGAAACACTTAAACGGTATGCAAAAATAGAGTTTAAAGTTTTACCATCATACAATGGATGCCAATTTACTAGTAACGTCTAGTGTTAAAATATACATAGAATTAAAATCTTTGTATCAAATAACTTTCATTCAGCTTCTTTTACAATACACAAAAAAGATCAAAAATATAAATCTTCTATTTTATAGTTTTATCTTTGCATTTTTTCCCAGTTTAAAAAGAATACGAAAGCTCAAGTGTGGATGAGTGAAAAAACAAAATATATCAAGGAAGCAAACATTAAATGATGGAAACACTTAAACGGTATACAAAAATAGAGTTTAAAGTCTTACCATCATACAATGGATGCCAATTTACTAGTAACGTCTAGTGTTAAAAATACATAGAATTAAAATCTTTGTATCAAATAACTTTCATTCAGCTTCTTTTACAATAAACGAAAAAGATCAAAAATATAAACATCCCATTTTTTAGTTTTATCTTTTAACTTTAAATTTTTTCTTAGTTTAAAAAGGTATAAAAAAGGTGAAGAAGGGTGAATTGGTGAAATAGCATAATATATGAAAGAAGCAAACATTAAATGATGGAAGCATTCCAACGGTAAGTAAAAATAGAGTTTCAACATATAATGGATGCCAATTTATTAGCAGCTAGTATAGCTAATATAGTGCAACTTTGTACAAAATTAATTTAAAAACTCTCTTTATAGTAGTATATATTCTTTGGTATAGCGCTGTACCATATTTTCTATCTTTTGGAAAAGTTGCCTCAAGCCACTTTTGGGGATCGAAAGATCGAAATAAAAATAAAGGTAGTAAAAATAAAAAGAATAAAAGAAAGAATGTTAAATCAAAGAAAAATAAACAAAATATCGAAAATATTCATGAAAATTTAAAAATATATAAATTTTGGACTAAAATATTAACAAAAATAAGAATATCAAAAATGTTACAAACGAAACTTAAGGAAAAATAAAACAAAAATGGACTTAAAAATAAAGATTTAATTAGCAAAACTGAAAATTATCTTGAATTTTTGAATATTTTTGACACTGACTATGGTAATGGGGCTCTACATTTTCAGTCATATTGACGGAATTAAGCAAGTCCCAGATAATGAAAAAGAAAAATTTCCCACCTTCAGGTAATTTTACAAAATTTTTCGAATATTTTTCTATTGACATGACAAATATGAAAAGTAAATAATACGTAAAGTGAAATAACAAATGATGCACTAAAAGTAGGCAATCGAGTAACATTAATTTAGACATCTCCAAATTTAATTAAATTGTTCTGAATAAAGGGTTGACAAACGTAAACAAGGTTCAAACATAATTAGTGAAAAAATTTCTGATCTTAATTATATAATAAATATAAAGAATATCCATAACAAAGAAAATACCGAAATAGTCTATGTATCAAAATTGTGAAGGTACCATCCACCAGTCAAACTAAAATTTTCCCATGAGTAATAAATAAATGCACTAATTTAAATACTAATATGGTTTAATAATATAAGTAGAATTAATTTAAAATTAAATTTTTACTGTATCACTTATATTTAATGTTTTAATGATTTTTCATTGTTGTATGGGATATTTGTATGTATGTTGTATGGGATGTTTTTCCCCTCTTTCACCTCCTTCATTTTTTTAACAAATAAAAATACTGAAGTCCTGAACGATCAATGTGCCATTTTTTTAAACATAGCAATATTCCGATAAACATTCCGATTGATTGGTTGTGAGAGAGGTCCAAAATTTGAACCCCTTTATGTAATTTTACTTTTTGCACATTTCGCCATAATTCGAGAGCTTTTTAAGAGAAATAAAAAGACTTGTACACAATTTGAAAATTGTCTTTTTTTTAAAATTAGTTCTTCTCAAAAAATAATTTTTAATAATTATTCATTACTTCTCAATTATTTTATTTAATAATAGTCGAACAAGTTTTCTATTGAAACATGCACATAATTCCAGAAGAATAAACATAAATGAGGCTTAATCGAAAGAACAGAGATATGAACGGAAAGAAATTAAATACTATGAAATGATTTAATATAATTTGAAAGTAAGTACAAATCTAGAGAAAAAAAATATTTATTACACATTTAAAAATATACGTATCCTCTGTAAAATAATTCAGATTTTAAGTAACATTATTTTTTAACTCGTGACAAATTCCAATCTTTTCATGCTTGATTGTCAACTGAACGTAAACTTCAAACTCAATTTTCGTTAACAAAGAAGTTTTCGTAGGAGAAAATAATTCAAAAAAATCTGCGAAAGATTTTAATAAATGTCATATCCATGTTAGTTATTCCTTTGTATCGGTGTTTGGATTTTAGTACACTACTTGAGATATATAAGAACGCTCGATTTGGTGTTAACCTGAATTTTTAAGTTTTCGTTCACATGGTTTTTGGGTTGTATATATAAAAAAGGGAATAAAGGGGGTTGTATAAATAAAAAAGGGAATGAAACTAATATTTAAATTTGTAACTTTTCTTCAGTTTAAAAATTTATCATTTTTTATTGAAAAATTTCCAGTAAATCGTTAATTGTTTAATATTTTTAATTTGAAATTATTTATTTCATTACTTTGAGAATGGATAAAAATTGTCAAAAAACTTAATATTATCTTAAAATGCGGTTGAATATTCATTACTCTGATATCTACTTCATTACTTTTTTAGGAGTAGGTTTTCTTACTTTGTAAACTGGTTATAAGATAAACAGTTTTAACTCATTAAAGTTGAGCCTTTTTTTAAAAAAAGAAGAAAAAAGTATTTAACACTATAGAAAGTTGGATTGTGGATTTTAAAAATAATTACATGAGGAATGAAGAATATAATTTTTATTAATGTTACTATAAAATCAATACTTCACATTTAATTTAAATAATTAAAATAAAATAAGAATTTAATTTGCACAATCACATAATTTTCACAACACTAGTTATTTGTGGAAATTTAAGACATTTCAAAAACATTTTTATTTATTGCAACAAAGATAATGTAAAAGTTCACATATAGTGTATTCAAGTTTAGTAAACAGCTCTAATATTTTATGCTTAACACATGGAAAGAGAATTTTAAAAGCGAATCAAAAGGCATCCATTTTATCTCCTCAAATTTCGCCATTAACAATGTTACTTAAGATTTTTTTTAACTGTATTATTTGAATTGGTATTATGGGAATGTTTAGGGAATGGAATTATTAAATTTTTGAGAGCATTGAAATGTGATTTTAATTATTTATTTATTTTGCCTGGACATTTTTTTGTTCATAAATATTTTTCTTTCTAGATATCATATTTACAAAAATTTAAGGACTTGAACCGAGAGAGTAGATAGTTACCTGCTGAATATATATATATATATCTATAAATTTCATTTTCACTTGAATTTGTACACTTTCTCTAAAAATATTTAAATATACCAGTTTTTCATTAATATTTGAAAACATTCATTTGGTTTTGCTATGAATTTTTATTTAATATTTGTAAAGTTTAGAAAAATGTTGTTTATTGTATTCCGTAATAACCACCTTAAACTATTTATATATCACATGTATATATCATATGGTGAGTATATACTGTATGACGAGTGTGAATTATACGGTCAGTTAAAAATATTGTATCAAGAGTTATTATGGTGAGTTCGAAACATAAATATTTTTTTCGATTCCGAAACTGGGGATTTTAACGAGCGATAAAAAAAGATTGATGAATTTTAATAAGCATTCCATACTAATTTCATCTACAGATTGTTATGACCCTCTAGAATTAAACATTTTTCAAAGACCGGTAATTTAATTCGCGCCTTAGTCTTCATAACTCACTTGGGGGATTTAGTGCCCAAGTTTTAAAACTAGGGCTTAAAGAAGCTATAAAAATTGTCAAATCATTATTGGTACTAACTATGCTTAAATATGTTTGGTAAGAGTAACTACTGATGGTATTAATTTTCATGATAATTTGTGTTGTTTTATAGATACCAAATATAATTATAAAAATACAAAGGTTCTTACTGTAGGTACTTAGGTAATGCGTTTTTTACAGCCCTCCGAAACAGAGAAGTTTTAAGAAATGTTTGATAGAGGTAAATTTGATTACCATTGAGTTGGCTGTGAACACTAGCATCATGACAAATGATACTGACTGCATTTCATCTTTATTTTGATGGAATTTCTTAGAACGTCGTATAACGCAATCTAATAACGCACATTTTGTTTAATCTCATATAACGCAACGAATAATAATAAATAAAAACAAATACTGAATTGCTTTAGCTTTATTAATTGTGTCGGTATAAGGCTTTCATATTCTGCTCAAGCTTGCGTCTAGTTGATCGAGAATGTTTTGATGAGTATTTACACTATTTATCCCCCGTACGAAGAACCCGTATTCAGCTAGTATAATTATAAAAATACTAAGTTACTGTAGGCACTGTAGGTAATTACGTAATAAGTTTTTTACTGCCCTCCGAAACAGAGAAGTTCTAAGAAATGTTTGATAGAGGTAAATTTGACTACCATTGAGTTGGCTGCAAACACTAGCATCATAACAAATGATACTGACTGTATTTAATCTTTATTTTGACGAAATATCTAAGAACGTCTTTTGCTTAATCTTATAATGCAACAAGTAATAAAAAAGAAAAGCCAATACTGAATTGTTTTAGTATTATTAATTGTGTCGGTATAAGTCTTTCGAATTTTGCGCATGTTTGCGTCTAGTTAGTTGATCGATAATGTTTTGTTGACTATTTACGCTATTTTTCACCCCGTACGAAGAACGGGTATTCGGCTAGTTCGAACATAAAGCTTTACATTTTGTTTACTTAAGCCCTTCGTTAAATTTGGCAAGTTCAATAAATACATACATTTGAATTTAGTTTTAGACACATGGATGTTCTGTTTATTTTTGACAACGTATTTCAAAAAAGCTTTATTTTATCGTTGTTGAATCACGAGTTAAGCTTCTTTTTTTGTATTTTTTATAATGTTTACTTGTGTAGAGAACGTCTTTAAACATGTTTGGATAGAAAATAGCGAATTTTCAAGGAATTTTTATTTGGGACTAAAAAGGAGGAAACAAGCCCTTATGTTCAATTCTTCCTCTCGATCTGCATGAACACTATCTATTTTATTAAACTTTTTATTATTTGAAAAAATTGAATAATCTTCCTTTAGGAAATTCTTTATACAATAATATACAACGAAAATAGTCGTTTTCAAATTAACTTAATACATTTCATTCTATTTACAAAAGAGTTATTTTTTTATTATTCTTATGGCTCTCGCAACGTTTGTTGTTCACGTCTTTCAAATTAAAAGAATTCTTAAAATTAGAGTGCATGGCAGTCTTCTATCAAAGTAATAATACCAAGTGAAGCATAAAATTCTGATACCTAACAAAACTTTCTTGTAGATTTTAAAATTCTTAATACGATTATTTCACTTATTGTGAGATCCTTTAAATATTTTTTAAGTCAATCCGAAAAATATTATTTGTATGTCACGTTAAGGCATAAAAAATTGCAAACAATCTTGTTGTAATCTTTAAAAAATTCAATTAATTAAACTTAAATAGTATTTTTTTAATTATTTTTAGTCGTTACATTTAGAAATGATAAATTAAAATTCTTAGTATATTTCATATTGTAGAATATTTTATGGTTCTTTTCAATTTGATTATGAAACAAAATCCACTAAACTCAATTAATAAATTATTTTCCATCAAACTGCTTAAAAGACAACTTGAATAAAACTTCTGATGTTTCTTAAAATTTTTCATTTTAATTTATAGATCCAACAAACGGGAGTAACATGTATTACACTTTCTCATAAACAATTGTTTTGAAAAGGCATATATTATGGGGGGAGAAATCAAACATGTTTTTTATTTTATTACTGTTGCTGTACAGCCGACCCAATTTTGAGTTTACTACTGCCAATGTTCAGCTTCATAACCTTGTAATTTTAAACCCAATTCAAAAGACAAGGGAACTCATGTATCAAGCATTGGGAGAAATTTGCCTTTGTGAAGGACTTTTAGCTGGAATTAACATGCATTTGCGTTACATGGAGAGGAAAATCACGAAAACCACCCACGGATAGCCCAATGGCAATGGGACTCTAACCCATGATCCGTCTACCACTCAGAATATTTTACGTCAGAACTGTGATGAGTACGAGCCGAGTGTGAAATTCGTATCAACCTGCCATCGCTGGGATTCGAACACAGATCACCTCATTGGGAGGCGAGGGGTCTATTCCCTGGACCACCACAACTATAATTGAGCATATTGTTTTTTTAGTGATAATTTTATGCTAATTGTTGAATCTCTAGAAGATATATATTTTTAATGCTTGTCTTAAATGATATGCAAAAAGTATGTGCCTTAGAGCTTGTAAATTTATATTTGATCATGTTAAATGTAAAGAGTCACTATTCTAGAAATAATATATAAATTCAACAACAAATATATAATATATAATATATAACAAACAACTAACATATAAATTCAAAACATGTTTCATTAAAGGAAGAAAGAGTAGGGAATTAATGAGGTGGTAACCTTTTAGTTTCATTAAGCAACTTAACTTATTTTACTCAACGCCTACCCTGTGCCATTGGTTAATGTATCTTAGTTCATATTAAAAAATGAAATCAAAACTGTAAATCTATTCCTTTAATTGTTTTAAATATCAAGTGTTTAGGTATTTATTTTGAGTAATATTCAAATTTTAGGTATTGTTATCAACAAGAATGAAAAAATATAATTCTCTACGTTAAATAAAAGTAAATAAATAGGATGACGTTTCCTTTTACTTGAATTTGCAACCCTTAAAATGTACCAAGAATTATATGATTAATTACATATCAATACATATACTTTTTATCTGTTTCAGATCAAATATCTCGAGTAAATAAACTTATATTTGTAGATATTTAAAACTTACTGGAGTTTGTTTTTTTCACCGTATATCTAATTTTTAAGCATGCTATAGTTAGTTTTTTACAAAGTATTTCTGAGAATAAAAATTTATTTACTGAATAAATTTTTAAATTCTTCGTACTGTGCAATTCTTAAATACATACGTTTCATTCTCGCCCAAATAGAACTGAGTGAAGGGTAAGTGTCAAAATCTGCATCAAACTTTGAAATATTTAAATAAGATTCTACAGTATGAATAGAATACTTTTTGACGATTTCAGAGTATTTGAAGAATTTATTGAAATTGAATGTGAAGTTTTTTGTTTGTCGCTAGCAAATCCTCTGCATTATTTAGATTTTAATATTTTGAGAAACCTTTTTTTACACCTATTTTTAACGTTTATAGCAAATTTTCGGGTTATGTGCAGTAAAATATAAAAATCGATAGCTGTTTTATAAATAAAAATAAACTTATTTCCGAAATTTACTAATCTCTATCATAACTAAAAACTTCTTTTCAGGAATGAAAGGAACATAATTCATCGCTTTCGAAAAGAAATTATATTTTAACATAGGTTATATTAGTAGTCAGATAAACACATTTATTTTTTTATAGCTTTTCTAAAGAAAGCGGCACATTTTTGTTTTCCTTTCTCGGAAAAATAATTTTGAAAACTATTTTCAAGCTTAAAAATTTTCTGTATACTTAAGTAACATTCTCATTTTCCTTTAGTTCAAATTGAGAAATATTTTAAGAACATAAACTTTTCTTTAATTTAAAAGATTTTCGTCAATTTTTATTGAAAAATTTCCAGGAAATAATAAATTGCTTATTCTTTTGAATTTGAAGCTATTTTTTTTTATTACTTTGAAAATTGGAAAACTCTGACAATAAAGAAATATATATATTTTTTTTAAAAAATTGCGGCTACTTATTCATTACATAGTTTCATAGTTTTTGAAAAGAAATCTACATAATTATGTAAATAAATCGATAATTCCTACTATCCCATAAAAGATATCTAAATAATAAAAAAAATTAAACATAGCTTTATTTATCAGAGTTTCGAATCTTTGAAAAATTGAAAGTATCATTTTGGCCTATTATTCAATTTTATCTTTATTCTAATTGATTAGAACCAAACTTGCTGACGGCACTATAATTCTTCACATCTCTTCATAACGCTTGGAAATGCATTCGACCCTCTAGTTGTCACTTTAGATTTTCTTGTTCTGTTTATAATCTTTTTTCAATCTTGACTTCTGTATTTTTTCCAGTTTCAATTTTCACCTTTTCCATTTTTCGTTGACAACTTTTCGTTTTATATTTCAAGTCACTTTTGTTTCTTCTCATTCACGTCTGGAGAGTTTTTGAAAATGAGAGCTTCTTTTTCTGAGCTCTTGAAACACGTTGACTGTTATTTCCAATTTATAATGTTTTTGAAATGAATGAAATTTATATTTAGATAATATTTTACTGTTTTAGTTTCTTGGGATTATTTATTTAATACCAAATGAATTGTTTAACTACCGTATATTTTGGTTTAATTTTCAGAATTACAATTTTTTTCTTTTTCTTTTTTTTTTTTTTTTTTTTTTTGCCAGAAAAGAGTTTACTGTACAAGTACGAAAAGTTGACGTAATTATTTTTTCCGTATAGTCCCATTGCCATTTGAAAAAAGTGCACAATTTTTATTGCTAGCCCCTCCTTGTAACTGGGAGAAATGGTTTATTTTCCTGAATGTTGCCCCCTCCCCCCCCCTAAAAAAAGTTTGTCTTAAAACTTGTTTTTAAAACTGATTTAATTTTTTAAAAAATAGACGCATGATATAAATTCGACAAGAGCCATTTGTTTTTCAGAGCAGTATAAAGACAATGCACGAAATTTTTTAAAAGGAAAAAAACTAGCTTATTTCAAAGGATTATCAGAACTTTGAACGAATTGAGGGGAGATGCTTTTATCAAAATACCTCTCATTGTTTCACAGCAATAGGAGTAACTTTACATGCAGTTACCTCAGAGTACATAATTATTTAGCTAACTTTGAGATTCACGAAGTAATTTGTTTCTTAATTATTTCTTACCGAAAAAAATATTAATACTTGCTACAAATGAAATACAATTAAAATTCGAGAAAGTTGAAATTAACTTGTTCTATTTAAAATAAAAATATATTATTGCTTTTATATTTTCCAAACAATTAATTATTCCCTTTTAGTGAATGCATACCACAAATATAAAGAAACATCATTAATAGAATTTTAGTCTAAATTAAAAATCTTTCTTAGTAAATCTTTAGCTATTGACAAATGATTTTGAAACTAATCGATAATCATGAAGAAATGAATTCCTTTCTTCTGAGTGAAAGGAAATATAATTAAGCTGAGTATTTATTTTTAGCTTTCGAAAATATAATTCGAAGAATAACTGGGTAACTTTGAATAGATTTAAAATTAAACTCCATTTATCGTTATTCTGAGTGGAGTCAATGAATAAAATAAAAATTTAAACCATTATGATGATAAATAGCTATTTGGTTAATTGCAAATATTGACATTTTTAGAGCATAAAAAAGTTTATAAAAAATTAAGAGCCAGTCGATATGCATAAAATGATCATTAGTTAAATACTAGTAAATACAAACACTGGTTTAATAAATAATCTCAAAAAAAAAACAAAAAAAAAAACGGAAGCAATAAGATATTACTTGATTAAAAACTTTATTCACTTTAAAAATACGCCAATAGGAAATAACAGTCAGGATGTTTCAAGCGCTCAAAAATCGACGCACAATTTCAAGACTTGTCAGACGTGAATGAAAAGGAACAAAAGCAATATGAAATATAAAGAATAAAGTTGCCAACAAAAATCAGAAAAATAAAGGTAAGAAAACGAACTAGAAAAACCACAGTAGCCGTGAAAGAAAAAAGATGAAAAACAGAGCAAGAAAAATTACAGTGGCCGAGAGGAGCAAATCAGAGTAAAATGCATTTCAACACGCTATGGAGATGTGAAGAGTTAACGTCTTTAACAAAGAAATCATCATTTATATGAATAAAACAAGATTCCAGGGAACCAAGATGAGCTGATGTGATTGGGGTGGAAGCAATTTTGTCATTGCCGAAGTTGAATTTATGTTCAAGATTCCAACAATGTGTAACATGGCTGATTTCACGTATTCTTGATAACGCAGTTGCTGTAGTTTATTTACGTCGCACTAGAGCTGCACAATGGGCTATTGGCGACGGTCTGTGAAACATCCCTGAGGATGATCCGAAGACATAACATCACAATTTTGATCCTCTGCGGAGGGTATGGCACCCCCGCTTCGGTAGCCCGACGACCTGCACGCGAAGTCGAGCACTTTACGGTAGAACAGTTTAACGAGGACCAATACCGCACACCCTCGGTCCCTACGCAGACTGATCCAAGTGGTCACCCACCCGCACACTGACCGCAGCCAGTGATGTTTGACTTCTGTGATCTGCTGGGAACCGTGTCTTAACGATCAGTCCACAGCGGGACTCGTGATAACGCAGATAGCTATATAAAGTACGATAAATGTTGTTAACAACTGACTGGCTATTCGATTTAAATCTAAGCTGAAGATAAAAAGGTTAAAAATTTTGCATGTCTTATTTTTCACTCTCAAGCGTTTTCATAAGGCAGAAAAGAAATTCTATTTCCTTCATTTTAACTTACAAACATAAAATTAGATTCAATATTTACTGTTTTTTATTTAATCTAGTTACAGAATTTTAAATTTTAAGTTTCGAAATTATTTAAAAAATTTTAAAGCTGCAGTTATATTTTTGAAAATGTTTTTAGAAACACTTTTAGTTTTCTACTACTAAATTTAATTAAATAGGATTGAAGGAATAAAATGAAACAAAAAAATATTCAAAAATATTAATTAATTTTTTAGTATACATGCTAAATTGCTTTTGATTACTAAATCTTCTTGTAATTTAGTATTTCCTTATCGCAGATAGTAGAAACAAATTCAAGCCAAAAATAAAATGTAAAGATAAATTAGTGTTCTATGAATAATTAGGAGAACTGTATTTAAGGATTTTTTTGTGCCATCTAAATCATTGAATGTACAACATACATAAAAAATAATAACTTTTGAATTTCCGTTCATTTTTATAATTTTAAATCGCTCTTTATCACTACAAAATTTTAGCCATGCATAAAACTATTGTATTGCTTTTAAATATCAAAAAATTATGTAAATTTATGATGTGATTTAACGAATTTACGAAAATGATGAGTATCACTCGATTAATATAAATAACAACTGATGTAAAAATTGGGAAAAGGAAATATCATTCACATATTCATAAACGTTTCTAAGGAGAAAACAAAATTTTTTCCTTTTTTAACTTTCTCAATTTTTGTTGGACCTTAGATGCTGAAACGAGATTCTTGAACACAGTGAAAAATTCCATATGAAATTACAATAATAAGTAGGTAGTACTCAGGGTTCATCATTCGTAAAATTCATTTTACCCTAAATACCATTTTTGCCATGAAGTATTATACTCATAATTTTTAGAGAAATATTTATTTAATTACAATGACTCGGTGATTTTACGATAATTATTACAGTAAAATTTATGGTACATCAGATTTTTTGTTCTGTAACATGTTTCGGTAGAAATGAACTCAAGCAAAAAAGAATGGGCAAAACTGACATAAGAGTGACAGTTAAAAATGTTCTCCTTATATCATTTTAATCCAATGACGGTTTTGCATGCATAAAGTCTATTTTAACCTGAAATTTTCTTCGCAAAGCAAAACCGAATTATTTTTAGATAAGGAAAGAGTGTATTGGGGAAAGAGACTCCCAGTTTTGCGCATTTGCTAAACAGACAGTGGATTAAAGTTTGCATCAATAAATTTGCATGTCAGATTTCACCCGAATTTTTTTATATATCAAAACGATACGTTAATTAGTAATTTTGCACTTTTTTTGAAATTGTGCAAAATTATTATTTTAGCACAATTTCAAAAGTATAACTTATTTATTATTTATTAAGTAAAACTTTAGTTCAATATTATTTATACCACAATTTATCATGGTAAACGTTAACTACAGTAATAAACATTAAAACAGAAATGATAGAAACTATACAAGGCTACTCATTTAAAAAACAAAATTTGAGTATTTTTATAATAAAAAAAGTCAACCAGTAGTTTTTAAATCAAATCTTGTTAAGCGAAATATTCATTACAAATAATATTTCTGCAAATATTTTCTTAAATTTTAAAATTAATGATATAATTCGTTTTAAACTGTCATTGAGGAGTCTTGGTAAACAATACAAAACTTGATAACAATTACGCAAATGAAAATATGTATAAAAGAACATATATAGTTCCATTTAATAAAATAAACATGTAAGTACACTACCTTACTATAATGGAAAAGACACACTTTCGGTTCTTGATATTTTTTTTGTATTTTTCTAGAAAACTTAGAGGACTATTTTATAGTTTTAAAAGTTCTTGATTCATGCGGTTTTTCATACTTTGCAATAAAGTTTAAAGCTTTCAGGGCTTTTAGGAACATACAATAAATTACGAAAGAAAACAAGTATTTTTGAACACTTTATGCCAAAAAGTCAAGCAATGAGCTTGTATCAATTACTTTGATTATTATTTGCAATAGCTGCATAAAATTTCGTTAAACTAGCTTAAATATTTATGGAGATATGAAAATTTTTATAAAAAAAAAATTTCTCATGTTTTTTACTATAACTTTAAAAATATTCATTAATATTAAACAACACTTTTGGAGCAATTAAAAACAATAAATAAAATTATTGTTTTAAAATTTGAAAAAATACGCAAGATATGCGTATTTAAAGTAATTCTTTTGTGCTGCACATGCACGAAAAAAATTTAGAATTATTTTTTCGTTTTTTTTTAATAGTGAATCTTGTTTGGCAACTAAAGGAAAAAATTTGATTTGAATATCTTAAAAACGAAAAACGTTTCAAGCAATTTTCAAAATAGTTTTTGTACTTTCTAAAAGAAAGTTCAAAACGATAAAGGGTTTTCCACGTGCTTAAATTTGTTTTTGCTAACCAGTCATTCTAGGATGGTGTAATTTGCAATACTGCATAATAAAATTTATGAAAAACTTCTGTTTATTGAGGTTTCTTTTGAAAAGTACAAAAACTGCTTAGAAAAATGCTTTAAACTTTTTTACTTTATTAAGATTTTTATGTAAAATTTTTCTATTAGATGCCCAATACAACAGTACGACAGATTCACAACAAAATTTTGAAGAAATAATTTTAAATTTTTCCACGCATGCGCAGTACAAAAGAACTATTTTAAATACTTATATCTTGCACATTTTTGTAAAAAAATAATTTCGAATTTAAAAACAATAATTTTGTAATTAATTTTAAATATCACCACAAATTTTGTTTAATTTTACTGAATATTTTTAAAGTTATAGCAAAGAAACATAAGACAAAAAAATTTGTATGTTAGAAAACATGCTCATATCTGCATAAATATTTAAGTTAGAGATTAACGAAATTTTATGCAGTGATTGAAAATACGACTAAAGATTAATTCTTCGGGGTGATTATTATTTAACAAAATTTTATAATTTTGAACCATAGTAATATATCAAAAGAATATATTTTAGTTTGTTTAGTGGAATGTAGTTAAAAAGATTTGAAAATCAAAGGTTGTAATAGATTTGTGTTTAATGATATCAATAATTGATTGATCATTGATAATATTCCATAAAAAACCTTCTTTAATAATATTGTTATTCATTTTATTAAAATAGTTAGAGAAAATAGTGCCAGTTTTAGTTAATTAAGTATTAGAACTAAAAGTGATTGTTTTAAATTTGATAGGCAATATAAATGTAGTCCAATAGATAAACTTTACTTTTGGGTCTGTTTACAGAATGGAAATTGTACTGTTACCTCTAAAATTTAAGTTTACTTTACTTATTAATCAATATAGAGGTATTGGAAACAGTTTTATCCAGGTTCGAATAAAAAAATCAATCAAGAAATTTTTTGCAACATTAAACATTTACAAACAAATTTATTGATACTTAGATTTCCAAAAAAAATCTTAAATAATTTCCAAATCCTATTATGCAGACATCCCATACTTAAAAATTATCAGTTACTTCAAGGTTTAAAATCGAGCAACATAGAACTTTATTTTCATTAAAAGCAATTAAAAATACATGGCACATTACTCTGTATATCTAGAAAAAGCAATTAAAAATATAATCACATTATTCTCTAAAACCGGTAAAAACAATTAAAAAAAATAGGCACATCATTCTCTAAATCTAGTAAAAGCAGTTAAAAGCAATAGGCACACTATTCTTTACAACTATTCCGAATTGAATTTAGAGTTTTAGCTTTTAAACTGAATGTTGGACTAAGTCCTTTGAATGCTCACCGGCACTGCAGCCAAAACTCGTGGGTCAGGTCAACACTTCATTTTCTTATATGCAGCACGCTGAAATTTCCTCTACCGCTTCCCTCTAGTGTTGCAGCTGGAACGGGTGGATCAGCAACCTTTCTGATATTAAGCACCCCAACACTTTTATTACTCCATCCTTCCGGCAACAATACAGGAACAAGTTTGTTAGCACAGCATTTCTTTTTAATTCATCGATACAGGTCCTCTTCCCAACAGGAATCTTTCATCTTACCAGCAGTGAGAGGATTTGGAAAGGCAGTCCGTTTCTTATTTGGTGGCTCCGGCCAAACTTTGCTCTCCACTTTCATTCATGCCTCTCTCTCAGCCATTATAAACCACCTTTTATCTACGTGTCAGCAAAGCGACACGTAGATATAAGGTGGTTTATAATGGTTTATAAATTGATAAAACAAGGTGGTTTATAAATTGATAAAACTAGACTAATTTGATAAAAAAATAAACTTAAATAAACATAATTTGACCAAAAAATTCATTATTGAAAAATATAATTAAAATTTCAGATAAATATCACTATTGTGATTTACTTTAAAACTTATCATAGTGGTGACATCTGGATGCAAATCATGTTATACACCATTAAAACTTACAAGAATTTGATAATGAGCAGAGCCAACCAGTGCTGCCAGCTATTGGGGTAATAAGTGAACAATTTCAGTTTGAAAAGTAAACTAATCTTTAAAAGTATTTATTTGATAAAATGTAATAAATTTTTATTTATTTGGGAAAATTATCATAACTACAGCAAGGCCAAGCGTTGCTAATTGTTTGGCGACCTTTAAAGATAGGTCGCCAAGGGGTTGGGAGAAAAAGGGAAACCCGATCATGACATCACGACGGGGAGAGGAAAGATGGGGGAGGGAAAAGGCCGAAAAAGAACGGTGTTACCGTCGTGATATCAGGAACAGGGTGGAAATTGAAGTAACAGGTACAGAAGATAGGGGAAAAAAATTGCATGCGAAATGTTATCGTAGTACAAGAGTGAAAAATCAGGGTTTTAAAGAAACAAGAATAACGAAATAGAAAATCAAACATAACATAAACAAACACTTACTTACGGAAACTCTATCCAAGTATGGTAATCCATGTTAAAATTGTGTCTAGTTTCAACTGTTAATTCGAAATAGAAAGTTTGGCAAACGTAATAATTATATATTTATTGCATATTTTATAATATAATGCTTTTAAGGTAACATTCTTAATACAACAAAACTATATAAATGTTTAAAAAAATAATAATTAATTGAATTGAACTTTCTCTCTGAAATTTCAATTTATAGAGTTCTAAAAAAATAATTATTAAAACTGAATACATAATACTTTTTTTCAATATTTAAACATTATAATGCTCTATACAATTTTGATGTTATTTAAATAAATTAATAGAAAAGTAAATTGTTTTGTTTTTTTTTTAAACATAAATTTTAAACAAAATCATACTAACTTTAGATTTTTTTTTTTTTACAGTAATAATAATTAGTAAAAGTAAAATACTTTACGTCTAAATTATATGCAATAATTTTTTAAAAATACAAGGAAAGAAATTTACGTCATTAATGAACATACATTGAGTAAAATGAGAAGGAAAAAAAACATTAAAACATTCCCTTCATATAAAAAGCTGTTAACAGTTTCGTAAAAATTCCATGTTATGTAAAAATTCTATATTAACCTTTTAAATACTGAATTTATAAATAGTAAAACTTTTAAGCTTAACACTTAAAATGATAATATTATCATAAAATTTTTTTTTAGTTTTCTATAAAAAAGAGATTAAAAATACAATTAATAAACTACAGTTTCTAATCATAATTATGTGTTCGAAATTTCAAAATATACTTATCAAATTTAGAACAATCACTTGTGAGTCTAATACTTGTTTAACTAAACCTTTCACTATTTTCTCTAACTAAGTAAATAAAATTATTAACAATACTATTAACAAAGGTTTTTCATAAGTTATTAATAATAATCAACCCACTTCAAAGTTTACTTAACGTAATAAAATTTCATTTATTGAGATATTTGATTTCTAAGGTTTATGTATTAGCATTCCATTTTCTAAACATGAAGACGTTCTTTTGAGTACTTACTAAGATTATAAAAATGTCCTTAATTACGAATTTGATTATTAGCAAATTCTAATTGATGTGTGTCTTTTTAACATTTTTTTTTTTATATAATATAAATTAATTTGTTCACTAATGTGAACAAAAATTATACCTTAAATATTGAATTTGTTTTTAGAATAATTAATGATTTAACTATCTTTCAATTTCACAATTATACTATTTTGTTAAATAATATTTACCAATAGAAATTAATATTGCTTCGTAATCATGACGGTAACATCAATTTTATATTTTTGGATTTAAGTATTGCAGAAGAAGAAAATTTCGGCGTTGTTGGCATGCAGGATAAAAGGAATGATTTTAAGTTTAAAGTAAATAAACTTCTAACATGGGCATTCTAGCATTCTTCTTTCTAAAAATATTTATTTAAATACCATTTTTAATCCAATAAAAATAATTTCAAAAAGTATGCAGTACAATTTATTTATTAAAAAAAAAATTATAAATATGCTTGTCCAAAATTTTATTAAAAGCAACGGATATCCAACAAATACAATTCTTTACGAAATAACTATAAATTAAAAGATATACAGAAGAGTTTCAGTTATCTAGATTAATAATGATGGTATGAGGAAATCCAATTCAGGCAAATATGAGGCCAAAACTTTATTTTTTCGTCGTGTTTTTTCCCTTAATATTGTTTCCCTGCCTAATAAAGCAGGAAAGTCTTCAAGACTGGTATGCACATAGGAAGTTATGCTTTGAAGAATCTTCAAAGCATAACTTCCAATGTGCATACCAGCTAAAAGATTAATCATCTTTTCAGTCAAAGCGTATGCATTTTAAAAAATGATTGACTAAACATAGTAAGCTATTTTAAAAATTCTAAACATTTTTAAAAGTCCATTTTCCTGTTTTATTATTTACTATTGAAATAAGTTTCTGCTTTTAATTTTTTCTTTTCCCTGTGCTAACTATGAACAAACTATATCACCTGATATCTGCTTTATAAAAAGGTACCAGATTCTTATGAAATTCTTACTGGGAAAGATTCTTCTGCGCTGCTAAAAAAAATCAAGGAAAAATCAATGTGGAGTCCTTCATCTTGGTTTTATAGTCAGAAAAAAGCAGTGAATTTTCTCCATATTAAGTTGGATTCTCATCAAGGGAAAACTATGATTTATTTCTTATAAAGTACGAGATTGGTAAGATTTTTGACCGATTAAATAAAAATTATAAAGTGATTTGAGCAATATATAGTGATTTGGCTAAACACTATAGACATTTATCATCTAGGCTGAATTTTAGATCACTGAGTGTCATTTTTTGCCGATTAACAGAAATAGCATGCATTCTAGTCACAACTCGTTATATATTATTTATGACACGATATATTATTGACGTGATATATTATTTATGATGAGCTAAGAAATCATTAAAAGATGAATTTTAAAATTTTCTTGTAATTTTCTTAAATCATTTTAAAAATAATATGTGTCTTGTGTACAGGGCTGAATCTCCAACTAACTATCACACGTATGTCCAATACGCCTTTTGTTTTGCAGAAATAGTCTTCAATCAGTAAATAAAAAATGTGCCGTTTGGTACTGTTTTATTTTCATTTCTTTTAACTGGATACAAAAAAAATTAGTTGCAAGAAAAATATTTTTGAAATTTTTTGTGCAACAAGCAATGAAAAAAGTCTTACGTCATATTTTTTTTCTTCTTTTTGCATATTAATATTGGTTTTGCATTGCAAACATAGCATCTCCTTTGCTTTGTCATTGTTTGAATAAGGTGACCAATATTGTGATATCTAATTTCTTTTTCATTAGTTCCTCGATCGCAATATATACATATTTTCTCTCGATAGTTTATGAGATTCAGAAAAAAAAATGTCCAGAAATGTTCTGATATCACGCTCTGTAAGAAAAAACCCATGTTTATTTTTTGAGCAGCATAAATTAAATACTTTTCATGTATATGTTCTACCTCTGGATTAGCATATAAATTAAAAATCTCAATTTGGACGGAGTCCACATAATTTTTCTTGCAATTGTAAAATTCAAATTTTTTAAATTTTTTCCCGCTCCTTCACATAGATCCTTTGTGTATGGTAGAGATTCCAATCAATTACATTCTCTAATTTTCCATTTTGCATCAGAGACTTTAGTAGCAAATTTACATTAAATTGAGATGAATTACTGTTCATTCGGTAATTTCAAATAAATTGGATATATTTTCAATTGTTTAAACAAATATCAAACACATAAATTTAAAATAATTTCATTATAAAAACAGCAGACACAATAATTAATGCTGTTATTCCGTTTTCCAAATATAGGAAATGATTATGATTTTGCAACACACTCTTTCGCTAGATTTACTGGGCATTTTGATTACTGAGAGCAATGTTTCTCAGTAATCAAATGTCAGAGGTCAAATAAAAAAAGGTCTCTCAGAGGTCAAATAAAAAAAACTTTTGTTTAAATAACTGCTTAGAATGAATGCTTGAGCATTTAGAAACATAAATTTAATAAAAAATATAACACAAATTTTTGCAAAGTTATCTTCAAATGTATCTAAAATGGTCCATACCTACTAAATTTGACGTCTGCAATGGTTTACCTTCAACAAAATAAGCTACCGAGACGAAATACTGAATACAGTTAGTTTTTATTTTGATGAGATGAGCTACTAAAAACGAGTTTTGCTTAATCTAAAAATGTAAAGCAACCGAGAAAGGCAACAAATACTAATAAACAAATAAAAAAAACTTTTTTATTATTTTAGCTTTATTACTTGTTTAAATATATGTCTTAAAGATTTGTTTACGATTTTGTAGTGTTGTTCAGTAGTGATTAATTGATGCTCATTTTTTAATTCTGTACGAAGAACGGGTATACAGCCAGCAATTAATAATATTTTTTAAGAAATCATTGATGCATAATGAGAAATGTATTTCGCCTTATAGCATAGTAAATTGTTTCAAAGAAAATAAAGTAAACAAAACGATATCTTTATTGAGTTGAAAGATAGAAGTTCCAAATAAACAAATCTATAGAAATACCTTCTGGAACAAAATTATTTGAAGTTTTTAAATGTTTATCTTTTTTAAAACTTTCAGAACAAATTCAACAACATATTTATTTTCAGCTTCACTTCTTAAAATATCATTCAAAAATAATTTGTTTTGACGATTTAAAAATTCTTCTTAAGAACATTTTTTCTTAAAAAGAAAAAATCTGTAAATTTTTATAGAACTCAGCAATGAACAAGTGTACATTAAAAAGCAATATTGAAACTATGCTTTTGCACATCCTATTTGCTTTCTAACATTTCTAAATGAATAAAAATTTTAGCTTTTTGTTTTCTGAAGCTTTTATTATGCATAACTTATGTAGATTTCCTAAAAATATGCATTTAAGCATGCAGTTTAATGCAGTATAAATAATTATTTATTATTGATATTAGAATTGAAATGAAAAGGTTATTATTAGGTCCTTGAAAAGATATATATATATATATATATATATATATATATATATATATATATATATATATATATATATATATATATATATATATATATATATATATAAATGCGCAGTGCTTTCGTGCCGAGATATCCATTTTTATACTATAATATCGGAAAACGTTCAATTTCACTTCATGTCCCTCATTTTTTTATTTTTGCAGTCGTATTTAATATTCCTTTTTTGTAACGATGATTTCATAATAATTTTTACTAAGTATTTATTGAGGAAAAGAATGAAGAAAATCTATGTACAAAAATGAACATAGAGCAGAAGCTCCCGGAGACAAGTTTATCACTTCATTTTCAAGGTACAAATGCGCACTTTTCTTACATGCTGCATATATGTAGTTATTATTTTTTCATATCATGTGATCAACAATACCCAGACTTCTCTGTTAGAAATAACGCCTTACGATGTAATCATCAGACCGAATGAAGGTGTTTTGGAATCTCAAAATATTTATTGATTTGCATGATTTTCGATTTGATAAAGGCATTTTACTACGCAGTATGGACTCATTTTATAAATAAAGAATACATTTCTATTTAATCAAAGATATGGAGTCCGGTAGCTGTGTAGTAGTGCTTCGCGCAACTACACAGCTACTACACACTTCGCGCGGCACAATCCTAGAGCAGGAGGTAGATTTCTTGGTGTAAGGAAAGCGGTGAATCTAATCATAGTCTAATAATAGTATAATTAGTCAGTGAGCGAGTTTATCAATATTTAGAAAAATTCATTGACTTCGAAAATTTCAAATAAGTGATAATCAATTAAAATTCAAAAAGCGGATGATTTAATTAACAAAGTAAAACCAAAGTCCTAAAATACTTTCAATGACATCTTCTTTTGAAAGTCGTCTAGACGAGAATTCTCCCCCACAGAAAAATTAATTTTACACAAGAGAAGAAATGATCATTGAAAGCAAAGAAGGGTGAAAAGAAAACTAAGATTCCTTTCCAAAAGAAAGTAAAACTTTGTCAGAAAAAAATATATTCAATATATTTGCGTTTAATTAAGAAAAATTCTCTTAATTTAAGAAACATCACTTGAAAATTTCGCATAGGGTAAACTCAAACAATTATAAAATAAAGGGTAAACAAAGGTTTAAAAAATTAAAAGAAAAGATTTAAATAAAGGAGTAATCGTAACATTACAAAAAGTGTAACTGTGACACATATTATGATCCGAAATTATTACTTGATGTACGGACCACCTTTTTCAACCGGTTTTCACTTTAGTCTTCAAAATAATAATAAAATATTTCCATCTCAAAATCATATCAATTTTCTATCTCTATCTCATTTTGAGTAAAATTCATGGTAAATAAAAGAATAACATAGTTCCAAGAAGAAAAAATAAGCTTGGAAATTAAAAATTTCATTTGTTTCATAAATTATAAATATGGAAAATATTGACCGACTCAGAACGCTAGAAACGGCACTCATTCTCACCAGATGTGAATAAGGGCAATAAAACATGTTTGAAAAAGGTAAATAATGAAAAAAAAAATAATGGTGAAAAACGAAACTAGAAAAAATGCGGTAAATCAGGACAGGTGGAATTTCTACGTAATCTTCTTATGGAAAAGTGGTGAATAACTCATGTCGTAAACTAGGGAATCGGCTTTCATATAAATGAAACAAGATTCCAGATACTCGAGATGGTAGGGATAGAATAAGTTTGGCATTATTGAAATCAAATTTATGGCGAATTCCAATAATGTGAAACAATATATGATTTCTCAAATTCTTAATAGCGAACATATTTACCTTTATGTTTGCATACTTTTGTCCATTTGGAAAATTTTAGCGTGCTTCCCGGTTATTTTCTCTATTTTTGAATATGATACAGTGTAACTTATCTATAATAACCCAGGAATATAGTGGACACTTGGTTGTAGGGAAAATTTTTTGAGTTCTCGTCCATACTGCTTTATTCAATTAATATTTCATTCGCTTATAGTGGACTGCATTGAAACGGGTAATTTGTTTGTAGTGAACTCAAAATTCTTTTTTGCAGTTGTTTAAATGAATATAATAAAATCTTTAGTCGATGAGGTATGCTCAAAAGTATATAAGTATAAATATGTTAAAAAATAATAACATATATAAAATCAATAAATCTCATAAAAGAATGTTGGAAATTAGGGGATTTCCCATTATACATTGAATTCTATTGATATGTGTTATCTCTGGAATCAATACTACGAGTTGTTCCAGAAAAAGGCAAGTAAAAGAGCAAATTGTTTGCAAAGAAATTCAAAATTCAATTGCAATTTTATTCAAAAATGAAGGAAATAAATAAGATAAAAAACTGAAAAATTCGTTTAAGGGCAACATCTACTTCGTTATATGGTGAATATTTTGAATATTATTTATAGTTCCAATAAAAGTTTTTTCTATAGTGTTAAATTCGCTGTAGAGAGACTTCATTTTAAATAGACTCTATTATTATTTTCAGTTAATAATTTGAACTTGCGTGGTTCATTATTAAGTGAGTGTCTAGTCAACGGGAGCTGAGTTCTCGGTTTGTTGTTGGATTCTTGAACGGATCGTAAAGAATTTCGTGATTGAGTTGTAGGCAAACTTCGTTGAGGAGGAGGTAAACTGCACATAAAAGAAGCATGACTTTTTTCCCCGCATCGCCAGCAAGTAATATCTTGAACATCGTCAGTAGCAGGGCTATATTTACGTCTTTGTTCAACGTGCGAATTGAAATTTTTCGACTGAGATTTCGGGACTGGAAAAAAATTGTTAGTCGATTGGCGTGACATATTTTCTTGTTTGAAACTTCGAATTGCATCAAGTGCGGCAGCTCTGTCAATTAATTCTTCGGCAGTAATCGAATTCTGAGTAGCTAAGGCAATTTGCCATTTTCCTTCTGTAATATCACCAATTTTCATAGAAATGCGATCAGCTTGTGGTATAGTAAACGAAACTTTTTCATGAAGAGCATCCTTAGCATAAATATAATCAACTAAACTTTCATTATTTTTTAATTTACGAGCGCTCTGAGGAGTTAAAAATTCTTGCATTGTAATTCGCCTTTTAAATCTGGCAGTGAGGGCAGTTTTCTATTCAGTCCAGTCATTAAAAATTTTACCTCGTGTCATTTGCCAATTTTTCGCAGATTCAGCGAGGCGAGATATAACATTAGTTAGCTTAAGATCATCTGACCAATTAGCTAGTGTCGCAATTCGATCTACTTCTTTTATCCATTCAGAAGCATTGTCAATAGCATCTCCTTTAAATATTGAAATAGAATTTACGGTATCATTAGTGGATGTAATTTGAATGATATTTGGTTGACTTTCTAGTCTGTCCAGTAATTGGTTTTGAATCTCCATAAATGTAGCGAGAATTGCTGCAATATTAGAATCAGTTTGCGAGAGAGGAGGTGAAGGGGGAAGTTGACGAATATGTTGACTGCTTAAAAGTTCCACTTGTTTCTGAAGTAATTCAATTTTAGTCCATAATTCTGAGTTATCGAAGCAATTTTCTTTGGAATATTGTGTGTTGTCATCATTTAGCGATTGTATGCGAAGAGTTAAAAGTTCATCTAAAGTTCCATCACCTGTTCTTTTTATATTGTCATTAACTATACGCGATATTAAGTCATTTTTATATCCATTGGGCGAAAGATTTCTTAAACGCAAGTCTGATTTTAACTGGGCTACAGTTAAATGAGTCAGTCGTACCACATTCAAGTCTTTCAAAACAGTGTTCACGTCCGTTGACAACTTGGCGACAAAAGTGCAACGAGAGAAATCTGTTTTGGCGACGTCTGTTACCGAGAAGTTTGGCGATCGATAATTAATGGACAGCAATTTTTAATTTTTCTTCAGAGAAATGCTATTTGTTGTCAAAATAGGATTACCTGGGTGAGTTGTAGCCAATGGTGAATTCTTTTTTGTTCGTTAGCAGTTAAAATTTCACGAAAAGAATTTAAAATGTTGCGATAGAATGACGATGTTCAAAGCAGAAGTTGAAAGGTTCTTTTTTTAAAAAAAGACGGCTGCGCCATATAAGATAAGGTTGAAAGACGAGGAATTTAATTTAAATGAAATATAATAAAGAAGCGAAAAGATATTTAAAAAAAAGTTTTTAATAAAAAATAATAAACAGCGACAAATATGTTAAAGTGAAGCGTTCTATTTATGTAACAAATCTGTTGCCACCTTTTTTATATAAAAGTTAAACTTTTCTCCGCTGTGATAAAACTTATGCGAACCTTGCATACGATAAGTTAACTCTATTCTATCTTGCGGTATCTTTTGATAGATGATGGTTGACATTGTTGGTAGCCTAGCCCCACCAAGAGATTTCCGGAATACTAAGAAACTTCTTGAAAACTACATGCACCTTAACAGTCCCATATGTTTTCAGGATTTTTTTACAGTACAATGGCCGGTAGACTCTGATAACTTAGTACCCATTTCATCTTCAATCGTTATGAGTCGGTGACCGATATCGATACGTCATTTTCAGTTAATTGCTACATTTCGCAAACTATACTTCTTTTTTTTTTTTTTTTTCCTTTTTTTTCTTTGCTTCAAATAAATTACATTTTACGGCTAAAAAAATTAATTCAACAAATAAAATAATATAAATTTGTGGCAAAATTTTGTTCAATGTACTGTCTTTAAAGAAATTATTTTTAATATATTTGGAGAAGTGAAATAAATTTAATGTAATTAAATTTATACAACCTTGATACAACCTTGAAATATGTGACTTGTTAAAGAACTCTTCTTCTGCACGAATCTTTTCATTACAAATTGATGGATTCTGATGGATAAAAATTTTAAACGGAGACATTATTGGAAAATGATATTTTCCAGAGTCTTCCTGCATTGATGTGCTTTTATCATTAAACAATTTAAAAAAAAAAAAAAAAAAAAAAAAAAAAAAAAAAAAAAAAAAAAGGAGGAAGAAAAAAGAGTGATGGGAAAGTGATTGATTGTTTATTTAGATCTCCATTTTCTTGTTAACTCGTCACGTGGCAAGTGGTTATTTATAGTGAAAAAATTAATGACTACTCCTTCTACAGAAGAGACGACTATCCCAGTAGAGACAACTGAGATTGTACCAGAAGCATCAGAGAGAACAGAAACTCCCGATCATGGAGACTACTCCTGACATAGCGGTTGATCCTGTCCCCATTGAGACTAACAACGAGACAGACCCAGACACCAATGAACAGAAAGAGTCAGAACCTAAATTAAAAGAGCCACCGACCAAGAGACGCCAAAAGAAAAAGACTCCCATCATCGAACCATAAAAGGAAAATGACTCCACCACAACAGCTATAGATGAACAGTCAAAAAATCTACACCCTTGTAGAAAATTTAAAATGCTCATCAGAGGACTTAACACCGACGTTGAGATTTCAGAAATTGAAAAAAGCCTACTAGATATTGGACTTCGTCCAATGAAAATCGAACAGATGAGAAAGAGGCGTGGACAAGATTATAAGCTCCTCCCCCTCTTCATAGTTATCCTCAGAGACTCTACGAAACACAGAGAGATCTAACATCAGAGAACTCCTGACTACACCAGTCCTAGTAGAGAGATTTCGTGGCGGCCGCCACGAGATACAGTGCTTCAGATGCCAAAAATTTGGCCACACGCAAAGGTCCTGCAATGCCGAGCCAGCTTGCATGAAATGTGCCGACGCGCATTTTACGTACTTGTGTACGAAACCTAAATGCTAGCCGGCAAAGTGCATAAATTGCGATGGTGAGCACCCAGCTTGTTTTTCAGGATGCGGTGCAAGACCCAAAAGAAGGCCGAGATTAATCCCAGTCGAGCCAGCAAATCCCGCCGACTCAGTCACCAGATTCCTGCTGATTTTTAAGGAGCTACAGAAATTACTTCAAGATCCGGAGCTTGTCTCCCTCTTCAGATCTCTACTCCCAGAAAAGATATAGACTTAGAGATCTCCTCCAAGCCCAACCTTTTTTCTTGACGTCCACAAATATCCTGTGGAAATTTCTACATCTTGTTTTAAAAGTCATAAGTCACCGTTGTCTTAGGGCTAAATTACAGATGAAGAAGTGAAGTGCCCGCATCCACGGGCAGGTACTTTGGCCAAATTCATATCCAAGTCCAAGCATTCGTCTGTTCCTTTGAGTTTTTTTTTCTCGATGAAAAGTGTGTATGAGAAATTAACTTCTAGCGTGTATCAATGTGAATATTACTACTCACAAGATTTTCAAGTTTTAAGTTGTTTTAAATCGCTTTCAGAAAACTATTCATCTTCCAGAATAGTCAAATGGAAGTTTTTTCCAGTCTTTATACTATTAAAATAGGAGTTCAGATAATTATGTTTTCAACTGGTAATCCCAACTGCTACTAGAAACTGATTTTCAGAGGATTTAGCATTAAAGCTAATAAAAAGTAGCAATGGATAACGATAAGAGATTATAATGTAACCGAAATTTGGAAGCAATGTATGCGAAGGGATGGCAGATAATTCAAACGAATCCATGAAATTCGGAAATACAAAGTAGAAATGTTAAACATTTATAAACAAATGACAATAAAACTCAAAGGAAATACCTTAAAAGTATAGAAAAAAATTCAATGCCCCACGGTGGAAAATATATGGTAAAAACTATCATAATATGGCAAAATTTACAATGTTTCTGGCTTACCACACCAAATACAATATTTACCACACCAAAAAGCTCAATATATTATCTATCGGAGCACTTTGAAAACGATTTTTACAACATTCACTGTAAAAAATAGTCTTAAACATTTGTGATAAAATATAGAATATGAGGTAAAATTTAGTTATTTTATTATAATGCCTAAATGAATGGCAAAAAAAAAACTTTATTCGGATAAATTTATTTATTTTTCATTTTTTTTTTTTTTTTAATTATCTAAACGTGTGGTAAAAGGAACTATAATTTTGAAAACAGAATTTCCGAGCGAAAAAATACCAAATGAATTGTTTAAATATTTTGGTTTTTATTAAGAGAATTATATTTTTTTTACCAGAAACGTTATTACCATATAAGAAAGTTTTACCAGAATTTATTTTCGCTGTTCATAACCACATGTACTCGTTTTGTTCAAAGCGCACACAAATAAAATAAGCCTTATATATTGGAGATGTAATTAAATTTAACGATATGTTTATTTTATTAGTGCTTTCCTAGAATTAATTTTGAATGCTTATAAACTTATTTTGGAAAATATTTCAATTATAACTCAATTGTTATTCAGTTATTAGCAATTAAAAACGGTTTATAAACTAAATAAACTTATTTACTTCAAAATTCATTCCCTCACGCTTAAGTAAATTTTTGGAATAGGTCTTCCTGTGAATTAATTATAACAAAATTAAGCTAAATATTTAATCTGGAGTAATTTATTTCAATGAATTATTCTCCGTAAGAAAACAATTTAGTTGCAAAGTTTAACAAATAAATAAAATTTGTAAAATTTGAAAACTTTCTGCACAAGCTTGTTTTCAAACATAATTGTTCTTAAACGAGCACGGAATACTAATTGTCTTAAAATATTTGAATGAGAAGCATGAATGCATACATAAATAAGCATTAAGAGCATTCATGCAAACTTCTCGTCAGAAAATTACTTTCAAAATAGATCATTTTCATTAAAAGTTTTCCGAAAAGTCAGTTCCGTAAATTCTAATAAACAATGTTCCTTTCTGTTGGCATTTTTATACCATCATTTCTATGCTACTTTTATTTAGCTTTTTAATAGATTTTATTTATCTGCACAACTAGTCTTACAGATCATTGGAGCGATAAGTTTATTGAATAGTTCCTATTTTTCCTTTCGTGGCGATTTGAATTGTTCATTCTCCCATATCACGCCTCACAACACCCGTAATCATCATAGTTCGATAATAATGAACATACAAAGAAAACACATGTTTGCATGGGTGAGTTATAAATTCACCAAGGAGCTACAAACCAAGGCAAAAACTGTCTCTATATTAGCTTACATAGAAAAGCACTATTCGTTAAATTGAAGGCACTTTAATTTTTAAAAAAAATTAAAAAGACATTGACGCTTGTTTAATTATAGAAGCATATACCTTACCTCTCCCCTGCCGCCAACATTGGAGAAATAATATAACGGAGATTTTAGTAACCGACCCAATTTTGGGTTTACTGGTGTTTAACTTCCTTGCCTTGTAATTTTGAACCCAATCCAGAAGATAACGGAACTCCTGGATCAGGTACTGGGAGAAATTTACTTTGTGGAGGACATTTTTATGGAACTAACCCGCACTTGTTAGTTACATGGAGAGGAAAACCACGAAAACCTCCTGACGACAAGGGGACTCTTACCCGTGATCCATCTACCTCTGAGGATATTTCACGTCCGAACTGTGTTCGGTGAAAGTCAGATGCGGATTTCGTATCGACCAGTCATCGCTGGGATTTGAAATTTGAGAACATACAGGTAAACAGGAGATAGCTGTGAAATACAGGAGTCTTTGTTTAAAAAAAAAAAAAAAAAAAAAACAAGAGACTTGGCAGGTATGATATACATACAAAAAATAGAATTAAAAAAAATTTCTATTGAAACAGTACTAGGTCTGAAACTAGTTCTTATTATCATCTTGCTTAGTACTTAAAAATTTACAAAATAGGTCAACTGAATTTTCTTATAAGTACTAACTGTTCAGGGATCTATCTAGGTTTTTCTGAGAGGTATCTATTTTGTGAAAATTTAGACATAATTTGTGAAAATTAAAAATTATGTTAAGAAATCAACACAAAAATATGGGTTTATTGTTTCCTACGGGATACAAAAATAAAATTTTAAGAAAAATTATTTTGTGAAATTGCTAAGTTGAATTTGTGAAAGTACAGCTAAACGGTAGTAAATTCGGCCTGGACAGATTCCTGGCAATCAATGCTCACTAACAGTATATCTGAAGAAAAAAAAAAATAATAAAAAAACTACCCAATGATGCAGCACAATCTTTACAGATAAAATTTCCTCATCTCTCTCATCCACTATTATTTTCACAGAGTAGGGAATTGTTCCAACTTTGTGTTCTGGAGTGGTACATACATATCCTATGGCACTGTCTCCATAACTTTCTCGTCCAGATCTTAACATTCAAATTTAGTTTCATTAGAGCGAAATCTATTTTATAAATATTTAAATTACAATTAAATATTAGGTAAAAAGAAAGGCAACAACATGTATACCAACCATTATGTAATATCAATCATTATGCATTATAAAACCCAATCAACATAAACTATAAATTTAATATATTTTACGAATTTTATAATAAATTAGATTAAAAGGAAATGCAACTATATGTGACATAAACCTTATGTAATATTGAAACAGTTATTATTTGTACTACAGTTGTTATACAGTTGCTTATTACAGTTATTGAATTACAGTTGTTTATTACAGTTACTGTATTACAGTTACTGTATTACAGTTGTTATAGTATGTATTACATCTTAATTTATGAATTATATCAATTTTATGCATATTTTAATTGCAATTAAATTGGATAAAAAAAAAATGGAAGCACAGTTAACACAACCATTGTATCCTTGTTATACAATCTATCATATATTCAGTTTTGTTTTAGTTAACATAGGTTAAAAAAGAGCAGAATTATGTGTTACAAATTATTATATAATGAAACAAAAATTTTTCTGTAAATTGTAAGTATGTTTACTTTATATATGCATACTCCACACAAAGAGATTATCTGTAATTGATCGCTGTTGACATTTTGGTAAGAGAATTTGAAAACAGAATAATTGAATTTAAACATATTACAAGAAACATTGAAATTTGTTAAATATTATTAAGAAGTGTGTCATTTATCTTCATATTTTAGACTGGAAATTCATAAATGAGAACGATTATAATATTCTAGATATCTTATGCACCATAGCATGCATTTTTAAGGATGCATAAGCGTAGCACGACTTATAATCTAACTTAATTAAGCCCAGGTAAAGCAATTTTACAAATTATTTCTTAATAATATATTGCATAAACTTATTTTTTATGTTAGCAAAAGAAGTTTACTTACAGTATCATTTTCACACCCTTGGTTTCTGCACTAAAGAAATCTGGATTCTTTCCCAAAAAAAGAAAATAAAGAAAATTAATATATCTTCGGTAGATTGTCCGATTGACCTTTAACAAAATCTTTATCCACTTGAATTGTACTAATAAGTTAATACAATTTTCTCAAATAAATTCAATTCAAATTAAAACGCTTTTGTAAACACTTTTCTCGATAGAAAGCGTTGGTTTAACTCCTTCCGTTTGCTGAGTTACTATATTTTGACGTCATAAGCAAAACCCGCCTCATTTTGTGTCATGTGAAGTTAGTTTCGTTTTGGGCTGATTTTAAGTAAAAAAAAATTTTAAATTCGGGTCGGTTTTTTAAATTCTGAATTGATTTTAGAGAGTTTTAAGATATAGACTTTTTAAAATAATCAACATTCTGCGACTACCCAACGCATGCAGGTTCCTCATCCTCATTGAAATTCATCGTCAGATCTGTCAGGTCTATGGGCCGAACATCATGAGTAAACTGTTTTGACGGAATTTGGCAAGGAGTTGTTTTATCATCCACCCTACAGCCCTGATCTTGCTTCCAGAGATTTTCTCGTTTCCTCGCACCTCAAGAAATTCCTGTCCTCCGGCGACCGTTTTGGCAACGACATACAGCCAAAGAATATATAAGTGAGAAGAAGACCAGCTCTCATAGGCCCCCATGTAAACCTGTTCCGGAGGCAACGGTTTCCTCCATCAAGGTGTGGAAGTATTGCTAGGAAAACAACCTGCCCCCTAACAGAGGGTCCCTCCGTCCTTACCCCGTAAGCCACCCCAATCCCCTCCGCTCCATACAAACAACTTTCTCCCCACTCATGCAAACAGCTAATGAAAAGTGACTCAATACCCGTCTGCTTTTGTTCTTTACAGACTATATGGCTATGAAAAAGGTTTACTTATTAAACAAGGAAAATATTTACTTGTGACGAAATCATTAAAAAATAAATATAATTCATTATTATAACATAGGTATATAATTTAAATAGATATCGGTGACTTAAAGATGTCACCTTAAACAGTCACTTTAAAGATGGCTAAAGATTTGTTGCTAAACAAGTTTAGAGACGCTATGACGGATGAAAGATGTGCGCATGCGTCGGCTCAAAAACCTTTGGCGCTTTTCTTGTCATAAAGAGGGACCTTGCTGGCCCCCTGTTACGTATCGGAGAAGCTAGACTTCTTCTCACATTATATATTCTTTGATACAGCTGAAGACGTCTGTCACTGGCTGGTTCCAATCATAGGCGGCAGAATTCTACCACGGAGGGATACAAAAGTTGATCTCACGATACGATAAGTGTCTCAGATGTTGAAAAATAGCTGTACTTGTACATTGTTATACTTGTTGCTAATAAATATGTTCCTGAAAGTGTGAGTTCTTTTTTTTTTTTCTTTAAATAGGAAATCTTACTTTCTAGATGCCCCTCGTATTTAATTGGAAAAAAAAGAAAGTAAAATATTATTAAAATCAAACAAAGATTCGTTGAGTAAGGCAGGTGTAAAACAAAACATTAACATCTTTTTGATTGTTGGTATAAATTTATTATTTTCTTTTGTACTTATCTCTCTTTTATCATGAAATTAAACATGTTTTAATATTTCTTATCCTCTCTTTTCAACAGAGATTTTTTTCCTAGCTTAAAAATATATTCTCCAGCTCCAATATATACATTTTTCTCATCATATTTTTCGAAATACTCTATATTAAAGGCAGTGATGGTAAAACAACCTGTATATATTTTTTTCATTTTAGCTTTATTTACTTAATGACCTTATCTACTTAATAACTACACCAAAACAATATTTTTTATTACAAAAATTGTGCATTTTAATAAACACATTGCAATCGAAATATTTATTTTACAACAAACTGTCGGTAAAATAACAGTAAAAATATTATACACAGATATTTTATATTCAACTTAGAAAATATGATAAACTGTCACGCATTAAACAATATTTGTTTCTAATTTATTTTTCTTCTCTCAGTCGAAAAGAATTTATCTGTGAATCGTTCGGTAAGTTCAAATTAGCATACATTTTGAACTTTTCGAACAGTTAAATGGCGCTATAAGAATGTGAATTTATAATCCACCTCCATTTATTTTTAGCATCCGCTTTTCGGAGAAAAGATAAATTTCGCTTTAGAAATTTGTTTACAACTTTTTCTAGGAGTATGATTGCAAAGAATAAAAGATAAAAGAATTTTATTTGCGTATTTTATTCACTCCTGATTTTTCTTGGAATTGTGCATTTCCCAATAATCTCATTTAACGTTTTGCTAATAGAAAAGCTGTATGCGTTGGATGAAAAATATTATAAATGGATATTATAAAGAAATCCACACATTCTATGCTTATAAATTAGTTGTTTATGCTTTTAGCCTTCTTTAATAAAAAAATAATTTTTGATTAATATTTTTAAACTACTTCTTTTATCAATAGTACTAAACTTCAAACTGTTTTTTGAGCCTTCAAACGACTTCTGTTGATTCTGAAGTAAAATAAATTCGCAGAATATTTCACCCCCCCCCCCCATCATCATTAGCCATTTATGGAAATGCCACCCCCTCCCCCTCCATTGCCATGTTGATTAAAAAAGATAGGGTTTTTTAAAAGGGGTTCGAAAGGTGAAAGTACTTCAAACATGATAGTATCGATGAAGAGTTTAGAAACATTTGCATCCTCAAAGTGTTAATAAATAAATAAACATGAAAAATCAATGTGACTTATTCGATACTACAAAGCAACTGCTAAGGATTGTAGATTATATTGGCAGGGGACTGCACTTAAAGCAGACATCAGCTTTATTAATGCTTGACATCAGCAAAGCGTTTGACAGAGTATGGCACACGGGAATTATATACAAACTTATAGAACTGGCATTCCCTGCAGGACTAGTGAAATTTGTACACAGCTACCTGACTGAAAGGAACTTTCAGATCAAAATGAGAAATGTATGCTCAACTCTACGGAGTATAAAAGCAGGAGTACCGCAAGGTAGCATCCTCGGACCAATCTTGTACATCCTATATACACATGACTTTCCAATAGATAGGGGCGATTGGAATAGCTTAACTGCATTTTATGCTGATGACACTGGGGTCATAGTAAGATCTAGAGATCCAAACTTGGCTATAGAAAAACTGCAGGATAAGATTTATGACTACGAAGAGTGGTGTCTAGACTGGAGATTTGAAGTAAATGCTCAAAAGTCCCAACTGTTGATTATCCAAAAGACAAGGAAATCAATCAGAGAGCATAACGAACTGGTACTATTTAACCAAGTGATACCAAGAGTTAAAAAGGCAACTTACTTAGGTCTAGTTATTAACAGCAGACTGACCTGGTCGGACCACGTTAAAAATGTTAAGAACAAGGCAAACGCTGCAACTATTAAACTGCAAAGCTTAATGTACAGTGAGAAGATGAGCCTGAAACTTAAGAGGTTACTGTACACCTCCATGATAAGACCGATCATGACCTATGCCTCGCCAGCATGGTGTAATGTTTCAGGGAGTGAGCTTGGGAAACTCACATCCACGCAGAACAAGATCCTGCGAAAACTAACAGGCGCAGAATGGTACGAGAGGAATGTAGACATTCACTCAGACTTAGAGATAGATAGTTTCGAACATCACTTTACCAAACTCAATCGAAACTTTTTCAAGAAAGCGTTGACGTGTACTGCAGCAAATTTCGACTCAGTTTTTGAGTTCGAAAACTTAGCTGAAGACGCCTCCCTGAGGCCAGTGGCTCACTTTTTTACAAGTGATGTCATACTGACCATGTGAGTTTAACTCAATGGCAGCAAATATAATGGCTAATAACCTTAAAATGGTACTATAATTTTATATAATGGCACTGATTACTGACGATTAACTCGGACATGACTATATCACGGACAAATATAAAACAAAAGACGCCTCCCTGAGGCCAGTGGCTCACTTTTTACAAGTGATGCCATACTGACCATGTGAGTTTAACTCAATGGCAGCAAAATATAATGGCAAATAACCTTAATATGGCACTATAATTTTATATAATGGCATTGATTACTGACAATTAACTCGGACATGACTAAATCACGGACAATATAAAATAAAATGAATCATAAGATTCATAATGGACCATACCTTATAATATAAATCGGACCATACCCTATAATGGGTTATATAATCTTGACTTTTGCTTTATTGGCGAGCAATCTAACAGACTCCTAATCAGGAGTCAATAATAATCTTTACTTTTTCTTTACAGGACTTTCTTATTTCTAATTGCATATTTATGTATTATCATGCATATTGCTATCTTATTTTACTTTATCATGCGAATATTTACCAATATCTCGTAATTTTACAATTAAATCATCTTTATGATTATACCCGAGCAATGGCTCGTACTAATTTTCTAATCTCAATTCTAGGAACAAAGACCACAAGGATACACCAGAAGGATCTGCAACACATGATGAAGAGGTAAAGGGCCCTATGGCCTCAGGCACCTCGGCCAAACTACAGGATCAGGATGTGACTTATATTTTGTCTTATTTTCTATTTGTTTTCGATTCGAACAATTTTTTATTCAAAGAATTTAGGGTGAATGCGGGTTAGTATAAAAAGGTAAATGAGATCTCTTACAGTGAATTTCTAAAACATTCTTGTTAAAATTTATTGTCTCTCAAAAGGGAAAGAAAATGATTAATTTAAACGTTAAATTTCCATCAAAATTTGATTTTTCAGGAACTATTCAACCAATTTCGCTCAAATTTTGTATTTCGCCATTTAAAATTGCATTCCTTAAAATGATGTCCTTGAAAAGATGGTTTAAGTAGTTTTTATTGTTGTCACTGCTCTATAACTAAAAAGTATATAATTCTACTTAAAACTTTTTAGCTACTACTTATGCTATTTTTAGCTTCTACTAACAAATCTGGTGGAAGCTAAAATTCAAACTCATTTTTAGGGATATTTATTTAAGTATTTTAATAGAGTAATACTTATTTAAAAAAAAATATATTTATGCCTAACTTAAATTATCTTTTTATTTTAAAGTACCTAAGTACTGAGTTTGATTAATTAATTTCTCTGTTTACAGATATGAAAATTTTTATTTTAACTACTTCATCTATTCCGATATTTAAACGTATGGCGAGGAATAAAATATATACGGTTTTAAAAGATATAATAGAAAAGAGTAAATACTTGACAAATCTGCTTTTCAAATGCGGATGAATTGTAACCAATGCGATATCCAGTTTATTTTACGTAACTTAAACTCAACTCTTTCTTAAATGTAAAGCACAGTACTATATAATGTTGATATGTTCAATACCTTTCCTAACATTTCTGTTTTCTGAAGAAAGAAAAGAATTTGCATTCACGCTTTTACGAATTAGGAGTGCAAAACTAGGAACAAATTTGTTTTCAATGAATTTTCTCTGATGCAAATCACCATTCAACTCTTACCTTTTGTGTTCGGTTTCAATAGAAGTATAATAGATGAACTTTTTTTCGTGAAACTTTTTTTTTTTTTATCTCTCTCAACAAATAAATGCCATGGGGATTAACGTTATTTAAAACTTCAACGGCTTCTTGGAATTTTCATTGAAATACAGTGCAAGCAAATGTTATATTTTAAAAAATGGTGTGCTATTGTAAGGCGATACTATACATCTGACATTAAAAGCATAGAAAAGTTTTGCAACACGTACTGGTCAAAGATAATAAAAATTGAATATCATCAGTAAATTTCAATCTAATTATCTAATAACCAATAATTACCAGGTTCTAAGAAAATGCTATCTTAAACGTTCAAAGGATAGATATTAAATTCGATTATTCTGTAATAGTGTGCAATATTTTAAGTTTTGAAATAAGATACAAAAAAGTTATTTCTCTTAATAATGATATTTTTTGTAGATTTGTAAATTTAGTTTTCAACATTTGGATGCTGCAATCTGTAGAGTATATTCTTAATGATTATTAAGAATAAATTAGGAGCGCGGTCACAAGTTCAAAATCCTTAATGTAATTTTTTGCGTGTTTTGTAACAACTCAGAATTTTTTTTAGCATATCTTAAAATTTTACACGCAATGGTAATCTTTCTAAGGATAGATCAATTCAGAGTATTTTTGTTATTTTTTATTGAATGCCATTATTCTTTTACTATTTCAATTTCTTCAATGATTTTTATTTTTAAAAAAAAAATGATTCAACTGCAAATAATAAAATTTTACAATATTTTAAACTATGCAATTTTAATTGACAAAACTTAAAATTGATTTTAATCAGATAGATCTGTGTTCTTTTGGGAAAATTCCAAAATCTACATTTTTTAAAAAATTTTTTATTGCTTTTTGATCACACTTCGGGAACACATGATTTAGGATGAAATAAATGAAATTCCTTCTCTGACTATTCCATATATCAAAGTTTCTTTGAAACGTTCATTTTATGCCGCGTGGAGATTCCTGGAAAGGAGATGGCAAACTGTAATTGTTTTTTCAAAAACTTACTAGGGTGAAAGTGAGACGGAAAAGAGAAAAATCTGGTAGTAAAACCATATCTGTTTTAACTTGTTTTCGGGAGGAGTAAATCTATTCTCTTCTTGAAACTATTCAACAATATTTACTTCTAGGAAAAGAAGCAGTTTGATATATATATATATATATGTTATAATTCTAAGAAAAAATCTCGGTAGTCACAGAAATTTAATGTTTCTCAAAAAAATGTTAGAATGAAATGCCTTGCGTACCAGCTTTTGCTCAGGAGATGTAATTCAATACCATCATTTTAACTTAATGGAAGAGTGGACCACTATGGATGTCGAGGTATTATGATGTAAGCTGGGATCTTGTCATATATGGTGATATGGATTTTGATCTTGTTGATTATGATATTATGATCTTGTGATGCTGAGTAGTTGCATAGACATGTACAGTCAGCAAAAAAAAAAAGATATCACCCTGAATAATTTTCGTTCTAATGATCGGATTTTCACGAACTAAGTGTCAATCTTAATGGTTCCTGGGGGTGACCTCAAATATGCTAATTAGTTAGTGCTAACTATTAATTAAGTTACGAAATCGCACACAAAAACGTACTTTCTCTGAATAAACATATATTTTTTTTTACATATTTGGAATCCAGATACTTGAATTAGGGGGGTAGACAAAATTTTGAAAAAAATGGGTGGTAAATAGGGTCGTAACAAAGGTTTATATATTAGGCGATAGTCCAGAAACCCGCCAAAAAAAGTCGCCAGCGCAAATGAATATTTTAAGATAACCCACTGACTAATTCAAAAGAAGAATGCTTAATTTTACTAGGTTGCTAAGCAACCAAGCTCTGACTGGAAAAAAATTGAAATAATGTTCTGTGATTACTCAGAGAGGATTAATTAATAGTTAATAGAAAATATCTCGAAGTTTCTAGGCAATTGACAATTTTTAAGCTGATTTCTGTCCAAAAAGCAAAGTTTTTTTTTATTTTAATCTCCCGTGAAAAGAAAATTTGAATCGATTATAAATTATTTATGATTTTCTAAGTTTTAGAATTTAAATACATGAACATTTTATCTGATATTATTTAGATTATGTTGTTTCTGCTATATTTATTCGAGGATTTCATACTAAAATCAAATTTACATAACTTATTATGGCTAAATACAAAATTTTAGGGATAATCACTTTTACAGCTTTAATCAAGTCTTCTAGGCAAGAAAGTTTGAAGGGAAAAAAAGTGCTTGAAAAATAAAATGTATATTGTATAGTAATTCTAATGCGCATTCACAAGTTTTTCTATAATTTACGATATTTCTTTTTCCTATAACTCAAGGAATTGCTGAATGTTTAGTGGTATTTTAAAAGCATTGAAATAGGTTATGTTTAAGAATAAGATATTGAAATAATATGTTGCATATAGTATGATTCATTGTTTCAAAAATCGCTTCATTCTGCTAGATATTTAGATTACAAGGTTTTCTTTGGATAAAGATGATTAGCAAATAGCATCCATATGCTTCGATACATTTAGAAACTTACGTTCGCAAATTCACCATAAAATATCGCACAGCATATTCTTCAATTACGATAAGCTACATTTACCACCAAATACTGATACTATGATTATTTTTGTTTTCTTATATATATCTGATATGATACTCTCTTTTTAAACAGAGCTTTTAAGGTCCTTAAGATACTGAAAGGGGGGCACGAAAACTTAAAAGATAAAATATTTAATTTCATTAACTCAAAATATCTGGTCTCAAAATTTTAATTTTAAACCAAGTTAAATATAACTTTTACATTATTGATGCTCTTACGTTTTTAAAGACCACATAAATCCTGTTGAAATATGAAAATGCATATTTTTACTTTAACGAGTGTAAAATCCTTATCAAAATAATGATCAAGACCCAAATGTAAAACAGTATAATTGATGATGAAAACTCAACTGGCTTCAAAAAATATGAAGAGAGAAGTAAAAGTCGACATGTTTCGAGCGTTCAAATATATTCACCCATTCTCAAAACTTGTCAAGTTTGAATAACTTGTGACTTTTATTATTCTGCTCAAAACATGTCTATTTTTATCATCATCTATTAATTTTTAAATCAATGAAGTTTTTATATTTTCAATTCAATTTCTTGGGATTATCTATTTAGTTACACAATATATTAAATTATTTCACTCGATATTAAAATAAGTTTTACTTAAGTTATAGGCACAGGTTCTTAGATTAAAAAAAAAATAATTCGCTATTTTGTAAAAAAATCAATGCAGTAAATTGTTTTTTGCTGCAAGCCTCAACATTTTAATTTAAGGACATAAAAAAATTCCGTTTACAATTGAAATTTCAAAAGTCGAATGTGAAAATGGAATGTCCCCTAGCACCAGAAATCGAAATTAAATAGTTACAAGGACAACTATTTTAAACAAGTCAGCGTTTCCGACCTACTCGAAGTTGTTTGAAAAGGTATTTTGTATATATAGATTCCAAAGTTTATTCTACAAATATTTTAGGGTATACTTTCGGAGTACTTTGATCGAGTTTTTTTTTACACCCTTATTTGCTTAAAATTATTAAATAATAAGCTTAAAATAAATTATTCAAGCAACATGATTTAACGCATTAAAAGTATAATAGTAAACGGGGCTTCCATCGCATATCCTTAACCTTGATACCGCTATCATTAAATGAATGGAATAAGCTTAGATAAATAATAAAAGTTAATTTTTCCCCCGTTTTTATTTTCAAGGAAATATGTTTCGATCAAACAGATTTCATTCTGGAAATAGCGAAATTATTGAGTAGGTCCCTTGGAGCAATATCATTCTTATCCTCTTTTGACGAAATATAGGAAAAACTGGTTTTCACAGTTCTGTAAAAAGTATGTTAGCCTTTTTGTCACGTTTTTTATTTTTTTTTTTTATTTTTAATCAAAATAAGTTCGGAAATTTACGTATTTTTTATTGCATTTTTTTAAATCAGATGATTCTAAAATTCGCACGGCTTCGGAAACTTCTTACAAATTTCAATTTTTAGTGTTTCCTGCTAAACAAAATAAGGCATTGTTCCTCATAACAAATTATACTACAATAATATCTTGGGAATCGTGCTAAAGTAAAAAATTAAACAAAATAGTTTAGTATATTATCCGGAAAAAAATCTACATGGAATCATAAAGAAAAAATCATTTAAGATACTGAGATATTTTAAGACGCTTAAAAGTTTTGGCTACGTATTTGACAGCTTTTTATGTTCGGTATCTTTATACTCTTTGTAGTGACTTACAAAACATGGACACTATTTTAGATAATCTATGTTGAAGTCACAAGAAACAAAACAAAAAAGACAATCAATGATTTATATTCTTTTTTCGAAAAAAATAGTATGCTTAGTAAATAATCAGCTGTTTTGCATTAAATAATTTTAAACAGCGGAATGTTTTTAATTTCTTAACAAGGCTTTGTTCTTAGCTAGCAGACAATAATTCTTTTAAAAAAAACTTGACTATAATGTAAAAAGGAACTTTACTTTAAAGAAAATCTAAATTAAAGTACTAAAAAAATTGATTAGTATATTAATGAAGAAATAAAAAATGTAGTAGGGTAAAGAATAAAATTTTTAAAAATGCTAAAATTTAATTAAATAGTTGGTAAAATAGTTCTGCGAAACACTTCCGGACAGGTGATTAAAAAATTACTTTTAAGATTAACACGATATATAAGATGTTGAGAAATTTGCGATGATGTGAGATATGCTTAAATATGTTTACTACGTGTTTTTATTAATATTCATAAAAAATATATACAAGAAACTGATAAATATTTTATTCCAAATCTATTCATACGTATGTATATTATTCGCGATCGCAACACTCGATACGCCATCTAGCGGGAGACTGTAAATATCGTGCATTAGTTCCCACATAACCATTGGCAATTACGGACGCCATTTTCTTAGCATAAAAAAAGAAGCAAAATTTCCCTAAAGAAAAGGTAAAACTTCTTGAAAAAACTAATCAGAACATGCCAAACATTGAAGCAGAACACGCCAAGCATTTGAAGAACAACTTCTCAATATTTTTTACCTTTCTATTACCAACAACATAACATGATTTCATGATCACTTGCTGTTACAGATGTGTGTATTGCGGTAAAATAATTTTTCTGTCTTCAATTCATTACAAGTTAAAATGAAATCAACATTGCTTTCGTCATTCCAATGAATAAATGTGTTCCAATGAATTCCATACAGAACTGTAATAGTTAGAATATTCTTCTTCTTCATAGATTAGTTGATTTCTGTAGCTACATAATTCAGAAAACAACAATAAAGAATAATCCGAATTACTTGAAAAAGTATCTTTTGTGCTGATTATAAATAAATTTTTTATCGTTTTCTTGGTAAGTGTTTTTTAGTTTTGAAAGAATTTCAGCTAGAATTCAGCTATTCTGTTTTTAAGCTACATATTAAAATTCATATTGAGATCTTACAATTATAAAATTTTGATGTGTGGTATGTTACCTAAAAGTAATGAAGGAATAAACTAGTATATATTATTTGAGAATAAAGTTTTCAAACAAAGAACATATCATTTTGGAATTCTCCGGACTTATAAATCAGGTAAGTGTTATGATTTTTATAATAAAAAATTTGCTTGTAAATAATTTTTTTTCTTACTTGATGATCGTTCTCTACAAAATGGTTTTTTTACGTCTGATTAAATACTATAAGAATTAAAAAAAAGAAACAAAACGAAAGTTTTTATTAAAAAATGAGGAATTTTTAAAATCGTTTTTATCCTAAGAATTCTTTATTTTACGTTTTTTAGTTTATAATTTTTTGATAAAATTGTTGTCAAAATACTTTTTTTGAAAAATTAAATGGTATTAAATTATGTGTTTATGTATACTTCTTGCATATTCTAATTTTTGAAGTAATATGATTCATAAAAGTATGGAAGAAAAATTCGGTACTTACGTATTAACCACAGCTACAGATTTGGCAGATTTTTAAGTGCCGCCAATCTACACTTAAAATTTTTGGAAAAAATCTTAAAATGAAACACTTTGTTTAAAATCAAAGTAGTCAATCGGATTTTGGAGGAAAATGGGCCGATATAGAGTTTAGCATAGATTCAAAACAAACTTTTCTCTCACCTGATTCTATAGCCATTATGAACTCTAATAAATAAGATTCAAAATGAAATAACATTTCCAAAACGGACGTATACTAAGATAAAGTTTCATGTTATGGACATTGGTACATTTTCGTTATATTTCACTCCATAAAATATTTCGCTCCTAAAAAAATAAAATTGCATCTTGTTTCGTTTTTGGCAAGTCCCAAAGACGCATTTTCGTAACACTAAAAATGGCGACAAAAAAAGAATAATTCTTTTTTTTGTTTCGTAAGCATTCTTTATTTTACGTTAAAATTTAAATGGGCCTTTCATGTTATACCATTAAATTTAGTAAAACTATTTCTCAGGCATTAGGTTTGAACTCTTATAAGAATATACCTATTTTTTTCTCTTTATTTACAAATATTTTTCCGATGTGTTCTGGTTGTTCCTTCTCTAAAAAAAAAAGGAGATACCATTTTGTTTTCGTTTGCAGAAGAAAGAAAACAAACATTTTTCTTTTTTAAATTTAATCAGCCACAATAAAGATGGAACGTTACAATGCTACATGCTACATTAAAGACGTCTCCAGTGTAACTGAATGACTGTTCATATGGAAATCGCAGGGATTCGGCACATACAACAACGCCCCCTATAGTTCGTTGCGATCGCGAATTGTAATTGTATCAGTTATTGAGAAAAAAAAAACTAAAAAATAATCACATTAAATAAGCACAATCTGGTGTATAATCATATTCTATCAAAAGCATGCTTTTATAAAACTCGACATTCGTTGAATAAAATGTTTTTTATTCAATTAAATGTTTTATTCAAATTTCTTTACTTAATTTCAAATAGATTTTTAGAGGACTAAAAAAGAAACATTGTATTTTATAGTTTAAAAAAAAATAAAAATAAAAAGATTAGCAAACGATTATTAGCGAAAAAAATATGAATGAAATTTTACGCCACGCGCGCTAAATCAAGTTCTTCGTAAGTTTATCACATTTTAATATTAATCGCCCCATTTAATAATTTTTTCATTGTCGCCAAATTATTTTTTTTAAATAATTAATTTTAATTTTTCTCATCTTCTAATAAATAAAAACAGTTGAAACTTAGATTTTTCAATTGAAAAGCAAGTAGATTATTATGGTATAAAAAAATCCATACCTTATAATTCAAAATTTTTTCATCCTCTCTTTAATAAAATAATAAAAAATAATTATTAATTATTAAAAATTATTTTTTTCATGAAATTATCTTTGGGTAAATGCGTTTTGTGAGTTGGTGCAATATTTTTTGAATTGCTTCATTAGTTTTTTAAATATGACTGAAAACGCAAAAAGTGAAATTAACATTAAGGGGTCCAAACTTTGAATCGCTCTCCTGACCAAACTATGGGGACCACATTTCCCAGATTGCGGCTACCCCCTATATTTTGAAGATAAGGAATCCAAATATGTAAAAAAAATATATGTTTATTGAGAGAAAGTACGTTTTTGTGTCTGATTTCGTAACTTAATTAATAGTTAGCACTAACTAATTAGCATATTTGAGGTCACCCCCAGGAACCATTAAGATTGACACTTAGTTCGTGAAAATCCGATCATTAGAACGAAAATTATTCAGGGTGATATCTTTTTTTTTTTTGCTGACTGTACGTCTGTCAGGGCGATTCTCTGACATCTCTAATTTTTAAACCTGAAATATTACGGGAGATTGTTATGCTTATTTCTTTCAACATATCTAATTTTGAGATCCTCCTTTCAACATCATAAATTAATTAGAGGTTTAAGAATTCTAAAATAACGCAGAAATGGGTTCTGTACGGATATAAAAAGGAAGTTAAACTCATTTTTTAAAAAAAAGCTGACTTGAAATATTATTCAAGTAAAACCTTCACCAGTCTTGCGATGTTCATCGTATATTTTTTCTCTACTGAATATGTTGTTTATTAATTTTTTAAAACATATACTTTCGTTTAGATTTGATTTTTATTAGAACTTTTGAATTAACTTCTATATTGTCTTTTAACACTGCAAAAAAGTTTATTTAATTTAGAGAACAAAACTGCTAGCTGGTGTGCCAGTATAAAACAGATGGTCTTTTTCGCAGAAAAATTTGGTTATTTAGCAATGAGCGTCTGTCTTACATGCAAAAAAAGTACCATTATTTCAACAAACTTTGTTACTTTAACAAAAAAAAACTTTTATTACTTTAACAAAAACATAGATAAAAACTCTAAAAAAACTATGCAATCACTGTTCGAGCCAAGAGCAGATGACCAGTCAATGCCTGGTTCAAACCCGTATCACCTGATTAAAAGGACTGTCCCCTGATCAGCTCTCGTCTTTCATTATGAATAAAGATACTAAAATTATCTTTAGCTTAAAAGTATTACTCATTGAAGTAATTACGTGTAAAAACGTTTAAAATTATAGGGGCCCAACCTTATAAAAAAGTCTGGCAATTTTACTTGCCGAAAAACTATATTTAAAGACAGATAATTGTCAGCTAGTGTACCGATTTCTCAATGAAGTTTAATTTGTATGATGCTGAAAACCGTAAAATAATTTTTGAAAACTAAGAGCAAGCATAGAAAACAATCGTAAAATGATTTGAAAAAGTGAAAGTTCTCATGCGGTAAAATCGCATGGCAAAAATTAGAATTTTAATTGGCAGTTTTAATCCGCTTATGATTAGGATGAAAAATTAAAAAAATTAAAACTGTTTTGTAAAAAACTAACTTTAAATAATCAAATCTATAGAGAAAGTCTGTAAAAAGAACAGGAATTTTTGGATATTTTTGGACTATAAAAAAACAGAAAAAATCTATAATTTTTAATTTTTTTTTTCTGTAAGAAAAAAATTTTTTTCTTCTGTAGTTTGAGTTATTCTTTTACAGTGTATGAAATCCTAATCTTCTGATTTTGATAACTTCCTGTTTGCTAAGCTGTTGCAGAGCGTTCTAGATGAAAGCAAAACAGAATTCCTGTTATGAAATTGTTCTATATTAATTTAGATAATTGGTAGAAGACTGATAATAAGTGGAGGACTTCTTAAGTAGAGGACTGATAATAATTAGAGAACTGATATAATTAGAAAGGTGAAAGAAATTGAGAAATAACAATTTTGATGACATAACTAAAAAAAAGATTTTGTGATTCTGGTAAAAATAAGATTGACATTTGATCGAAACTCTTGATTTATATGATATTTATTAAATGAAACAAAGAGCTGCTAATAGTAAGAACAATCATATACTCGAATTAAAATTACTGAGAAACCATGTTTTAGAGTTTGAGAAACTGACAAGCATCTTCAGTCATTTTATTTTATAAAAAGCTGCTGTTTTCTTAGATATGTAAGAATAAAAGCAATGAACTACCTCTAAATCACTGACCACGTATTTCAAATTTCTTGTTTTTGATTTGTGATACAAGCTTCACATTAGTTCTCTTCGAAGAAAAAGGATGAAACGGGAAGAAAAAAAATGAGGGAGGAAGAAAGGAGCTATGAGGAGAAATTGAGAGAGAGAAAGAGAGAAGCAGAGAGAGAAAGAGAGGCTGCGAGGAGAAATTGAGGAAGATGGGTAGCATATAATAGGGGGGGGGAGTAAAATGCGCCTTACACTGATTGGTTAATTTCGAGGGAGAAGAGTTTGTTTTATTGATTTTTAGGAGAACTATAGAATTTTAAAGTTAAAACGCTTAGGTAACATTGAAAGATTGTTTAAAAAAACTGACTTTCCATTCTGAGTCCAGTATTTTCATTCAACAATAATATTAGTTTTCTAAGTAAATATTTTGACAAAATAAGTGAAACGAAACTTTGTTTTAGTTATATTCTTTGAGTTGTAGTAGATCACAAACAGGTTATACTAGTCGAAACAATAAATGATTTTACCTCAAAATTTTACGGGATATTTTATTTATGACGGGATATAAATCATATACATATTCTTTGGGGTGCTGAACATGAATCTGCATTTAGCGACAAAAATTTATTCCAGGAAATTTATACTTTTTTCAGAAAGAAATTGAAAAAAAAACTCCTTTTTTGGCGCATAATTTTTTTCTGGTTTAGGAAATAAATTATAATAAAGAATTACGATTATGAGAAAATTACTATTTCATTAAAACAATGTCTCGTCTCTCAGTATTTCATCGGATAAATTGAAGAAAATAATTAATAGAGGTTGTTTTCTTTTCTATCTTTAACAACACAAAAAACAAAATATTTCTGAAAAAGAACGTACATTCCGAAAAACTTTTGGTTACAAAACGTCGATTCATAACCAGCCCCTCAAAAAATAGAAATGTACGAAAAAATAAAATCCCTTATTTGTTTTTATGAATTCTAGTGTCTATACCATATGCAAATTAATGATAAGCGAAAGTGAAAACGACCAACACTGCGAAAATAACCATACAATATCTTTATCCAATTAACGGTAAAGTTTACGATTTGGAACACATATTACCTTTACGGTTTTGAAACCATTTACAGCTAGTATGGTTAAAAAACCATGCAAATACACAGACTATAAAGATTTTTAAAAACTTTTATACAGACTATGCAGACAAAACTATACAGCCTTTTTACCATTTGCAGCTAGCATACTTTCAAATCCGTAAAAAAAAATTAACTTGAGATTCGAGCTCGGCTTTTCGTTAGGTAACGAGCATTGGAATTGTTGTAGTTTATCAAGAGGAAATATCGTGGTGTAAGAGCTGGGACTCGAACTAGCTTTTTGTCGATCGAGAAACTGCCAGATTAGATCTCTCGGCTATGATATGTACTCAGCTGCTAGGAACTAAGTGCTCTCCTTAAGTGAGCCTAACTGGTGCGATAAAATTCTGGTTATTATGTGAAATTATTAGGTTAAAGCAATTAATAAATGGTTTTTCTCTCAATTAACAGTTTGAATGCCATCTTATTTATCGTTACTTTACTGTTTTGTTTGAATATGGTAAAATGACTGTTTAACAAATTGTCATTTAACCATTTGGTCGAGAAAAATCTTACAGTGAATGGCAAAAAGAAAATCTAACGTTCTAGAGAATGCCGGAAGGGACCTGAAATTTCCCAGTAGCATGCAACGAGTTTCACATCACTGTTCAAGAAAGTCACAAGGTGACCCAGGCCAGTCGTATAGGCGAGTGACGTCTTCTCGTGCCAAATTCTTTTTCCGGTTCCTATTGACAACAGTGCTAACGTAAACTATTCTCAGTGGTAGTAGAGGAATCATGGGCAAAAATTATTATAATTTTTTTTTTTTTTTTTTTTTGTCGGAGTAACCGTGGAAGGTTTTTATGATTTTTCTCACCGTTAAACCCAGATGTGGGTCAAGTCCATCGAGAAGTCCTCAGCAAAGGCTAGTTTGTTCCAATGTTTCCAAAAGTTCTCATATCTTCTGATTTGGCTTCAAATTTTCAAGGCGACGGAGTTGATCATTGATGTATGAAAATCAAAAATTGACCGGCTTTTGCAGAGTAAAATGCTTAAATGGTTCATGATAAAATGTTTTAATGTTCACAGTAGTCTTCTTCGTGCTTTCAATTATCTTCAAATTTAGCTATAACCAAATGTTTTTTTTAAAAGATTGCACAGAACAGACAGACTAACAAACAAACAGATGACCAAGCTTTCAATTTATATGCATTTAGTACTGCAGATGTTACATGCATCCATTAACCAAGATCTTAGTAAGTTTTTAAATATGCAAGACATTTATTTAATCTCTATTAGGATTTAAATTAGCCTATTCAGTACATATACTATTTATTACATTAACAAGACAGAGATTTTTAAATTAGACACTTTGTCATATTTTTGATTAAAAACTAATGTAATAAATTACTTATTTTTCTAATCCATAATATATGTTATAGTGTAAAAATTTTATTTATTTCGAAAAATATTTAAACTTCTTAAAAAGCACGCCACTAAAGAGAGATGAATAATAATATATTTCTAAGATTGAGGGATTATTTTTCCCATTTCCGAAATACCTGGTTTCAAATATGACATTTAAAATAACCGCGAGGGATGTTAAAACTTTTAAAAACTTCAACTGTTGGCAATGCAATCTGTTTTGAAGAGCCATTTTCGGAGAAATCGCAATCTGCTTATGAATTTATAGTAATTAAATAGATAAAGAGCTCCGAAACTCTATTTAATAGGATTATAGAAGCCGTTTTAACTTCATTTAATTTTAAATCCTTAAAACTTTGAGAATGTTTTAAAAGGACTACTTACAGGCAAGCCTCCATTATCATGTTTACTGTGACAGAAATATTACAGTAGCGTGGTATTTTTCATTCAGCTTATATTTATTTATTTTTTACCGTGTATTTTAATTATTGAGTGTTGTGTGGTATTAACTGATTCATCATTAGTTAATTTTTATAAAAAGATAGAACTGTAACAAAAATTGTTTCAAATATTTATGTTTCAGTAAAACATGTTCTATACAGAAACTCATAAGGATGTGTATCAGCTTGATACAATATATTGGTATGTGATGTTCTGCAAATATTCGATTATATAAAATATAAAATTTCGATTTAATATCGATTATTACTTAATTTTGATAAAACAAAGATTTGATGACAAAAATATTGATAAACTAATTTTATCTCTCTGATTCTCATATTGCACATTTTGATGACAACTGAGACTTATAATGCTATAATTTGAATAGACAAGTGATGGAATGGAACTGTCAAAAATTTGATCCAATAGTTGAAATTAAACAGCGGTTGTTATGAACGAAAGGACGTAAACGTGCTAAATTTTATTTCAATATATGTCAAAAAATGCATGTTGATGCATATGTATTTGTTATTATTATCAAACGGTTATATGTATTTATTAGTACATCGGACATTCGACAAAAAATTTTGGTCCAGTAGGAGTTTTATTCCAGCTGCTTGCATTCTGTAAGCAAACATGTCGTTCGATGTATAACTTCAATCTTTTTCTGTAAAAAATTAAATTTCTCTGTAATACAGACATAGGAATCCTGTTAACCAATGCAGATTTTTCTTGTAAAAAAAAACAGAATTTCTTTGTAGTACAGACAGAGAAATCTTGCAAACTAATACAGACTTTAATTGTGTGTATCATAAATTTTCCATAATACAGCAGTAAAAATGCAATTAAAGAAACTATGAAATTCTTTTCTCTATCAACTTCTAAACGAGTTACTAATCACTGGGTTGAATGTTGTTTATTTTTATTTTTATTAAGATGTTGTTTATTTTTGTTTTATTTTTATTGTTGTTTAGTTTTATTAAGATTCTAAAAGAAAATAATTATGCATTTTGCTGTAAAAAAAAATATTGCCAAAATTTATTACAATGAAATTTTGCTCTAATTTGCCAAACAATAGAACTATAAATTACGATCACATAAATTGAAGACTATATTGCTGAACTTATTAAGAATAATGCAAGCAGAATTCATTAAACATTTTTATAAATTATCTTCTTTTCACTCAAAATTAAAAACTATTTTTAATTGCAAATCCACTCTATTACCTCAAATTTTGGCAGTATTTTCTAATTTGAGATAAAAAAATTTATACATAGAAGATTCTATTTTGCTTGAATCTTATCTAAATAACATTCTACACTGTGATCTGTTACTTATTTAGACATTGCAGAGTAAAAAGCTCTTTTATTACATTTCCATTGGGCGTATGAACAGAAGAACCCTCATGAATTTGTATACTTTTTCTTTGTAGTACAGATCCAATTAAATTGTTAGATTTTCTTTTACAAGGTTAATCCTGCTAAATTGACAAAATGTCTCCTATCCTGACAAATTGATAAAATTTTTCCTATAACCTGTTAAACGGAAAAAATGAAAATTTTTTCAAACAAAATACAAATTTGATTTTGTGTTACACCAGAAAAAAGTTTTGAATTATTATTTTGCTTTACATGTATCTATAGCAAAATCCTAAGTGCAAGAATAATAAGAAGAAAAACTTGATCAGTCACGTAAATTAATAAATATTGTTGTAGGCAATAAATTTTGCATAGTTGCTCATTGTTGTTCTCGCTTTACCTAATTCATCTAGCCAATAGGCTAGTTCTATGAGTCCGCACACGCTCAGAAAATCAAAAACAAGATAAGGGTCTTTGTTTCTAATTTTTCCTCTCAAGTCCCTGGTAGAAGAGATAATGAATCGGAGTGAAATTTAAGGTATTCTATTTTCCACATATGTGGAAGATCTTTTTACCGTGGCTAAATCATAGTCTTGATAGTGCAGTCTGAAGGGGCGGTCATCCTCAAAATTCACAGCAACTGTTTGTGACTATAACAGTCGTGTGCTGGATGTATATATACGGCAAATACATTTGCTTCCGTTACTTGTAACGAAAATTAAGCACAAACTTTTACTTGTACTTCTTTACTTGGGAAACTTAATTAAATTGCAATATTTTTAATTATTAATTAATTATTAATTATTAGTTAATTAACAATTTGCAATATTTTTGTCAACCAGTGTCTGTCAGCTATTCTGTCAATATGTGTTTTTTTCTAAATGATTTCAACAATTTATTTGATTATAATGTCTAAACCATGCCTTTTTTGCTCAAAAGTAAAATTTTTTGGCCTTTAAATCTTAAAAAAATATGCTTCATTTAATTAAAGTATAGTTAACATTAAAAAAATCTAGAGTTTTTTTATTTCTTTGATTTTGGATATTTTTCTTTCCTATTTGAATTTAAGCATAAAAACATTTATTTTATCATATAAATAAAATTGAAAACTCAGTGCTCAACTTTTGTTTATTTAAAAATTACTAACAAACTAAAGAATTGCTATTATTGAAAATGTGAATTTCTTTTTAACTTTTATCAAAATGAAACATAATTTCTAGGTTAATGGATTTTAAAGGAAAACCTGTATATGAACTCAATTCTTAAGTTTTTAACTTATTTCTTTAAAAAAATTTAAATATTACCGAATTTATTCAACAAATTAATTTATTACTACTAATTCTGAATGTAAAAGCAAATTTTTAAATATCTGGTTGTTTTAAAATTAACATCATTTTGAACCTCTTTTTATACACAAACACTAAATTTTGATTTCTGGATATTTTTAACATAAACTATTTCAATGAATTTTATAATATTCTCCTGCATTTTGAAGGATACAATTGATATACAATTGAATTACAATTTAAATCATTTTAAAATTAAAAAAAAAAAAAAAAAAAAAAATTCTTATGTTTTAAATGAAATTTACTGTTACTTTGAATTTTCAATTTCTTCGAAATGTTTTTTAAAATCGTTACTGTTTTGTTTTGTTCTTTTACTTTTACTCGTTACTTTTCAAAATTAAAGCATTTTACTTTTTATTCGATACTTTTTATTAAAGTACTTGTACCTTTACTCTTTACTTTTTAAAAGTAACTTTCTTATATGTGTCTGGAAGAGAGCGCCAGGGAGAGGCAATCATACATCAGAACGTTACTTTTAGAATGTAACGAGTATTCTAGCATGGTTTTTTGAAGCTCTTTTAGCAAGGAAATTAAAAATAAAAAAAAAAGTTTATGTGCCTCACACTTGAAGCAAAGCTACAACTAACTATACAGGCCATCTTGCTGTAAAGAATTATCTGGGCCTAAACTCAAATATTTTAAATGTTGTTTTTTGCTTCCAATGCCCTCCCGATTGGCACTCGTCATTCAAGTATCGGGTAGATTTGTTGGTTATCTTTTTAAGGGTACCATATTAGGTGGGCCAACGTTGCTCTCAGTAAAGTAAGGACAAATTTTACAGAGAATAAAAGAACATCCATACCTTGTCGGGATTTGGGCACAGGACCTTTCTGGTGTGAGGTCAGCTCCCTGACCACTACACAGTCTGGACGGCATATTTTAAAAGTTATTAAACTTTTTATAAATCGCTATTATAGCGATATTTTTCCATATAGATGAAAATTATCAATGCCTTATTTTTATTTTTTGTAAATTGTTTGAGCCCAGATAATGCAGTATTGGAGTAAGTGTTTAAATATTAAAATATTAAACAACAAACGCTATTCATTTTCTCAAAACGGTGGCTTTGAGTCAAACGTCAGTATGGTGGCAAAACGTCAGTATGGAAAATACTGACGTTTTGCACCATTTTCAGACTAAACATAGAGGGAACTTTTTAAGATGGGTTAAACTTGACATGACAGTCATGAATAACTGTTGTAAGTTCATTTTAGTTATGAAACTACCATATAATTCCCAAAAGCGAATAATATCATTTTGCGGAAATGAAATATTCAAAATATTCTGAAATATCTTTAAGAAAATGTCGGAACAAAATATCAAATTTTAATTTCAAATACATTAAGTTTTATTTGAAATGAAAAAGTTTTAAAATGTATGAAAATGTTACTTAATCCATTGAAATAAAGGATCTTTAAAATACCCAGAAACGAAACAAGAAGTCAAAATTCAAAATTTGCATCGAAAAAAGAAATTTCAATTTATATAAATTTTATTTAGAAATTCCAAATTTTCAGAAATATTGGTAATTGTCAACAAGCAATAAATTTACTTGTTGGGCATATTGCATAAACAGTATAACTTTTGTTTAAAAAGCAAGTAAATAAATAAAATGTTGTATTAATATGCCGGAAACTCCTTTAAATTCACTAAATTAAAAAATATAATTCATTTTCAAACATTAAAAAAATTCTATTTCAAAGTTTTAAACGATGCCAATTTCTCATTTCGTGATATAGATATACCATATTCAATCTATTCAAAATTAAAAATTGAGCGCAAAAGTTTTTTTTTAAAATTTAATAATATTATTTAATTGTTTATTGTAAAATAAGCAATTATTAAAAATTGTTTATTGTAAAATTTAAAAAAAAAAAAGAAAAAAATATTTTTACCGAAAATCAAATTAGTAAAACTCTATTTTTAATGCATACTATATTTAAATCAAATAAAGCATTATATTTTATATTTTAAAACTTAAATGCTAACGCTTTTTAATTTTGAGTCAAAATTTTCTTGATCATTTTTCAAATAGATCTAATATTTTTCAATATTATAATCAATAATATTATAATCAAATAGATCTAATATTTTTCAAATAGATCTAATAATAGTCTAATGTTTGATCTTTCAAATAAATCAAATATTAGACTTTTTTTTAATATTACTAACCTTTTTTCAAAAAATAAAAATTTAAAGTTTTTAAAATATTCCCTTTCTGCAGTGGGCCAGGAAATATTATATACTTATTGGTTCATAAAAAAAGGATATAAAAATTTGATTTACAAAAGAAAAAACAGGTTTGGTTTATAAAAATGAAAAACTGGATTTTTTTCCCCCGCCGGTTTAAATTCCGAAAACCAATAGCTCCCTCCATATATTGCTTACTGGTTACTACTGAGGAGTTTTTCCAAAAGACCATTGAAGTTTTGCCCTGAAATTTTTTGAAAATAAAAAACGTAGCGTTTGTGAAAGCAAGTTGCAGAATCTCTCTCACATGTATTCATAACGAACGCGTCACATTAGACAGTAACAACCATGTGAAAATAATTGTAAAGCCTTCATGTATTTAAAAGTTGGGTAAACTATTTTTCTGAAAATAGTATACATACGTAATACTTAGATTATAGTGTTTCAATAATATAGTTTTCCCCTATTCTTAGGAATCCTTTGAGTTGAAATATTCCCTTATCACACCCCAAGTATTCACGCCGTTTTAATCTCAGAAAACATATAATGCTGTTACTGGAATAATCAAACACTTACTAACTTTTGTTGCAGTCAAGTGTTTAATAGAGCCTATTTTCCAATCTAGTTTTTCAGTGTTACCTCCTTACAGGAAATAAATATCATCAAAAATGTTCCGAAAAAGAAGTTAGTTGATAAAGAATATTTAATATAATAAATTTGGAATTTAAAAAAAATTTAATTCTATTACTTTTCAAAAAAAAAATATGTTGAGAATAACTTTAAAAACTCAAAAAAAAGTAAGATTTCGTTCGACATATTCGTTTCTAATACTTGTACCTTTTCCCTAAAAAAGTAATGAAGAAGTAAATAAAAAGTACTAAATTTAAAAACTAACGAAGCATATGTAAAAGTAAGTACTTTCTTAATTTTATTTTCGTTATAAATAACGAAAGTAAAAGTATTGACATGTATGGAGGCAACAGCAGATATAACTCCTGAACAGATTTCCAGAAAGGTTAGCTGCGAGAAGTTGAAAATATTTTAGTTCCTTTCTTAGCTAAGGCATCACCTAAACTCCCCCTACACATCGTGAAAAGATACCGATAGGAAATAAACATCATGACAAGATGAGAGTTGTTTTTGTAAAATCAAAATTGAAATTAAGGCTCTAACGACAATATGATGCCAGTTTTTCAGCTATTGGATAGATGCGATAGCATTAAATGTGCGATTTAATGCAATTATGCTAGTAACAGAAGTTAAGTTATTATTAATTTGTTATAGCTTTATTTTCTGAAAATATTATGATGATTTTTAAAATTGTTATTTTTAGTAAATATAGACCAGGGTACTCGTTTTTGTCAACTAAAAAATGCAATGATTATGGTAACAGTGGAAAATATCCTGAAGAATCATTAAAATACCTGATTTTTTCTGAAAGAAAATCAAAACTATAAATTAAATTAACTGTGCTATAGATTACATTTTAAATTAAAATTATACTTTATTAAAAATTGGTTAAATTACAGTTAAATACCGTCAGATGGGGTCACTTTGTGCAGGAATTTTCAGTTTTCCAACTTTGACCTAATAAAAAAATAGTTAAAAGATGCTGAATTGTAGAGCATCTAATCTAAAATTTGTTGTTAGCCATCTGGAAAGTAATTGCACGTAGTTAAGAGCTGATTTGAAATGCTTATTATTTGTAAAAAATGAATTAGTCGAATGCACAAAGTCACCCCGGGATGGGGTGACTTTGTGCAATGCAATAAAATAATGACTTAGTTAAGTTATTTTCATTCACTTTGACTTAAAATCGTTTAATAAGCAATATTTAACATTGTTAACGTACAATAAAAGTATATTACATATAAATATGTTCTATGCATTAGCAAATCTACTGAAAATTAACATAAAAATTTTAATTTTTAGATTTTTTAACATTTTTAGATTTTTCTTATTAATCTTATTAATTAAATCTTAGATAACTTTTTTTATGCCTTTCAGGTACATTAAAACATTTTATATGAATTGACATGAATGAACAGTTGAATGAATTCCCACAGTTAACGACCCCAAATTGCCTCCAACTCTGCAACTCGGAATGATCCTCTCTTATTAACAGTCTCTTATTAAATGTCTTAAACAATTAACATATGGAAATTGAAATGAAAAATAACAATATGAAAATGAAAAATAATATTCACTGTGAGATTTCGAATGCTTCACATTAATTTTGTTTGAAATCGTGTTTCGATAAATTCCGAACTTTTTTAACGCTTTCGAAACAGATAAACCATTTTTTACTTCCGCCAAACAGTTTTCTAACGCTTCTTTGGTGTAGTAATCACAATAATTTCTTGCTCCAGGCTTTCTTTTCTAAGTCCTTGGCATGTTTTTCTCTGAATAAAAATTCACAAAGTCACCCCAGGGTGCATTTTTTTATTAATTATTAAATAACTAACATTATAATAATTAAAAACAAAAAATTATGCATGATTTGTTATCTCAATTTATAAGACTTTTAAAGTATAACCTACCTTCCTGGCCAGGATAACTAGAACTTCTTCAGCCGAGCAGACTTTCCAGCCTCCAATTTTGCGACGTTAAAAATTTGAAACTGTTTGTAACTTAAGCTCACAATTTTCCAAGAACGATGATGTTTACATTGCCAGTTCTTGGTAAACCATTAGTTCGTTTTTTTGACAGTTCAAATCAGTTGATACCGAGCTTTAAAAAAATACCCCTAGATGGCACGTTGCAAAATTTGAAAAAAATGACAGTTTGCACAAAGTCACCCCTCGTTGCACAAAGTCACCCCATCTGACGGTAAGTAATATAAATTTATATATTATTTTTAAAATATTTTTTATAATATAAAGTTTAAGATATTTTTACGCAACTATATTTACTGAAAACGTATATTAATCTTGCTTAAATTCTTAAAAAGGCTATTTCAAATTTTATTTCAGTTATCAAAACTACTTAAAGTCATGGGTGTAAGATATGCAAATTTTTTGAAACAAATCCATATATTTATTATATTTGATTTGTTGAAATTGCATTAGTTTTTGTATAGTTTGAATCAAAAGGAAATATGTGGTTCTAAGTTACTCTATTAAGGATAAATTAATTACTAATTCCCATACGCTCCCTCACTTTCGCTAGGAAATGAAAGAGCAGAATTTTTATAATGTGCCGCATTTACAAATTTTAATCATAATTCAATATAATAAGATCTTAACAGCACTTCGGCACATTATACAAATGTATAATGCATGTATAATACTGCACTTCGGCACATTAACCTCCTCAGAAAGTATGTTTCGATTATTCACTCAACGCACAATCTAGTTAGCATCCTATCTTGAAACATTCACTACCACTAGTCCAATAATTAGCTTTTATTGTTTCATAAACGTTATTAATATCTATTAATGGACACATTATTGTTGCATGTACATTTCTGTAATGAACTTAAAACGAAGTTTTTAAAGACTTTCTCTCTTTTCTATTTGTTTCAACGCTTCTTAATTTGAAAGTTATCAGCATTTTTAAATTTAACAAAAGCGCTTAAAAATGTTCAAGTTGAGAAATGCATTTTTTAATTACGTAATATAATGCGTCAAAAACTGCACTCAAAGCATAAAAATGAAATTATTTTTTAATGTTCCATTTTGTTATGTTTTTATTTACATATAATTATGTCCTAGCAATTTATTAGGTTATTGCATCTAATTAACCAATTTTAATGAACGTAGCGTGGATATTTAAGTTTCTTTTGACTTATTTTTCATTATTTATTTTTCAAAAACGAAAATGAATTATTTTAATTAATTCCTGAAGTAGTAATTTATTTTATTTGGAGGGACTTTCTCGTCATTTGAAGGGGTAACAAGTTTAATACTGTCCATTTTTATGTTCACACCAGCAATAAAAATGTAATGGTCTAAAATACTACCTAGACGTTCAATTAATGGTCCAAAAACTAACATAAAAGACAAACATAAGAAAAACTTAATAATTGCATTATTCATGTTTGGTACTCATCAAAACATTAATTGCTACTGAAAAACTACTTAGGTTCATTACCACATAATGATTGAAAATTAGTATTTATTATAATTAAGTGAAAAAAGGCTTAAATAATATTAGTAAATAGATTCAACATACAGATTAAATTTTTAAGACCAAATAAATAAATGAGAAAAACGGATAAAGTAAGAACTAACGAAATATTATATTAAACAATTATCAAAAAATTAAATAATTCAGAATAATGTCAATTCTAAGAGAGCAATGAAACTTGTTTTATTGTTGAGCAATTATACAGTCAGTACATGAATACGAAGCGCAGCATAACATGTAAATTTAGGATATCAATATTTAAATTTAAAAATTTTTGTACCAGACACTTTCAGTTATTCTATTTGAAAAAAAATTTAAAACCTAACCTACACGTAGAACAATTAAATGAGAGTTACAATTTTGCAATTTCTAAACACATTTCAAAGCGACAATTTTGTCACCCGTGCGTATGATTTTAGTGACATTAGCAGAATATTTGGCACAAGTTATTGTCATACTGGCGTGAATCTTATTTATTTTGCCAATTAAAACTTTTCTTAAAAAACACTGACTACAAGGATATATTACCAAAAATTTGCTTGCTTTTTGAACGAAAAGTTTTTGCAATGAAGCCATAAATTGATTCTAATGCGCATGAAAATATGCATTTTTTGTAAACAAATAAGTAAAAAAATTATAAAGGAAAAAAAATAAACAGTGATAAAGAAAATAAAAAAATGTGACCACATTCATTGTAATTGTTCTAATAAATCAAAAAGTATGTATGTCAACACTAGAGCGTCTATCGGTGTCGATTGGACCCCGGAGCCTGTATATATATATATATATATATATATATATATATATATATATATAACAAAGGTAACAAAAGAAAATTATTTGAATTGGCACAAGACTGGTATAAAAAATCAAATGCTTCCTTTAAAGTGAAAAATAAAGATCTAAATCGTCGATGTTTATCAAAAATTGAAATAAAGCAGGCTTAAAAGAAGAATAAATTTGGATGTTTTGCAACTGAAATGGTAATTTATTATATAATTTAGGTACTAAGTAAGAAAACTGTTTTCGTGAAATTTCTTTTGTTAAGTGGGGAATCTCATATATTTCAGTTGGTCTCCTTTCAGACACATTGGTTTTTAATTTGCATATTAATTTATTGTTGTGTAAATAAAGTAAAATACGAAAAAATACATTATGGCGAAATGGTAATAGATTAATACTTGTATATGTATTGGCAGTAGTTATACTTGTATTATTTATATTTAGAAAATTAATAATCTTGAAGCATTTATTCTGAACTGAGATTAAAGGAAGTAGATTAGTTTTATATTCACCACCATACACTATTGCACCATAATTAATTAAAGAATAAAACCAGGAGTAATAGAGTACTTTCACAAAATTAAAATGAATTTTATTTTTAAGGTGATAAAATATAACCAAAACAAAACGTAATTTTTTAACTAAATTTGTAAAATGTGTCTTCCATTTCAAATTAGAATCGATATATAGCCCTAAATATTCGATATTATTTACAGATTGTAGAATGTAGCATTGACAATTTTCTTTAGTACTTTTACAGGAGAGAGAGTGAAATTTTAGATTTAAGTTAAATTCTGATTTTCTTAAACTGAAATAAATATATTTAGTTTTATTTAGATTTAAATTTAGATCATTTACTGTAAACCATTTTGAAATTACGCGTAAATCAGATTCAATTTGAAAAATTAGCTGATTTAAATCAGTGCAAGAATACAAAATTGCGGAATCATCAGCATATGTTATTATCTTACCAAAGAGTTGGAGTCGACAAAAGTCATGGATGAATATAATAAACAATAAGGGTCCAATTACTAAAACAAACTTCCCCAAGTACTATGACACATTTGTTTGACTTTAAATGCAGTGTTATTGGGTTCACAGTGAAAATGAATTAAGTATGCTAACATTTTTGTGTCTAAGTGTTTCGTTACATAGCATTATCTAATCTGCTCATAAAAAAAAAAAATTTATTTCGATTTTTGAACCTTTTGCAGAACAGACACCCTGAAATGATGGTAAACACTGAATTGAAAAGAATTACAAATTCGCTAAAATGCAAAAAGTGCGGAATTAAGTGTGTGTCTCTTGCATGAAAATGCTGTGTGTAAAATGTACAGGAAAAATTGAATATCACTGTAACCAATGAAAATGCGGTATGTACAAAGCATTATGCATAAAAACGAGACACAAAAATTATGATTTTGCTTATTAGACTAATATTATTGTTTTATTTCATTTTACAAGATTAAGTGATTTTTTACTGCTTATGATATAAAGGGTCGTAATATATGATAATTAAAAGGAATAGTATTAAAAAGTCTTATAACTAAACCCAACTGAACAGTAGTCCTACAGTTATTACAATTATTTTACATATTTTATACCGCGGTGTCGAAACGACATCGGCGGACGTAATCCAAATCCCGAAAGTTCTAGTGATAGGTATAGACAGTGGTTTTAAAATAGAATGGAAAAGTAAGTATTTCTTAGAAATTTTCAGATTAATTTAAGAATGCGTTCTCAGATACATTTATTAAACGATCTTTTTGAAACACGAAGAGATGTAAACTGTTGAAACTTATGCCGTTTTACTTTGCATCATTCTACGAAATTTTTACGTGATTGAAAATATTAATTATTATACGCGTGAATTTGTAGCTCATTACCGTGAATTCATAGTATGGCTCAATTACACGGAATATTTTGTTCAAAAATAGATACAAGAATTTTTTCGAATTCTTATTGACGTCAAAGCCAAGCTATTTTTGAAAAGGAATGTTATACTTCTCTTGGTGTCATAATTTTCCATATATTTTCTAGTAATTTCCCTTTCTAAGAATACAGAAGAGCCCCTGTTTAATTCTTTTTAGAGATTTAAGGGCTTTTTAAGAATCTCTGGTAATTTAATCAGGGTTGCAAAAAAGCCGAATTTTTCTGGAAAACGTCACACCGGCCGGTTTTCATTTAAAAAGGCGGATTTTATTGGATTTTTTAATATTCTATGTTGTATCATTCAGAATTCACATAAATGCCCTTAAATTTTTATTCATAACTATTAATTAAAATAATATCAGTAAAATATGTTATTTACTTTCTCTCAAGGTTATTTATATCATAAATCGATAAATGTTATTTGAATTTAAATGCTGTTCCATACCTACTTCAAAATCAGTCAATATTGTTAGCTCCAATTTTATTCCAATTATTTTGTAATTCACCCTAATTATGGTTTACATTGATGTTAATTATTATTTTTTAAATTGAGCTTATTCTTCCATTATTTAGGCATTTTCTATGAAATAGTTCATGATTTGTTTAAAATAATCAGTATTTTCTGTTTAAAAAGCTGAATAATTGGTAAGTATAGTTAATTTCGTAATATTGACATACTTATGCTGCACTAAAAAAGTTGATCTCTAATTGTAATACAAGTAGTTTAAAATTATTATTCATAATGCTTGTATAAGGTTAAAGGTGTTGCTTCAAACTGTTTAGAAATCGCTACGTTGCCGCTTCAAATTATTCATGCAATCACATTAATGGAGTACGTAATTAACAATTTTATACCAATTTTATGTTATTACAATTTTTTGAAAATTTTAGTTCTAATAAATGCCGGTATTTTTAGTTTTAGCCGGGTACTGAAAGAAATACCGTCTGACTTTTTTTGGCCTGGTTAATATCTGGGGCCCCTGAATTTAATACTTTTCATCGCAGTTAAAATCGGGCATAGTGTTTTAAACTTATTTATAATAAAATCTCGAACTGTTTTTAATAGTTAAGAGCAAATGATTTTTAATTCATTTCTTTTTCTTTTAGAATTACACAATACAAAATTTTAAATAAATTACAAAGTTTAGCGTAATTAAAATAAAGTTGCGGGTTTTTTTTTTAAATTCTCTCCAGTTTTAATTGTAAGATAGTGCACAAATAAAAGGAGATATCACTCAAATTAACTTTTGCCCTAATGATTGGATTATAATGTACTAAGTGCCATCCTTACTAATTCTCCAGGGTGTGACCTTAAATATACTAATTAATTAGTGCATGTGATATTTTAAGTTACGAAATCAGACACAAAAGCATACTTATTTTTCCGCACCGCATCTTTTTTTTTTCATATAAGAGAATTTGTGTCGGTCGATATGTGTGTGTGTGGGGGGGGGGGTAGCCGCAATATGGAAATTATGGTCCTAATAGTTTAGTCGGAAGAGGGATTGAAAATTTGGCCCCTTTAATGATGTTTTAACTTTCTGAAATTTTTGGTATATATTTAAAACAAATTGACCAATCTAAAAAAATTGCACCCTCTTACGAAACTCGTTTACTAAAATTATTTAATAAAAAAACAATTTTTAATAATAATTATTATTCCTTTTTAATTAAACAGTGGACTTTAAAATTTATAGATTTTTATACCATATTAATCTGCGTATTGTTGCATTGGGGAATCTAAAATTTCAATAATTTTTATTCTAAAGACGTTGGTCAAAGTTAAAATTAATTATTTTTAAAAGTGTAATTTGGTGACAATGAAGAAATATTTAAATTAGGTGATTAATACGTAAATATGATTAACTTGCCAGGAATATGGCTTAAATAAAAATTTATTTATATTTTTCTGTGATATTGGATTGCTAATAATTTTTTATTCATAAAATACGATGTTTTTAATTCATCTGCCAATTTATGCTTAATTTTGTAAAGATAGTTGAATAAAATACTATATTCAACGAATGTCTAGTTTTTTAAAAATATATTTCCGTTTTTGTGTAGTTTTGCGTCTATTTTTTATTTATTTTTTTTTTTAAATGATTCAGTCTATACTTTTTCCAATTTCATTAATATACATAAATACACACAGATTTTGAATGATATATTTATCAATTTACACAATACATATTTTAATAAGTTAGTAATGAAAACTTAAATAAAATAAGTTTCATAATAGGTATATTTTCTTATATCACACTCTTGGGAAATTAACAATGATTATATTAAATGGCGTTTTTATGTTTGAAGTTGAACATTGAGTTGTCGAATATATAGAGCTGTTGAATAGGTAGCTAAAATTTTCAAACGTTTTAAAATATTTCTGTATTTGATATATAAACGCCTTATTTTTAATAATAAAATTTATAATTAGCTGGTCACGTGACTTATTTACATTATGATTTCATTAGATTTTTCATTTTTCAAATCTTTATTCTTTATGTTACCATATAGATTATTTTTCCGATAATAAATTCTATTCTATTTCTATTTTTTTATAGTCTAATTTGCTTTAATTTTATTAATACTTTAATTTAGGTTTTTCTTTGAATTAGGTTTTTATTTACGTTATTCATTCTAAATGGTTTTAAAGTTTTTTTAAAAAATACTTAGGGAATTATAGTCATTTATCTGACGGTTAAAACTTTGTGAAGAAATTAAGAACATTTTACTATTTTTTAATTATTCGGAGGTATTAATTAAGCTTACCTTTCTTCTCGAAAAATGCCCTTACTGATTATTCATTTATTTTATTCTTTCTCGTTTAAGTCATGAAAAGTGAATACACATTAGATCAACTCAAAAAACTATAACAGTTTGAGTTGATTCTTAAGTGAACAAAACATTTTTAAATTACAATTATATTTTGACGTTCAAATTTATTCCACCACACCACTAAATTTAATAAAGCTGCTTTTTTTAAAAAAGAAGATGATAAGAAAATTTTTTAAATTATTTTTCAACTTTAGCAAATTTTACAAGATTTTATACTAACATAATTTACGATCAAAAATGTCTCGATATGCCTTATTTTGTTAAACAGCAACTTCTGAAAATAGAAAATAGTAAAAATACTTCAAAACCACGATATTTTAAGAATAAAAGTGTTTGTCTTGATCAAGTATTTGTATAAATGCAACAAAACATTTCGGGTTATTCGCCGATGACGATTCTTAGGAGAAGACACCGATTCTTGAACGTTTGAAACATTTAAACTTTTAATACCATTTTCATATTTTTCTCAAAAATATGTGCTCATCTTAAGCCATGAATAAGGGAGAAGACAAAAGTTATTTGAAACAGCAAGGATTGTAAAAGAAAAATGAAAAATAAAGAGGAAAATCAAAACTAGAAAAATCACGCTAGACATGAGAGAAACAGAAAAGGAAAAAAATAATACTTTTACAGTTCAACCTGTGCTACAACAGACAAACCAGACGCGTTTTTTATTTAAAACTAAACGGAACACAATATTTATTCCCGTTATCAGGAATGCAATACATTATGGGCACACCATCAGGATAGATTCAGCAATGTGCGATTATTGTTGGAATCTTGGTCACAAATTCAATTTCCATAATAATCTCATCCCGCCACATCTGCTTATATCCCTGTCTTGTAGCACATAGCCACTTTAATTTACCTAGACACCCTATTATAATTAACTAAAACCAGACTTTCAATGTATGAAAGAGCGAATACAGAATTTAAACGGCATCCTGCCTATCATACCATTCATTCAGGTATTTTCGATAAATATTTGATATAAGAAGAAAACATTTTTAACACCGGAAGATTTATACATTATAATCAAGATTTATACATGATTATTAAGTATAAATTTTGTAGTAATGATCAAACTCGATGCGAAAATATAAAAAGTTATACTTTAAATTTATTATACTTAAAATTTCTTGTACTTATATATATCAAAATAAAATTAATTGATTTAATTGAAATTTTAAAACTAGAAATCCATAAATTGATACAATAATCTATCATCATCGTAAATACCATTTCAGTAAATGCATCTGTGAGCAACCTAAAGATACATACGAATTAAATTTGGACTTTAATTTCACGAGCTAACAATTTTGTTAATAGAACATTTTCAACTTTCGTAATTAAATTTAATGTTGCTAAATCTTGCATTTCGTCATACATTAATGCCAGATCGTCCATGTGGAGCGAATGTACGGTTTGTTAGAAAAGCAATCTAAGTATATTTAGAGCAATCAGTAAATTTACTAAAATAACAAAATTAATTATTAACATTAAAAAAATTAATATAACATTTATACCAAATATAAATCATAGTCTTTCTTAAACTGTACTCTTATTTGTCTTCATAAAAAATAGCTAATTTTCTAGCAAAATCTGATTTCAATTAAGTATTTTAAATAATATATATTAGGTAATACTTAATTAGGTATTAATAATAATAAAAAGATAAAATGTTGTTAGCGCAACTTATGCAGAATGTTCAGAATGCTACATTAAAAATTATATAAAACTCTCTTCAGCGTTCTATTTGTACAAAAATAAGTTTAAATATATTCTTTTTTGTCTTCTAAATAAGGTGAATTGTTATACTGTTATATATTTTATTGTATATTTTATTATATTTCTTACTGTATATATTTTATAAATAAAATCATCTTTTTTTTTTGTTGAAAAATATTGATTTTTAGGGAAACAAAAACAAAGATGAATGGGAAGCAACCACAAGGATCGGTGAGCAAATCATTGTAAGCATTTCTACAACTATAAAATAAAAAAAAAACTAATTAAATTTTATAAATTTTTATATAATTAAGCAGAAGTTTTGAACTAAGCTTAAATTCTTTAGAATAATATTTTTCTTGATTGGAAAGAATTTAGTAAAGCCTTTAATCAACTTTAATCCACTCAATAATCTCTCTAATTAATAAATTTAAAGAATTTTTGAACCGACTACCTTAAAGGTTGGGAGATATATGTTTAGCGGTCTTAAAAGTACTGATTAGAGACAATTTTTGAAAGTACTAAAGAGCAACATATTACTTTGTTACCATCAATTCTCATTTCACTTTCTAAAAATTTCCCATATTTTGAGTTTGTTAACTTGTTGACTTTACTTTAGCTTTCTACATGCAACGTATTCATTTTAACTTCCTTATATAAACAACTTATCAATGCATTCTCTTCCTTCTGGATCAGAAGTTAGAAATAAGCTTCTCTGCAAACTATTTGACTGCTGTTAAATCCCTTAATTGTTTTAGATAATGCATCAGGAATTATACGGAAACATTAGTTAAAAGCTTTGAGATTTCTTAAATGGAAATTAGTAATATTAGAAATAAGTTAAATATTAATACTCAGCTAGTCTGTAAAACTTATTACCTAAGTAAGCACTAATATTAACTGTCTACTACTGAGAACAAAATATCAAAATATTTCATTAACTACATAGGACAGGGTAATATTGACCCCTTAATCAACCATGATTCTAAAGTCAGAAAACTGATTAAAGAATAAGGTACCTATTAATTAAATACATATAACAGTGAGTTGTTGACCCCTTAAGCAACTATGATATTCAAGTCAGAAAACTTATGAAGGAACAAATTATTTATTAAATATATATGACAGGGCCATATTGACCTCTAAAGCAATTACAGAGCAAAGCATTCCGGATCAAAGTACGGTATGAAGTATCGGCACTTTTCATCCATTTCAGAATCCATTTCACCGTAAAATATTATACCTTAATTTTTACAGTAATATTTATTTAATGAGATTCATTCATGGATTTTACTGTAATTATTACTGTAATAAGGAATTTTTAACATTGAAAATCATTTTTAAGAAACACAAAAAAAAAAGATCAGTAGTTAAGAAGTATAAGTATATATTTTTTTATATTTTAGAAATATATATATTTTTTCGTATAAAAAGTGCTATTAAGTTGCTCTTTGTATGATAAAATCCCTTATCACTCATAAGATATTAATATTATCTATTCGGTTGCTGTACTATATTCCCAGTTAAAAAATGGATTTTCCAGCAAATTTTAATGAAATTACTTCAAGATTATTCAACTTGTTTTTAATAAATCGTTTTGTTTTATCATTCTGTATTTTTTTTTAAAATATCTAAAGAATTAAATCCACTAAATAATAACTTAATGACTGATATTTTTATTTTCTATTAGCAAATTTTTCTAATCCCCATATTGCACAGAATTACGGTATCAATACATTAGAAGTATTGATTTCATAATTGACCTTTATTTGTTTATGTATATGCTGTTAAAAAAGCTAGTAGAAACAATGAGTGAATTGATTGAAATTTTCATCTTTTAGAAAACATGTAATGTTCTAGAATTTTGCGAACATCCTATTTATGTCATTCACCTGTCCTCCAAAAATACGTAAACAAATTTGAATGAAAACTTTTAGGTTCTACTTATAATCTGTAATATTTAAAGGGAAAGATTGTCTGTGTAAGCCCAAGTCAAAATTTTTGATGGTTTTCCATTGATGGACCAACATAATCTTTGATGGTAACCAACATAAGTAACCATCACCCCAAGGTAGGAATTCGGACAGATTTATGATGGTCCAACATAAGATTAGCATCTTGTTTTGATGGTTTGCTCATGTTGGACCATCAGAAATTTCCATCATATTATCTTAAAAATTAAATGTTGGAACCAACATTAGCTACCATCATCCCAATATAGGAATTCGGACAGATTTATGTTGGTCCAACATAAGAGTAGCAACTTCTTTTGATGGTTTGTTCATGTTGGACCCTCAGAAATTTCCATCATATTATCTTAAAAATTAAATGTTGGAACCAACATTAGCTACCATCATCCCAATATAGGAATTCGGACATATTTATGTGGGTCCAACATAAGAGTAGCAACTTCTTTTGATGGTTTGTTCATGTTGGACCATCAGAAATTTCCATCATATTATCTTAAAAATTAAATGTTGGAACCAACATTAGCTACCATCATCCCAATATAGGAATTCGGACAGATTTATGTTGGTCCAACATAAGAGTAGCAACTTATTTTGATGGTTTATTCATGTTGGACCATCAGAAATTTCCATCATATTTTCTTAGAAATCAAATGTTGGAACCAACATGAGATACCATCATCCGAATATAGGAATTCGGACAGATTTATGATGGTCCAACATAAGAGTAGCTACTTGTTTTGATGGTTTGCTCATGTTGGACCATCAGAAATTTCCATCATATTACCTTAGAAATGAAATGTTGGAACCAACATGAGATACCATCATCCCAATATAGGAATTCGGACAGATTTATGATGGTCCAACATAAGGTTAGCAACTTGTTTTGATGGTTTGCTCATGTTGGACCATCAGAAATTTCCATCATATTATGTTAGAAATGAAATGTTGGAACCAACGTTAGCTACCATCATCCCAACATAGAAATTCGGACAGATTTATGATGGTCCAACGTAAGAATAGCAACTTGTTTTGATGGTTCATCCATGTTGGACCATCAGAAATTTCCATCATATTATGTTAGAAATGAAATGTTGGAACCAACATGAGATACCATCATCCCAATATAGGAATTCGGACAGATTTATGATGGTCCAACGTAAGAATAGCAACTTGTTTTGATGGTTCATCCATGTTGGACCATCAGAAATTTCCATCATATTATCTTAGAAATAAAATGTTGGAACCAACATTAGCTACCATCATCACAATATAAAAACTCGGACAGATTTATGTTGGTCCAACATTAGAATAGCATCATGTTTTGTTCACGTTGGACCATCAGAAATTTCCATCATATTTTCTTACTGCTCAAATGTTGGAACCATCATCCCAATTTAGGAATTTTGTCTGACTTCTTATCGTCCAGCATAAAACAGGCAAATCGTTTACATGATTTTAATCAGATTTATGACGTTCCACCACATGTAAAGTAGCTTGATTTGATGAATGGATCTTTAAGATTTACTATCATCACATCTTGCTGTTCGAACCGTAATCTCCATGACGGGTTTCATTGGGTAAAACGTTAAGCAAATATCAGAATGAAAAACTCAAATCGTGCGTGAATTTTGATTAGAATATTATTTATAAAAATAATTTTGTATGACCAAGAACAATTTATATCAGAAGTATTTTAAATTAAACACTGAAACATTATACTATAGCGGCAATTATTCCCTAATATAGCAGATAATCCAGTATCAAAATAATTGCAATCCAGGCTAATTAGTAAGAAATACTAAAAAATGTAAGCTTGTGACACATTTAAAAAATTAAACAAATGTTTAAAAATATTAATATTCAATAAATTTTGAATATTAATATTCAAAATAAAAGCAAGCATTTTTATTTAAAATCTTTTATTTAAACAGAGCATATTATTCAAGCAACTTCTTTCCAACAACAAGCACACATAATTCACAATTATAATGGTCAGTCTTCATTTACAAACTTCTTTATATAGACAAACTTCTTTTATACTAGCTTTACTATAATACCACTGAATTCATTCCATACATGTCCTCGTATTACAACTAGAAGAAAAAATAAGAAAGAGCAATCAAATTAACAGCTTTTTTAAATAATTAATAATAACTTTTACTACAACTCAGTATAAATTGAAATTCAAACAAGACCTGAAATAAATAAAATTAAAGCATATGTTTAAACAAAAGGACGTAAATGCAGAAAAATTGGCAGTTATAAAATTATAAAGGTGTTTGAAATATTTGGACAAATTATGTAGACTTTTCGCATCTTAGCACAATTTGTATAGACCAAATATTACATTTTTTCGGAACTACTTGATGTTAATATAAAATTTTATGTAAATACTCTAGTTTCTTCAAAAAAAAATTTTTTAAACGAATACCAAATTCATAAATGTTTTTTGCTATTTAGCTAGTCAATTGTTATGCTGTTTGGTTAATTATTGACAGGGAAAACAATTCTATGTACACAGTGATTTTTTTTCGAAAGAAAAACGCATTATGAATCTACAGTTTTAATGAAGTTCGGGCAATCACATTTAACAATATAAATTAAGTACTCTTTTCTTGTGATCTGAATCATTCCAGGGTTCCCAAAGGTGGGCTCAGTCAGATAAAACCCATCTTTTTACACACCGAATGAGTTTCTTAACATTTCATTATTTTCAATCAATATTCTTTGAAATTATCTAATTAAATTGCTCTTTGAAATAATCTATGAACATATTGTTCTATAAACTTTTATGCCAATCTCTATTTTATGCCTTTTTACAACCTTTTTCGCAAACAAAATTATGATGAACAAATTAAAATTAGCTAAATACACAAAAAAATACACTATACATTATTAATATAAATTACTAAATTATAAAAACACATTACTAAATTCTGAGATCCATAAAACAAATAATGTACAATGGCCATAATAGCGCATTTCACGTCACGGTTGTTAGCAACGCTTCTAAAAATTCCATTCATTAATTAAGTTTTAATTTATAATTTTTAACTTATTATGCTTCATATTTTACACTTCATTATTTACAATAACTTCATCCTTATGAGATTTATTGTACATTTAGAAGGCGACAAAAACATGACTGATATAATTATTCTATAATATATTACACCTAATATAATAATTATATTTTATTTATAATTTGAGTTCTAATATAACATTAGATACATTTTTCTAATATAAACATTAGATATATTTTTTCTAATATAAACATTAGATATGTAAATAATTATATCTAATGCTTATATTAAAGCAGGGCTTTAGATTTTTTAAAAAAAATATTTAAAAAAAAATGATTTTTTTATTATTTAAATCTGATTTTTTTGAATTCAAATACTAAGAACTTTGATTTATGTCTAAAAAAGCATCATAAATGTTTAATCAAAATTAAATTAATATTAAAACTATATTATAAGAATATTTTAGAAGCTATGGCTACCTAAAACAATTTTTCATTATAATACATAGATATGAATGCATAGCAACCATTTTGAAACAAATCCATGACTGAAATTCATAAACTAGATGAAATAGAGAACTTAAAGAATGCTTTAACAATTAAAACAAAGCTTCAATTACCAAAGTTCCTAATTTAAAATTGTGATTTCTTTCTTTTTCCTCCTGAGTTTTAAAATGACAAAATAAATGTAACAAATTGCATTTATAAATGTAGTCATTCATCAAAAAATAAATAATTAATCTATATATTTTTTATATTAAAATAAAAATTTTTAATCCCATATTAAAATATATTAGTTGAACTAAAAAAATTCATTGAAATTTTTTTTCACAAAATTTCTAAATAGAAAATCTGATAATGTAAAAGATACTGTAAACATATTATGAGAAAAAAAATACTTTAATCTGTACTTTCAATCTCAAGAATCAAAAGATTTTGAAAAATGTAATTTCAAATTCGTTGGAAATTAACAAATACCAAGAAAGAAAGTAATTTCGTTAATAAATTTTAAAACCAAGAAAAGAAATAGTAAAAGTATCAATACTTTAAAATGCAGTTTTTCAACTTTTTAAATCAATATTATATATATATATATAAAATCAGTTGATTTAAATCAATGATTTTTTTTATTTAGAAAAATCAGTTCAATCAACAAACCTCGATTATAAGGACACATAATACAGGTTTTTGCAAACACTGCTACATTCCCTCAACTTTTCAAAAGTTAAGCAGGAGGACTTGTTTATAATTCATTAACAAAATATTGAATATCAATCAGTTTATGCTGATGGGCAAAAATATAAAAAATTAAACAAATAAAATGCAGCTTTTTTTCTTATAAACTTAAAAAAATAGTTTCGAAAAAATTCTAGTTCCAGTGAGTGTATTTTAATTGTAGTTTTATTGTTTAACTATGTCAGAAACTTGTGTTTGATTATAAAATAAATGCCCATAGTTTCCAAAAGAAAAAGGCAGGAAAATTGATTTTATGCATTGGAAAATATAAGCTAGCTAGTATGCGACATAAAAAATGATCCACACATAGACTTTTATAAGTATGTTATATTAAATAAAGGTTAATAATATCAGAAATAAATTACACCTATAGCTACAGGATGTGAACTGATTTAAACAACTGAAATAGGAATTTTACAACTGTGCAAAACCGTTCAATATTTTACACTTGTATGCAATTTAAAACTATATATGCTAAAATAAAAAAAGTAAATAAAATTAACTAAATAAGGAAGAATTTAAAACTGTACTTAAACAGTTCAGTTTATCATTTAAAAATTATTAATATAAAAATTTAAAATCAATTATCAATTTCAAAAACGATAGAATTTTAACAGACAAAATATAATCTTCAACCCATTTTTTAATAGTTGTTGAAAGTAGGAAAATAATAGGTATAATTATTGCTATTGCTTGTATGAATATAAGTAAAAAAAAAACTAAAGCAGTGAAACTGGCAACTGTAAGAAAAACATATGACTCATTAAAAATAACCATCACAAACTTAAGTTTTAACATTTTTATCGAAAAAATAAAAAAATTAATAAATTAATAATAATCACTAGTAAATTATACTTTAAAAAAAATAGCATTGTCTTTAACCCTAATGTTACCGCATTTATTTCCAAAAGAAATGTCAAGTGTTTGACCCAGCTTATAATTTCTTTAACAGAATTTTCCTTTTTTTTCTATCTAATTATACACAAAACGCAAATTTTTTTTATTGCCTTATTTTCAAAATTATTTGGAAAATTAAGAAACAAGAACATTATAAATGGAACAAGCCTTTAGTAAGGCTGAAGCTTTGGCCTTTTCACCGAAGAACTGTGATTTGGGAACTTTTCGAATATTGAAATTTTTTCAAAAAACATCTTTTACTATTGTGCGAAAACTCAGTCAATACTTATATTAGATATCGAAATTTCGCTTCACAAGCACGATGGCATAAAATTGGAACACCCTATTTTTAAACCTTAATTACATTAGGTTTTTTAATTATTATAAACAAAATGCTTTTCAGGATTTTGTATATTTCAGCAAGTTTTGATTTTAATACTTTTCGATCCACAAAAATGTTAGTTCCGAATGTATAAATATGTCTTACCATCTGGCTGTGTTAAAGATTTTCGGAAAATTAAAAAACAAAAGATTCTTTTATTATTATACTGGAATGATTTGCTCAGCTTGGACAATCTAATGAACATTGCACCAATGGAACAGCAAATGGGACTTTATGTAACGGCCATTATAATAGAAGAAGCGCACAAATGGGGGTCATAATAATGAGCGTAGACTATTTTACCTCAATTGGTCCTAATAAAGCAAAAATGCAAAGTAAATTGGAATATATATTGAATATGAAAGCTATATATACTAGCAGCCGAAGCTTTGGCAAAATGACACTTTGCGCCATCACTCTAGACATTGAAGTAAATATATTTAGGAAATAAAAGTCAAACATTATAAAAAGTTTACATCTTCAATTGAAAAAAAAAATTTTTTTTTAAAAGGTAGAATTAGGATTGTCTTTCGCACTAACAAAACCATCAGGATTTAGAATCCAAGAAAAGAAAAAAAAAATATTAGAATACTTACTCATCCTCTCAAAGGCAACTGAATCAATTCTCATCCAAATAATCAACTCTACATTCAGAGGCTCCAATTTTCATTTCAACTCCTCCAAACTAATGCACTGAAAAGTAAGCCAATAGAAAAAAAAATAAATTGCATTTTATTCCATTTAATAGAAATACATTGTTTAGAAAGGGAGTAACATTTTAAAGGAAATAATATTTATGTTTACAACAGCGTTAAGCTAATTGCGCTCATGTAATGGGAATAAATAATGTTAAAAATGTAGTATATTTTCAGTCACTTTAAGAGATTACAAATTCTTTTAAATAATTTTAATGCCCACCTTCTACCCACCAATAAATCCTTCTATTGCGCAGCAAAATAAACAAAAATTAAACTTAGCAGGGAATACTTCATGAACATGGACGTGAACATAGTGGATAACAAAAAAGCTCACATCAAATAATAACTATTGAAAAAGATTGGGAAAACAGAAGATCATAACAATAAATTGAAAGAAAAACAAAATTGCTTATTAATATATGAAGCATCACTAGTGTTGTAGGATACTAGTCTTAAAATTCAGTCTCAAAAGTTACGTGCTCAGCGACTTAATTCTAAGATCCGGGACACAAAGCCTTATTGCAACACTTTGGGCTACCTGAACCCCTTTCGAATCTTAATCTCAGAAAAGATTATCTCGTGAGATTCAGTCAGCCACACAGATATTTGTCCTCCATGTGACGGAGGTTCAGGATTTTGGTACTTTGCCATATGCACCGAGTGTTTGCGTACGACATATATGCATCCACTTCTGAATTACGATCTTACACCAGAGACTAAATTCAAAAGACTTTCAACAATATTAATAACAATTGTTTTATCAAACACTTTCTTTGCTACAAAAATCTCCTAGATAACATTAAAAATAAAAATATTATAATCTTGATCCCTACCGTTTATGCATAAATCCTTTAATGGTGAATCAAAATTGACAAAAATTAAATTAAACCTAGCTGGGAATACTTTTTGAGCATGGACGTGATCATAGTGGATAACAAAAAAGCTCACATCAAAAATAACTGTCGAAAAAGATTAGAAAAACAGAAGATCATAACAATAAAATGAAAGAAAAACAAAAATTGCTAATTAATATATAAAGCATCACTAGTGTTGTAGGATACTAGTCTTAAAATTCAGTCTCAAAAGTTACGTGCTCAGCGACTTAATTCTAAGATCCGGGACACAAAGCCTTATTGCAACACTTTGGGCTACCTGAACCCCATTCGAATCTTAATCTCAGAAAAGATTATCTCGTGAGATTCAGTCAGCCACACAGATATTTGTCCTCCATGTGACGGAGGTTCAGGATTTTGGTACTTTGCCATATGCACCGAGTGTTTGCGTACGACATATATGCATCCACTTCTGAATTACGATCTTACACCAGAGACTAAATTCAAAAGACTTTTCACAATATTAATAACAATTTTTTTATCAATCACTTTCTTTGCTACAAATATCTTCTAGATAACAAACAAAAAAAAAAAAAAATTTCTTTTATAATTTTGATCCCCACCGCTTATGCATAAATCCTTTAACGGCAAATCAAAATTGACAAAAATTACATTAAACATAGCTGGGAATACTTTTTGAGCATGGACGTGATCATAGTGGATAACAAAAAAGCTCACATCAAAAATAACTGTCGTAAAAAAGATTAGAAAAACAGAAGATCATAACAATAAAATGAAAGAAAAACAAAAATTGCTAATTAAAATATAAAGCATCACTAGTGTTGTAGGATACTAGTCTTAAAATTCAGTCTCAAAAGTTACGTGCTCAGCGACTTAATTCTAAGATCCGGGACACAAAGCCTTATTGCAACACTTTGGGCTACCTGAACCCCTTTCGAATCTCAATCTCAGAAGAGATAATCTCGTGAGATTCAGTCAGCCACACAGACATTTGTCCTCCATGTGACGGAGGTTCAGGGTTTTGGTACTTTGCCATATGCACCGAGTGTTTGCGTACGACAAATGCATCCACTTCTGAATGACGATCTTACACCAGAGACTAAATTCAAAAGACTTTCAACAATATTAACAACAATTGTTTTATCAATCACTTTCTTTGCTACAAATATCTTCTAGATAACATTAAAAAAAAATATTATAATCTTGATCCCCACCGTTTATGCATAAATCCTTTAATGGTGAATCAAAATTGACAGAAATTAAATTAAATTTAGCTCACATCAAAAATAACTGTCGAAAAAGATTAGAAAAACAGAAGATCATAACAATAAAATGAAAGAAAAACAAAATTGCTATTTAATATATAAAGCATCACTAGTGTTGTAGGATACTAGTCTTAAAATTTTGTCTCAAAAGTAAGACTAAATTCAAAAGACTTTTAACAATAGTAATAACAATTGTTTTATCAATCATTTTATTTGCTACAAATATCTTCTAGATAACATTAAAAAAATATCTATATAATTTTGATCTCCAGCGTTTATGTATAAATCCCTTAATGGTGTATCAAAATTAACAAAAAATTTCACATCAAAAATAACCATCGAAAAAGATTAGAAAAACAGAAGATCATAACAATAAAATGAAAGAAAAACAAAATTGCTAATTAATATATATAGCATCACTAGTGTTGTAGGATACTAGTCTTAAAATTTAGTCTCAAAATTAAGACTAAATTCAAAAGACTTTTAACAATAGTAATAACAATTGTTTTATCAATCATTTTATTTGCTACAAATAACTTCTAGATAACATTAAAAAAAAAAATAATTTATAATCTTGATCCCCCCACCGTTTATGTATAAATCCTTTAATAGTGTATAAAAATTAACAAAAATTGAATTAAATTTAGCAAGTAATACTTCTAGAACATAGATGTGATTATAGTGGATAACAAAAAAGCTCACATTAAAAATAACTGTCGAAAAAGATTAAAAATACAGAAGATCATAACAATAAAATGAAAGAAAAACAAAATTGCTTATTAATATATAAAGCATCACTAGTGCTGTAGGATACTGGTCTTAAAATTTGGTCTCAAAAGTAAGACTAAATTCAAAAGACTTTTAACAATATTAATAACAATTGTTTTATCAATCGTTTTCTTTGATACAAATATCTTCTAGATAACATCGACAAAAAAATTTTTTTTTTATAATTTTGATCTCCACCGTTAATATATAAATCCTTCTATTGTGTATCAATATTTAATTTTTTAACAGTGAATTAATTTTCTTTAAAATGGAATCTGAATAAATTTTTAAAAGATCTCGTTTTATTTTTACAAAAAGGGCGCATTTATTGGGATCAAATGGCAAGCAGAGCATGGAAAAACGATTAGGGAAAACACTGATGGAAGAATAATGGAATGTCTGATTTGCCGCAACCAATTAATAGCGCGATCAAAATTCAATAAACATTGCAAATAATATATATAGAAGAAAAAGACAATGAAAAAAATTATAATTATTGAAAGAATAAATAATTTTACCAAAACTTACATGACAAAAACCACGCCGGCGTGCGTGTGGAATAACAACAGACAATAAGAAGTTGAGCTGATATTTTGCTACTCGACCCAAGCGTGAAGTTTGAAAAGAACACTCAAGCACAGTTCACACTGCATCTCTGATTGCCCTTGACTGACGCGGGGTCGAATGTATAGATGCAACGTATATCAAGGAGCATTCACACCGATTGCTACCTTATATATGAAACAAAAATGCTATACTTTTTGTGAGAAATGAAAGCATAATCTGGAATTTTAAATTAAGCAATATAAACTGTTAATATTATTATTTTTTTTAAATTTAAATTGCAGGGTTCGATCCTTGACTCTGCTAACCTTTCACCGAGAAGTACATGCAATATACGTGCTCGTAAAATCTCTAGAATGGAAAGTTCTGTGGTCAGTCGCTTAGCAGTACCATGGGTACAAGGAACCGGTGAAAATTTCTTTTCCCTTCATATCTATATATAAATTGAGGAGGTAGCGTGACAAAATTTGTGATGGCAAACTTCTTCGGATCATTCTCAGAGCTGTTTCCCAGACCGTTGCCAATAGCCCATTGTACAGTTCTAGTGCAACATAAATAAAAGTACCTATAGGTACCAGTATGTAGGTACCTACATTAAAGTATCTACTCAACCTTTTGTTTCTAACCACTATCTCATCATAATTTATATATAGTTTTGTTTAAAAAAAAAATATTTGGGGTAAAATTCTTGGCCATGGATGGTACGACTGAAAAAATGCAATCACAGCCCCCCGCCCTAAGGACCCATGACAACAAAAACAATATATATAATAATTTTGAATTCCTCATATTTCCACGCCATTATAAAATGTTATTAGAATATGCCCGACTTAAGTAAATGTGTAAGGAAAATACTTTTCCCCCCCTGTCATTTAATCTATCTCTCGTTTACCTAAATCCACGAATCTTTCTAATTTCATTAATCTGAATATGTACAATATTTTGTAAATTGAAAACCTACCTCAATGTTATTATATTTAATAACTATTTATATTTTAACCTTTAATAGTCCTTTTATAAATATTGCAAAATCTCTAATTTTTTTTTTATTTAAATTTTTCTTCTAATTAATCTTGATATGTTGCGATATTGCTTTGTATTTTTAAAAAACAAAATAATGTTATAGCCAAATGTTTAATAATTTAAAAAGCAAGTCTTAACCTTTCAGTAACCAGGCAATGCTGAAGTAGTACAGGTGCACATAAAAATGTAATCTATCACTCGTGTACCTATATGAATGAATCTTTCTTAATTTTATTAATCCTGATATGTAGCAAAATTGTTTTGTGAATTAAAAATTTACCTTTGTGATATTAATTGCAATAACTATTAATTTTTAACCTTTAATAACATATTATTACATATTTTGCATTTAAAAGTGCAACTTTCATCCCCTATCTTATTTAAATCCTTTTTGATTTAAGTAATGCTGCTTTGTAACCTCATTGTTTTGTGATTCTAAAATTCACCATTTTGTAATGAATTGCAATAACCATTTATTTTAAACCATTAGTTATAATTTCACCACATGTTTGATAATTTAAATGCCAACCTTTGAGCGTTCAATAAAAAGTCGTGAAACGATGTTCAAGTACTGCACGTGCTCATATTTTAATTTCTCAGTCGTGTACCCATAATCCATATTATCTTTTTTATTCACATTAATACTGATATGTAGCTTTATTGTTTTTCTGAATATAAAATTCCTTTGCATGATATTAATTGCGGTTGCTATTAATTTTTTCACGTGCACATAATCAATCAATGCACGTGCACATAAAAATGTAATATCTCTCTCATATTAATCTTTGAATTAATCTTTTTTAACTTTATTAGTTCTGATATAAAGCCTAATTGTTCTATATTTGTCAAATTCATCTTAATGTAAATATTTACAACAACTATTTATTTTTTTTTAATATTCTATTGTAATTTCACTTCGTGTTTAATAATTAAAAGCTCGAGCATAGTGCACGTGCGCATAATAATTTTATCTTCTTCGAATGTTATCACTTGGGTACTTAAAATGAATTTTTCTTAATTTTTTGTTTCAATCGTAATAAGCAGTCTATTGTTTTATTCCCATTATTTACAAAAACTATTTATTTTTAGACTCTTATTGTAATTTTAACCATATACTTCTAATTTAAAGCTTTGAAAATTTTAGAAAAAACTTCCTCCAGACTAATGTATGATGCATGTGCACATAATAGTAAAACAGCATATTTCACGATGTATATTTGCTTTTTGCTCTAAAATTAAACATAATGTACTGGTTGACCATCATCACAGCAAAACATCTGTTTCCAGCAAATTTTAATGATTGGTGCTAGTTCAACAACAATAAACATAACCTGATAGTTGGACAGTAATAATTGTAAAATAACATCTTCCAACATACTTTTAAGGCTGTTGTTGGTCCAATATTAATAACCATAATTTGTTGGTAAACCATCAAAATGGCCATGTAACATCTTCCGTCTTAATTTGATGTTGTTGTTGGTTCAACAATAAAAAAACATAGCATGATGGTTGAACCATCATAATAGGTAAACAACGTATTCCATCATATTTTAATGGTTGTTGTTGGCCCAACATTAATGAACCCAAACTGTTGGTTGACCATCAAAATAGCCTTACTGCATCTTCCATGATATTTTGATGGTTGCTGTCAGTCCAACAATAAAAACGTAACTTGTTGGTTTACCATCATAATGATAAAATCACATCTCTCATCTTATTTTGATGGTTGTTATTGGTCCAACAATAAAAAACATAGCATGATGGTTGAACCATCATACTAGTTAAACAACATATTCCAACTTATTTTTATGGCTGTTGTTGGTCCAACATTAATAAACATACCATGATGGTTAAACCATCATAATAGATGAACAACATCTTCAATCATATTTTAATGGCTGTTGTCGGTCCGACATTAGTGAACACAACTTGTTGGTAAACTATCAAAATGGCCATACAACATCTTCCATTATATTTTGATGGTTGTTGTTGGTCGAACAATAAAAACATAACTTGCTGGTTTACCATCATAATAATAAAACAACACCTTTCATCTTATTTTGATGGTTGTTGTTGATCGAACAATAAAAAACATAGCATAATGGTTGAACCCTTATAGTACTAAAACAACATATTCCATCTTATTTTAATGGCTGTTGTTGGTCCAACATTAATAAACATTACATGATGGTTTAACCATCATAATAGATAAACAACATCTTCAATCATACTTTAATGGCTGTTGTTGGTCCAACATAAGTGAACACAACTTGTTGGTAAACCATTAGAATGGACATACAAAATCTTCCATTATATTTTGATGGTTGTTGTTGGTCCAACAATAATAAACATAGAATGATGCTTGAGCCACCTTAATGGATAAACAACATCTTCCATTATATTTTGTTGGTTGTTGTTGGCCCAACAATAAAAACGTAACTTGCTGGTTTACCATCATAATGATAAACTAACATCTCTCATCTTATTTTGATGGCCGTTGCTGGTCCAACAATAAAAAACATAGCATGATGGTTGAACCATCAAAATAGATAAACAACATCTTCCATTATATTTTGTTGGTTGCTGTTGGACCAGCAATTAAAACGTAACTTGCTGGTTGACCATCATGAAGGTGAACAACATCTTCCAACTTATTTTGATGGTTGTTATTGGTCCAACTTCAACAAACATAACATGGTGGTTGAGCCATCATAGTGCTAAAACAACATGTTCCATCTTAATTTGATGGTTGCTGTTGCTCCAGCAATACTAAACATAACACGATGGTTTAACCATTATAATAGTAAAACAGTATCTTCCATCATATTTTAATGGTTGTTGTTGATCCAGCATTAATAAACACATCTTGTTGGTGGACCATCAAAATAGCCATACAGCATCTTCCATCATATTTTGTTGGTTGTTGTTGGTCCAACAATAAAAACACAACTTGCTGGTTAACCATAATAAAGGTAAACAACATCTTCAAACTTATTTTGATGGTTGTTATTGGTCCAACTACAACAAACATAACATGATGGTTGAACCATCCTAGTAATAAAACAACATGTTCCATCTTAATTTGATGATTGCTGTTGGTTCAGCAATTCAAAAGATAACTTGATGGTTGAACCATTATAATAGTAAAACAATATCTTCCATCATATTTTAATGGCTGTTGTTGGTCCAACATTAATAAACACATCTTGTTGGTGGACTATCAAAATAGCCATTCAGCATCTTCCATCATATTTCGATGGTTGTTGTTTGTCCAACATTAAAATAACATAACTTGTTGGTTGACCATCATAACGGTAAAACAACATCTGCCATCAAAATATGAAGGTTTATGTTGGTCCATCAAAAATCAAACATTGCTTGATGGTTTACCATCATAACATAAAGCAACATTTTCCATCTTGTAATGATGGAAATTTGTTGGGCCATCAAAAACCATCAAAACTAGATGGAAATTGTTGTATGATGGTGAGCATCAACACATGTTGGACCATCAAGAATCTTACTTATACCAACATAAACCATCATAATTCTTTGATGGTACCATCAAGAATTTTGACTTGGGAGCGTCTGTTTTTTTTATAATTTCAGACCAGTTTGTACAATTGTCCTGAAATTTGAATCACAGGTTCAAGAGTCACTTTTCAGTTAATGTATACTACCATTTGTCTGGGAGAGATATTTAAAAAATATTTGTTCTGATTAATTTAGTGAATTTAATTTTTCAAAGGTGATATTTATGAGCTTTCAGCAATATTTAAACAAAACAAAAATTCTCACTTTCTTTAAATTTTAATTGTTTGTATGCATTATACAAGATATTCTCAATAATCAACCTAGGTGGCATGCATGGCATACGTCATCGAATAAATATTCCTAAAGTTTTCTGAAACCACGCGTTTTTTTTTGTTTATACTTTTTCTTATCTCATTCAAGTCAGTGGAAAAAAAATTCACGGGGAAGGATATTTTACTAGTCTAGATAAAAAATAAGCATCATTGTAACACATGTAAAAAATATCTATGTATATACATGGAACAGGTTAATACATAAAAATTCGAATAAGTTATAAGCCGTGAGTTAGATTAACATTTTTAATTCATTGAAAAAACTCTTTCGCAGAAAAAACGAAAGGTTCAAAATCTTAAGTTCATTTTAAGAGATCCTTAAATCAGTTTTATAGAAACTTTTCACTAAACTTTACTTTTTTGAAATTGGGTATATTTGTAGAACTTTTGAAAACATCAAGTGTTACGACAATTTGTTTTGATTTTGTAACGTTCCTGAAACATTTTGTTCTGAAATGCCGCAAGGAATTATACTCTTTTATTCTTAAGATTACCACTTTGTGATAAAGGCAACATCACGGAGCAGAACAGTTTTGAAGAACTCCCCAACGGGGAAGAATTTCAAGAACTCTAACTATAAAAAGTATTATTACGAACCCATATTTATTTTGCTGTTCAGTTATTTTACGAATGGGTCAGTATCTCTAGAAGCGCAAATATTTCGAGCATTCGCTATCGAAAAAGAGTTTAAAAGGGATTTTTTTACATCCTTATTTATTGATTAATATTCTTGTGACTATAGTGCATATTGAATATTAACACCTGAGAATTAGCAACATTAATAGGGTAATGCGTTTACAAATATTGAGATTGTCGGTGAACGTTTTATTATGGAATCAGCTCAAAATGTGTGTTTCAGATAATGAAAACAGCACTTTTATATTTTCAACCTAAATTTAAGGACTGAACGAGGAATTTTTAATCACTAAGCATATTGATTACGGGGCAACATCTCTCACTTCGAGGTTGGATAATTAGAGATACAACTTTTCAAGCATCTCTTTATAGCCAATACATTAAACAACAAGTAGATTTAAAAAATCTCAATTCGTTAAACCTCAATTTAATACCAAAATCATTATTTATAGTATTACCTATTACAACCCTGTAAAAAGAAATGCTGACTTAAATTTTTTATGCTTCAAAAAAGAAAAAAAAAGAAAAAATGTACTAAGTGATTCAGGAAAATGGTCGACATCATCTTAGGAATTTATTCGATCAATTAGTTTATTTCTTTTTAAAGAGAACAGTTTTCATAAGAAAATTTTGAGGAACGGAATCAAATGCTATAGCTACTTCCATTTTCTTAAATCCTCATTTTGAGTTATATCAATTGTTTTGCATAAAAAGAGCGGTGGTTTCTCAGGGCTCTCACCTTCCAATGAGTGGCCGGGGGTTCTAATCCCAGCGATTGCTAATCGATATGAATTCTGCTCCTGGCTCGCACCTGCCACAATACGTAAATAAAATATACTCGGTGGTTAGACAGATCCGTGGATTCCTTCTCCATGCTACGAAAATGTGGGTTGGTTTCATAAAAATAGTCCTCCATGAGGCTAGTTTGCCCCAATCTAGGAATGCCTTCTTGGTTGGGTTTAAAATTAAAAGGCTATGGAGTTGAACATTTGTAAACGTAAACTTAAGATTGGGTTTTGCTTTAAAAAAATATAATATAATATATATATATATATATATATATATATATATATATATATATATATATATATATATATATATATATATATATATATATATATATATATATATATATATATATATATTTCATAATTGACCTTTATCTTTTTATGTATATGCTGTTAAAACAGCTAGTAGAAATAATGTGTGAAATGATTGAAACGTTCATCATTTAGAAGACTTGCAATATGCTAGAATTTTGTGAACATCCAATTTATGTCATTCACCTTTTCTCCAAAAATACTCAGACAAATTAGAATAAAAACTTTTAGATTGTACCAAAAATCTGCAATAATAAAAGGAAGAGATTGTAAGATTGTATGTGTAAACGTCTGTTTCTTTTATAATTTCAGAAAAGTTTGTACTACCGTCCTGAAATTTGAATCACAGTTTCAAGAGGTAATTTTCAGCCAATGTACTAAAATTCGTCAGGGAGAGATATTTAAAAAAAACAATTCTTCTGGTTAGTTTAGCATTAGCCGTTGTTAATATAAGCTGTCGATGGATTTAATTTTTCAAATGTTTAAAGATAATATCAGTGATATTTGTGAGCTTACAGCTGCATCTAAACAAAAAAAAAAGTTTTTCTCTCTCTCTTTATTTAATGTTTAATTATTTTTATACATTATGCAAGAGATAATCTCAATGATCAATATTGGATGGCATGTGTGGTCTACGTCATCGAATTAGTATTTCTAAAGTTGTCTTAATCCACTTTTTTATTTTATTTGTATTTTTAAAACGTGTTTCCAAAAAGTTCAAAAATAAAACTAAAAAGTTCTGAACGTTCGAAAGTTCTGAAAGTTCGTGAAACTAAAAGTTTCAAAATGAATAAAAATTGAAGTAGAAATTTAAGTTATATACGTACAAAAAAGCAAAACTAGTAAATAAATTTTACTTTCTCTTTTAAAAAAGGGAAAAAAAACACCATGCTTTCTTATTGATGCCAATTTAAATTAATGAATTTTAGTAATACTGATATAAAATGTAAGCTAGATTTTAATTTCAAAATTAATAATGAAAGATTGTTTATTCGTTTTGAAACCTCCTCACTATTTTTGACGTCAATGATGTGTAATTAATTTTGATAATAGGTACTACTGGTATTACGAAAATTATGCAGTTTTAATTCGTACAAAATATGCTAATGTAGCTACAAAAACCAATATTAGTATATTCGGTAAAACTGGATTAATACTGTGAAGTTAATGTAAATACTATGGAAATATATTTTTATTTTCTCCGAAAGGGATATGTTACGGAGGAATTTGCTTGATTGTGGTAATTTTTTACGATCATGAATCGGCCTTGATCAACAGAATTATCCCAAGTGATACAATATAGCATTTTTTGATGGGTAACATAAAAAGCTTCTATTAATCTTTTTATATTAGGTTTCTTCGTTAAAAACAACTCCTTATTTATTACCAAATAATTTCAAATCGAAACACTTTATCATACTTTTAAAAAGCCACATCCTGTTTCTAAATCTATTTTTGGCTCAACTATGCATAAATTTAAATAAAGACATTTATCCCTTTAAGCTTCGTGGGAATGGCGTGATCTATTTAATTAACCAATAGTAATTTCTGAGATTTCCCTCTTTTCCCTAAATAGAGACATTTTCGGACTTTTTGCAAGATTTTCCCTACCAGAAAGATTGTTTGTGAATGCAGTGAACATCACTTTTTCTCTCCCACCACTCAACTAAGAATGACGTATTAAAAGTTACTCTGCTTTAATTAAAATCCTGTGTCTGTTTTACTGCTCGGTCCGACTGCATCATACTACACACACACACACACACACACACACATATATATATATATATATATATATATATATATATATATATATATATATATATATATATATATATATATATATATAAAATTTTAGCTTCATTTATCGTGTCGGAATAAGTCTTTAAGTTTTGCATATAATTTCAGGAAATAGATTAATAATCTAGTGATTTGATATCAGTAAATTTTTTCTATCAAATGTCAATATTTATCTACTCAAAATTAAAGGTATCTTTTCATCTTTTTTGTGTCAACTAAATTTTACGTATCGATAATGTAGAAAATCGCTATCTCATTATGCATTATAGACAAGGGATCGGAAAATTTGTGATGATTAATTTAGTTGGAAAAATTGTATTTTTAAGAATTCTTAAAACATATTTAAAAACTACATAGCGAAAAAAAACTGGTCAAAACTAACAGAATACGGAGAAATTTACCTTATTTCTGTCTGTATGGGAACACTGAAATTCGGTATTTTTTACGGAAGTGTTTTGGTAATAATTTTTGGTAAATTTAACATTAAAATATAATTTTATAATATATGGTAAGATTTCTTAACTTTAGTATTTTTATCATTATACCTTCATGGCAAAAATGCTATTTATTCGGTTAATTTTACTTTTCAGTCTTGCATTTCTTACTAAATGTGTAGTAATAAGAACTGTAATTTTGAAAATTAGAATTTCCGGTAAACCGTTATCATACGAATGGGAAAACTATCAAATGAAAGGTTTAAATACCATATATTTTGATTTTTTAACCTGAATTATGGCCCTTTTTTTGGCCAGACCATACATTCATTACCATACTGTACGATAGTTTTACCAGAATTTCTTTTTCTGTGTACACTGGCAAGAGAATGTCAGACACTTAGTTTCCTTTAGCATTTATTTTAACAACTGTTCCAGATTAATATCCCGTATTCCAGAAATAATTTTACCAATTTGATAGTGCAAGCCTTATTATTTTTTTAGAAAACGGAGGAGAACGAAAGTAATAAAATGAACCTTTACGTGAACAACCTCTAATAAAGTAAATTTGAAATATTGATGCTTATTAACAATTTTATTCAAAGTTATTCAAAATAAGGAAATATTAATACATTATTGGTTGCGGGACAAAAAAACTAACGGTTTTAAGAAAACAAGAAAGAAAAATTACTGTGAACCTAAACTTAAGTATCGAAATTGTATGTCATGAAACCCTTTCACTGCTCTTAAATGCATAACATCTAAATTAAAATATTACCATAATACATTAAATGAAAGTATGTTCATAGAGCATAACATTTCTCCCCTTTAAAAGATAGCAACAAAATTAATATTTACTTTACCATATGAACGGAAAATTTTCCAAATGAATGGTTTAAATATCAAACATTTCGGCTTTTATTACCAGAATAATGTTGTTGTTTTTTTACTAGATATGTTATTACCATAGGGTGCGGTAATTTCATCAAAATTCTTTTCTTCCTGAATAACTTCTTACCAATTTGTGATGGATTGTGTGCTCAACAACTGAACTTCTCGATCTAATCCCCACGCGTAGATAATGGTGGCAGGAGTATAATAAAAACACATGCATGTGATGTTTGGAAATTGAAACATAGGAACGGAGGGAAAATACAATTGTTCAAAACACAAAATTTGTCTATGCTTCTAGAGTATGTGCAAGAATAGTGAAACACAAATTTTTTTCGCAGTTATGAAAAGTAGAAACGTGCCCTAAAACGTAAGCTATAAAATTCTAAGGTGACGTGACTTGCTTGAATTTTTAAAAATTTTATCAACAAAATTATCAAGTTTTTTGTCTCTATTTGCACCTGGGTTCTGACGTTCTTTTTTTTTTTTTTAAAGATGATATGTTATGGACTACTGCAAATGTGTTTGAAATGGTAAAATTTGTTGATAAGAGTACTAAAATACACCACTCATCACTATCCATTTAGAGGTTAACAACAAAAAAATTTGTAGCAATTTTAAATTTTTGCCTTGTTTTTTCTAAAAAAAGAATACTTTAATTCTCTTTTTAAGTTAATACGCAGCAATCTTAAAGTGTCTTTTTTCTTTCCTGTTATGAATTTCAAGTTATACTTTAAATTTTAAATGCTGCTTTATTCTTTCATAATCATAATTTTTTTTCTCAACTTTAAAAACAATTTTGCTTAAGAACACTATAATAAATCTATGCAAAATTCTGGATTATATGTTCTGTTCTTAAAATTTGATTTTAGGTATTAATGCAAAAGTAAAAAAAAATATTAAAAATACTCAAAATGACGAATATCCTATTTCAAGTTTAGAAAGATTAATATTCTTTTGGGTTGCTCCCGTACACAATTCACCAAATATTAATTAAAACATTACACTTTAATAACTTCAGATCTAGTGATTGGATTTTTAAATTTCTATGAAACACTCATTACAACTAATACTAGGATCTAATTTTAACCATACTAATTAATTTATGCTGACGTTCTCCAAGAAAGTAATATCAGAAAAAAGGGACTTTTTTGAATAAACATGCCTTTTTCCAGATGGATTTAGGTTTTTTATTCTCAAAATAAAAAGGTTGAGATGTTAGCCATAATCTGATAAATATGGTCGCCATATAACCTGCCCAGGGTTTCAACAAAACTAAAAAAAAATTGATAGTAAGGTTTTTAATATGATATTTGAAAACTCACTCCTATACTTTTTCAATTTAATATCTTAGAAGCAGAAACATCCTAACAGAGAACTGAAATAACTTTTACCAAAGTAAATCGCTTTGTTTAAGTAATTGGTAGAAAAAAGAGATGAACTTTCAAATGATTCGTTAGAAATTTCGCTACCATTTATTTAGCTTTGTCGGGATGATTGTCAGCTTGTATCCTTTGTATAATCAGAAGTGTAGTGAAATATTTGATGGAAATGTTAATCTCAATATTTTGAATATTTTTACATATATCGAATTGAAAAGTTTTGGGACATAATTCTTCAATTGAAGACATCTCTCTATATTAAAAATAGTAAGGGTCGACGCCACTGTTTTGGATGTTCAACATGACGTTACATTTTGCTGGGCAAAAAGTAAATATGAAATTACTAAGATGTGTTGAAAAGTGTACAGGAATTACGACGAAAAATATTTACACTTGATAATGTGTTCGAGAATGATTAATTGTTAAATTTGTTTGAAAGAATTGCATGCAAAGGAATACAACTGCAGAGTTGCATGCTGAAAGAGCCATATTTATTTATGAATTTAACATAAAGTTTATTTTTTATTTCAATTTTTATGAAATTAATTGCACACTTAAGTACTTATATTACAAAATTTTTTCTCCTTTTTTTCGCTTTGCGTAACATTTTGTTTTCCTGCTCAAAATCTGTTCTACTTAGGAATTTGAAATTACGAAAGTATGCATAAAAGTGCACAAGGAGTTCGTTGGAATGAAAAAAAAGGTACGATTCGATTGTTAGTTCGAGAATCATTAACTGTTAAACTTGTACTAAAAACACATGTACGTCGTTCTAGAATCCATCAAAATAAAATTCCTTTAAACTACAAAAATTTCATGCACTGATAGGACCAGTTTTATATTGCAATTTTATATTGAAAGTTTATAGAGAAATTCTCAATTGTTTAAAAGTTATAGCAAAATTAAGTGTTTTTTTTTTCAATTTTTCTTTAATTTTATTTATTTATTTATTTATTTATTTTTGCTTTAAATATTGACTATTTATCCATTGCTGTAGAAACTTTACTTTTCCCCCTCATGATATCTTTATTTCTTCATATTATAAATACGTGCTCGAATAGTTGTCAATAAAAAAAGCAACAAAAGAGAGAGAGAGAGAGAGATTAAGTGTTTCCAGATATAATTCTTAACATTTATAGTGAATTTAAAAATAAAAATAAATAAATAAAAACTTAATAAAGAGGTATAAGATCCATTCTCTATTTGAATTGGACACTTGCACTTCGAGAGGAAGACTACGGATATTCAAACATGTAATCTATGTCGTGTACGCTATCTGATCGTTTATAAGCGAAATGGAATGTAAGTTTTCTCACGTAAGTTGAAATGTTAATTAATGAGAATTTAATTAAATACAGTGCCGTATCGCACATCGAATTTATTGAAATATGCTTTCTCTTCTATATAATTTACTTAACTTAGATTTATAATTTGTTTATGTATTTTATTTTAACGATGATATATTTTTATTTAATGTATCTGGCAACTTTGACGCATAAAATATTTTAAATAAGAAATATTTGCATCGAGCAATAAAGTTCCTGATCAAACCTCTCCTTTGTTAAAATTTTTTCTAACTTTATGCATAATCGTTATATTTTATTGTATTTTCGTTGGAATCTGCCGAAGCTTTAAATAATGAATCATTCTTCCAAATATTTTCGTAAAAGAGCGAGGAAAAACCATTGCTTTGAAAAACCATTGACGAAAACATGAAGAATAAAAGTCCGAGAAAAAAAGTTTTTAAACTGATTTGTTTACTTGTGGCTCTAATTTTTTTCGCTTCGGTACTTTAATTCTTCAAAATACAGATGTAAATTCTTTCTTTTGTAGTGTGGAAAATATTTCAAAACCCAGGAAAAAATATCGCAGAGGTATCAAGAATATATTAAGTAACGTGTTTTAGTTAGGAAAAGAAAGAGTTTCAGTTCAATGCAAAGAATAAAGAATAAACTCATGAATCTCGACTTACAAAACATCTTGTGGAATTTAGTGTATTTCAACAAGTATTGGGGTCTCGTAAATATTCATGCTCTTGAGTAATTTATTTTTATATGAGAGTTCAAATTCAAAAATAAATCTTAGGGCATATTATGTCACTAAAAATAATTTATGTATCTTGTATATCAGTTCTAAAAATATAGATACTCCATCAAAAAAAATTAAGCTGTTTAAAGTAAATGATATAGCGTTAAACCTAGTACAAATAAAATAGTGAAGTAAAATAGCGAAGATAAATTATATTGCGGAAAAATAAACTAAAATAGTGGATCTCAAAAGCGGCTATTAGAGTAAAGCGCAATTTTATGTAATAAGACTTTTTCTTCATCCATCTTAATATAAAAAACACTATTGCGTGTATTACTAAGAAACCGACTGAATTTTTTTGTTTTTGTTTATGTTGGTAACAAAGTACTAACGGCTGAAGTGTATCAAGTGAGTGTGCAGTCATAAGCCTGAAAGACAGAGCAACATCTATTAAAAAGGCTCTAGATAAATAATATTTACTAAAGAAAAACACTGACATACAATTTTAGTGTAAATTACTTTGATTTAGACATGATTTTTCATTTATAATAATAAAATGAGAAGTTTGTTTGCCTGTGTGTCTGCCAGAGCCGGTTTTGCTAGCGTCCTGAAATTCGGATAGTGTGTTGAAGGAGCAATTTCAGCTCTCGATCCTAATAATCGTTCATATTTTTAAATTAAATATTTCAGGATAGACATTTAAAAATTTAAATTACTTAAAAAATATACTTATAAATGAAACTGCATTGAAATAAATATAACTGCTGACGATTCTTTTCTTTCCTTTTTTTTATAAATATTTTAAAGATGGAATCAGTGATGTTTGCTTGTTAACAACTCTCAATTAAAAAAGAAGTTTATTGCACGTTCTTAATAACTTAATTTTTTTATTCGTTATGTCAAATGAACTCCGTGATCAACGTGAACGTTGTAGCGTAGGTGGACTATAATGCTAAATTAGTATTTGTCAAGTCTGAAACCACCTGTTTATTTTTTTTATAATTATACTTTTAAAAGTGTTTTTCTATAAAAAATATAAATAATATAAAAACTACGGTATTTGAAATAAAAAAATAATTTATGTACTAAAAAGCAAAATTAATAGAGAAATAGAGCTAAATATTTAAAAACAAGTAAAAAGAACCACCAAACTATTATTAACGCCAATGATGCTTGATTAATTTTGGTAAAACGTACTTACCAGAATAAAAATAATAAATTAAGTACTAAAGAGCAACATTAATAGAGAAAAAATATTAATTCATTTAATAAGAAATTAAGGGGATCGCCTAACTAATATTGATGCCTTTGACGCGTTATTAATTGTGGTAATAATTACGAAGTGAAATTAAAAAAATACACTATGTACTGAAATGCAAACTTCATGGAGAATTGGTACTAATTCGTTTTAGAGAAAAGTATAAAATGCGCAAACTATTATTGAAGCCTATGACATTAGTAATTTTGGTAATAGGTATTCATTTAAATAAAACAATAAGCTTTGTACTAAAGATCAAAATTAATGGAGAAATGGTTCTAATTCTTTTATGTAAAAAGTAGAAAATTTCTATACTATTATTTATGCCAATAACGCTTAACTATGTTTAAAAATAAACACTATTGGTATTATGGCAACTGATGCAGATTTAATAGGTTCCAAATAGATTAATATAGAGACAATGTATCATTATATTAGTTTATTTGGTACCGGTAGAAACTGCATCAATACTAAACTAAACTCAGTGGCGCAACAGCCCATAGAGGGCTAAGCGTTTTTTACGGTACTTCGAAAGGGATACGTAAGGAAAAAAATTGATTGTAGTTAATTTATTAGTTGACTTCGAGTAACACCCTCATGACAAATTAATACAGTTAATTTTTATTTCGATAGGATGAACAACTCGAAGAACATGCTTTGTTTGATATAATAACGCAAAGCCACCGGGAAGGACAAAGCATGATATAAAAAAAACAGGAATTAATTTATGTTTGTACACTGAGAAAAAAAGTGTGGTCAAAACCACCAGATTATGGTCAAATTAACAGTGTTTCTGGCTCTATGAAACCACCAAAAATATTGGTAATTTATACCGAATCTCTTTGGTTATGTCTGTTTGGTAAATTTAACAATGAAATATGGTTTTTATTGCCATACTGTTTCATAACAAATGCGGTTAAATCAGGTAATTTTAAGCAAAAGTCAGTAATTTTAGAAGTTCTGTAAATATTTGTTAATATAGATTTCCGTCGGTAGTTTTTTTATTTTTTTATTTATATATATATATATATATTTTTTATTTTATGTTTTTCCAATCTTTGCTTTAAACAACAAAAAGAGACAAAAAAAGAAACATATCCTTTTTTTTGCAAAGAAATAGAATAATTTATTTATTTCTGCTGAGATTTTTATTTTATGTAAACTTTCTCTTCTCTGAAGTTAAAAATAAGAAAAAGGAATGGTATTACAGACGTTGTTTTTAAATTCATTTAAACAAGAAATAACAAAAATGATTTCTATTGTAATAGATGCGATCATATATTATTTGTCGACTGACTCAAATATTTTGAGAGTGTTACAGGTATGAAAATATTCATCTGCAAAATAAAGAAACTATACTTCAAAAAATAATAATAAATACCAGGACAAAGCATTCCATTCTTGAGAATAGCATATAGTTGCATTCAAATTTGCATTAAGTAAGAATTCAAGGATGCATCTGTTTTAATTACAACAGAAAGTTTTGCTACAATAAATGAAAAAGTTTAATTTGCGCAAAACTACACTTTTTTCATTTGTAGCAGCGTTGAACAGCCGACCCAATTTTGAGTTTACGATTATCAATGTTCAACTCCGTAAACTTGCAATTTTGTACCCAATCAGAAGACAAGGGAACTCTTGAATCAAGCATTAGAACAAACTTCAGGGAGGACTTTTTGATGCTAACCCGAATTTCGTTACAAGCAGTGGAAAACGTCAAAAACCTCTCATGGTTCTCTCGACGGCAAGTAAATTCTACCCACGATCCGCCTATCAAAGAGAATATTTTATTACAGCACTGTATTCGGTGTGAGAGCAAAATTTAAATTTACCAGACACCATTGAGAATCGAACCTAAGGCACCTCTTATTCCGGAACTGATGAAAAAATTTTCACACCAAAATACATAGAATAAAAAAGATTATGCACACAATTATATAACTTGTTTATCCAAAGATTAAAAGTAAATTTTTTTTTAATAATCAGTAACTATTTTTTATTATTTATTATTCTGATAAGTCAAAAAGTTGAGTTATAAGGTATACAAAAATGATAAAATCTAAAATTTAAATGGAATCGGTTTAATAGTTTTTGATACATGAAAGTATAAAAATAAAAATTCTTCTAAATGGCGAAGTACTGTAAAACTGAAATTAATATCAAAGTGATTCAAACGCTCAATTCTTTGACTGTCTTAATTTTGGGGAACATATTTTTCTCTTCGAATTAGTATAAAATCTATTTTATCTATTTCGAAGTAATTATATATTTATAAAAGTTCAGAAACTTTTTTTTTTCGTTGTTGCTCAGATTACATCACTGGCTTCTTTTCATTCCGCAGGAGAAAAGCAGTGTTCACTATAAAAAGATTGTTTTTTTTTTTTTTTTTTCTTTAATCACAAACTTTATTTCTTGTGTCTTAACACTAAAAGCGCTATCGGGGTCATTTTAATCATTTTTTACCTTTTCTTATTTAATTTTTGAAGATAAACGTGAGCTTCAAAGCTCATATTTTTTATTACTTTTCCTAAATTATTTCTAAGTATACTATATAAAAACCAAGGCAAAGTATATTTCCAAGGCTCTTATTCTTAACTTTACGAATTCAAATGTGTTGGCAGAAAAGAAAGTGTGAGAAATAATAACAAATTTTAATGAATTCAAGACATTAGTAACCATATAACGGTTTTCGAATTCCATTCTAATGTGTTATGCCGATGTAATCTCTAAAAATAGATTTTATTCTGCTATCAATTCAATGTTGTAGTATTAAAAAATTATCTATTATATCAATAATTTCATTTACTGAGAATTAGGATAAAATAAGATAATAATTTGGTTTCTAAATGTTACGAAATATCTTTCACATATTTCAGCATGACAAGGTCTTTTATAATTTTGTTAGTAGTTCTTTAGTTAGAAATTTTATTACTTGTGCCTTTAAAGATAAAAAAAAAAAAAAAAGAATTAATTTAAAAATTAGAATAAAAATTCTATCACTTAGAGTTATAAACTCCAAAGTTCTTGCATTTTACAAGTGTTTTTTTTTTATCTAACAAGAATTCGTTTAAAATTTAATATCGTGATTATTTTATTCGGTATCTTAAATGTGATTCTTTTAGTTGCAGACATTGTCACGCATTTGGCAAAATTTATGGGACTCTACAATTTCATGTCCTCAGTCAAACCGAAATGGATAAAAAAAAATTATATATAATTTCATAACCAAAAAAATTAAGGTACAAAAAATCTTTTTGATTTGCTTTTTAATTTTATGCACTTTCCTTCTCAGTTTCGTAGAATTTAACTCTCATTGATAGTGGAGGAGTGTCTCCAGTTGAAAACCTCTGGAAGCAACAAGTTTTCTTGCTACACTTAATGCAAAAGCAATAAAAGCTTTGTCGCTATAGCAACGAGAAATGCCGAGTTGCAAATGAATCGGAGAAGAACTGCGCATTGACAGATCTTTCCAAAGCATGATCAGTGCTCTTTTAACAATTTTCATTCGTTACCTGTTCGTAACTCGTGTTGCTCTCTCCTTTCTGTCATTACTCCTCGTCTCAGTGAAATCTCTATTTTAACTTTGAAGCTGCTCTTTCAAAAACGGAAAATATGCTGCCGTCAAACAGACAGAATCTTCGGGACTTCTATAATTTATCAGACATTACGTCATCGGAATCTTCTGAGGAAGTAAGTTTAAATTAAATTAAATTAAATTAAACTAAATTAAACTACAAAACACACACTGCAGATAAAAAAATTCAGCTGCAATGATCTATATTAAAGGAAAAAAAGAACGTTATTGCAACAATAAAACATCTAAGCAATTTTTTATAAAATAACCAAAAGACATATCGAAAATATCAAGGTCTTCAGTATGATTATGAAAAAAATTTATGAAATCTGTATTAAAGAAAAATGTTTTCATAGTTACCATACAAATAATTCCTAATTTCGCATGTAATGACTTTTTACAGAAAACTCATTCATATCTTAAATATATTGCTAATTGATCATATAATTTAAAATTATATCGAAAAATAATAAACAATGCAAATCTCCATCATATTCCAATGATGATGAATATTATGCAGTGTAGAAATAGAATCATGCTGAAGATAATGCTTAGCTGTTTTTAAATATCGAAAACACGTTGAAAAGTGCTTTGAATCATAATTAGCATAATTGTATAGAATCTTTCGGTAAATAGTATATTATAATGCAGTGACAGATATTTAATAAAATAAATTATAATAAATTTTAAAAAAAAGTTTTACTTTCTCGTGTAAAATCAGCAAATAAAATCACTATATATTTGATAAAGAACGGAAGCTTCGCGTTATAGCGCACATTCAAATAAACTGACTGCACACTAGCGTAAATTCGTGAATACTGAAAATACTAAATTATTTTTAGCAAAATATTTATAATAATCATTTAAATATTTATTGCTCTACTATTTAATTATTAATATTATTTAATTCACATATACGCATTTGTATTCACAATGAAACTTGCGTAAGGTGACCACTTATGCGGCATTGTTGTTAACTTAGGTGCTCAACTTATGAAGTGGATTTGAGCCATTTTTGAAATCCTTTTTTACATCACGTTATCTTTATGTAGACTAATTTATTTATGTTGGTCATGTTATTCATATATTTCTTTTATAGTACACAACAAAATAGATATAAATATAATTAAGTTTGCATTTTAGTATGTCCTTAAAATTTTATTAAATATATAGATTCTAAGAAATAAGTAAATTAACGGAATAAATTACGACTTGCAACAAAAATTCAATATTAAACTAATTATATTAAAATATTCTGTCTGAACATATTGTTAGTCATGCATGCCATTTATTAATTATAAACATATAGTTTACAAGTTTAATATAGATTTAATATAGATTATTAAATAATTATATTCTTTTAAAGTTTCTATGGTTATTAAATAGTATAAATACTAAAATATCGTTAATTTGTGATATTTTAAGAGCATTGCTACTGAATTTTTGGCGTAGCTAATTATTTGATAATAAATCAAAGCGAATATGATATTTGAAAGCAATTTCAAAATAACAGTAATCAAAATGTTGTTTATTTATATTTTAACTTTTTATTTGTATATTAACTTTTAATTATATTTAAACTTTTATTTAGATTTTAGTTCATACGCACTTTTTTTAGGAGCTGTTCACTAAAAATAATACTGAATATTTAAATATTTAAGTTAAACAATTATTTAAAAAGTATTCGTTTTCAATTTTTCGTTCATAAACAATCGATTTTTCAAAATCGTTACTTTATAACAATCGTTTATTATTTTAAACGTATTTAAATTTTCTAAGCTAATATTAATTTAGAGCATAAATTGCAAAAGGTATTTAATTAATTTCAAGTTATTTTTAAGAAATATGAAGAACAATCATTCAATAAAACTCAAAGTGATTTTTGCTATAAGGTGATATTAAATTTTCGATAAAAGGTGATATATAAAGATATTCGATATAAGATGTTTAAAGCTGACATTTAAATAATTCACTAAGTTATGTATTGCATATCTTATTGCTACTAATTGATATACTGCTCATGTTATATATTTTTACGGTAAGATCAACAGTTAATAATTCTCAAACTAACTATTCAAATTTTCAGCCTATTTCTTAGTTTTCTCTCACCGCTTTCAGATTGTCTGGTTTCTAAGATTTATAGTTTTTGCGCTGCAAAACAAAAGCTAACTTAAATCTGAATACTCGATTTAAAGCAACGACTCTTACCACTTTTTAATATAGAGAGATTGTAATTAATTCTTCTTCGCTTCTTCGGCTTGAGATCCTTATTCAATTCCTATTTAATAAAAAGAAGGACAAAGATCTTGACGATCAAGATATTCATCCTGAATCATACCTCAGAGATTGTGGTCAAAAAAAAAAAAAAAGGAGAGGATCTTTGAAGTGCTGATCTCAATAATAATAGTGTTTGGGGAAAAAAAATATTATTTCGATATCTATAAAATTTCATAAAGTAAGGATATTAAAATCTTGAAACTAAATAGCAATTATTAGCCAGGTACCTTACAAAAATGACCCCAAATCAAATAGCATTCAGGGCTTTTAATAATGTGAAGATCAAACAATTGACATAAAGGAATCCTGATAATGAAGAGCTGGATATCAATTTCTGGAAGAGCAAATTAGCAGAAGCTTCTAAGAAAGGCCCAGGCCTACAGAATGGCTATCGTGCAAATGCTGATCACAATAACTAATTTTCCTTTATTTATACTTCGTTTAACATCTATACAAGTTTTAAAAAATGTTTAATAGATATTTTCTACATGGCTCAATTTAACTCCTTTACCATGATGAGTCAAAGAATTGGCTATTGGGTGAGCTCACGATAAGTCAAAGAATTGAAGTGTTATGGTTGTATAAAAAATATCTAAGCGCAGATATTCTTTTTTTTTTTTTTTTCTTTCTTTAACTTTTATTTTGATGTTCTATAGGACACGAGTTCTGATGAAGGTTTTGGATGGTCTGATAGATATAACCCACAGTGAGTATTCTTCCTTTTTGTATCAAATATGTTTACTTTTTCTTTAATGGAATCTTTTTTTTTGTTTTATTCATAATAATTTTAAATACATAATTTTATAATAATTTGAAAAAAAGTGCATCTTCTAACTAATTTTATTAATAATAAATTAACTTAAAACTGCTTAGAATTATTTAAAATCTATAACAATATAACAATTGATTATATTATTAATAGTTGTTTCTTAATAATAATTTTATTATTAATAAGATTAATTAATATAAGTAGAGCAATTTTTCAAATTTATTATTGTAAAGCATAGTAGATAAAGATTTTAACATACATTTCAGTAAATGAATTAGAATAAATTATCTTTCAATTTTATTGAGTGACAGTAAAAAATAATATTGCATCTTGCATGTAACTTTTACCCACGAGATTTTCTTTGGGAATTTCTTTAAATTCGTAACACTCCACTAAACTGTAAGCTTCTAAGCGTTAGATACTGTTTAAAAATTCAGTTATGTTATTATTTATTGTGTGAGAAATACCTATTTTTCAATATATATATATATATATATATATATATATATATATATATATATATATATATTCAATGATGATATGATTCAATGTAGTATGCAAGTCGACAAATTTAATATCATGTAAATAATATTACGAATCAATAATAGTTTAATTTTCGTTTCACATATAATTTGTCAAGCAACACAGAAATCTTTCTGCTTAAAAAAATATCTGTTAAAAATATTCAAAAGCAATAAAATGCTTCTAAAAATTGATATGTTTACAATTGTGTGCAGTTGTGATTAAAATAGTCTACAGATGTTTTCAGATGAGTTTCATAAAATGTTTCGAATGTACACGATAGGCCATGTTTTATTTACTTACACATTAAGGGCATTCAAGTTTAAACAATTATACTATTTTAATTAATACAAGAAATTTTTATTATTGTTTGAAAGTTGTAAACTCTAAACATTAAAATCGTTAAGACATTAAACATTAAAATCGTAATAGAAAATTATGAGAAAAAAAGAAAGATTGACTTTTTCTTTTATTTTTCTTTTGTTAAAAAACAGCTAATAATTATAGCCAATTACGTTTCACTGAAATCAAATAAAATAAATTTATTACTTAATCTTAAAGGTTCAAAGGCCTAACCTTAAATATGTTGATTAATTAGTAAACATGATTTTTTTTCCATAGATCTTTAACCCGCAAAATATACCTCAAGCAGAGAAATATAATTTCAACCGTTTTAGCGGGAGAGCAGTCGAAAATATAGACTTTGTAATTTAAAATTACACAGATCAAATTGGCTTAAAAATTTATTTTGTTTAAAATTTTTACTCGACTAAATTGACTTTTTAAAAAAATAATGTTGACGGAGAAAAAGCAAGTTCATCTATATCTAATACTGAGCATTAGTTAAATAAATATTATGGAAAGTAATAAGTATTTATAAGAAATAATATTTAATTTATTTTTTATATAGTTTCTAGCAAGTTTTTTAAATAATTTTTAACTATTTTTGAGTAAACAAGCTTTATAAATAAGTAACATAGTGGAAGAACCGGCTAAGTGACATTTTTTTTTTTTTTTTTAAATTAAGATTTATCGGAGGAAGTTCGTATTTTAGCTTTATTTAAAGATATAACATTCATTCATACAGCTAAATCTATTCATTCTAAAGATACTCAGCGGCAGAACCGTCTAAGTGACATTATTTCAGTATTCAAAGTATGGAATAACCGTCTAAGTGACTTAGTGGCAAATAGTCAATAAACAACCCTAGAAAAAATCTTGCTTGGTATCGAACGCTAAGGCACGGGGACAAAAAAAAATTGGTTAAAATGAAAAACTAAAAAGGGCAGCTTTCGTACATTATGGAAGAATTATGTTTTTTGCAAATAAAAAAAAAGAGCCGTAGTTTCTCAGGAGATAGAGTGTTCGACTTTCATTGAGGTGAAATGGGTTTGAATCCTAGCTATAACTAGTCGATACGAATTGTGCACCCGGCTCGTACCAACCCCTCTGCTAATGTAAAATATCCTCAGTGGTAGACGATCATGGGTTAGAATACCCTTACCGTTAGGCTAACCGCGGGTGGATTTCGTGGTTTTCCTTTCCACGTAACTCAAATAGGTTAACGCAAATACGTTAAAGCATCGATACGGTAAAGTGCGGTTTTATCACAAAGGAAAATGTTTCCCTAATACTTGATCCAGGAGTTGCCTAGTCTTCTGGATTGGATTCAAAATTACAAGGCCACGATGTTAAACATTAGTAATCTTTAACCCAAAAAATTGGATCGACTTTTCAATGACTGTTATAAAATAAAATAAAAAATAACTAAAAATGATAAGAAAAAATAACCCTTAAATAGCTCCAACAAACGTTTTTCTTTTTTTTTTTTTTCTTTTAAATTTCTGGTTTGCATTAATTTGTGTCTGTGCGTAGACACACTGCCCCAGTAAAAAAATAAATTTTTTTTCGAGTAGCTTTTGAAAACTTTTTAAACTAAAACTAACTAATCAATAAATAAAAAAAAGAGAAGAAAAAAAGAGCAGTTACCATAATCAGCAATTTTCTACGGTACTTATCCCATTCCAGTGTTTCCCAAATTGTGGTACGCGTACCCCCAGGGGTACGGTAACAGTTTATCGGTGGTACGCGTTCTTATGCGATATATTTTGCAACAAACGAAAATTTCAAAAAACTTTATTTAAAAACAAAGCTAGCTATTACGTATTTTTCTATTGCCTATTTTTTGCAGAGTTAACAGTTAATAATTAGTGGTGTCAACAGACAGTTGTGATTTTTAACTTTTGTAAAATTTTTTATAGTAAAAAATACATACTTTTTTATTAGTATTATATAGCGTTACGAAAAATTTAGAAAGGATTCACAAAAGTCATAAATTTGGGAAACGTTATGGAAAAAAAACTATTTCTCCTGTACTCATAGTAGTTACGATATATTAGTATCTATAGTACCTATTAAAACAGCACCAATTAACTAATATCAATAATACCTTCTACTAAAAAGTTTTCTATTTTTTGGATTATGACTTTTAAAATGTAAATAAGAAGGAGCAACAATCTTTAAAATAGGTGCGCTAACTTGAAATATTAAGTGTTAAATGGGAAATGATAAGCGTGCTTATAAATATGTTTGACAAAACTAATGGAAACTTTTTCATAAAAATCAGCTCACTGCAGACAAATGAAGTCTACATATGAACGAAATATAGAGATAGATAGCCAAACTTTATTTTGTTCCCTGCTAGCAGGGATTGCTGTGCTGATGCAAATTATGCTTTGGTTGAAACATTTCAAAGCTCCATTAGCATCGGGCTAATCACGAGAGGTTTTCGTGGCTCTTACTTCCATTTTGAGCACATGCTGATTAATTTCACTTAAAAGAATTATTCTTGAAGGTGAATGTGACTTTGTATTTAAACAGGTGTTCTATTATCTTCTAGATTCAAGTTTAAGAAGTTGAAAATAAAAATCAAAAGCTGCATAATCGCTGAGAGGATTGGTGTTCAACGGTGGAAAGATCGAGAAGCGGTGAACTAAATTTAAAAAATGAGAATCGTGTAACTAATCATGAAGACGTAGTTTACCACGATAGAAAAAAGACCCAAAACTGTTTAATAAACATTTTTTATAAATTAAAATGCGTCGTTTTTGCATGAAACAGCATTATTTTTAATGAAAAATTGAAAGTATTTTGTATTTTATCAACTATACCAAGATATGTTTTTGTATTAAAAGTAATCGAAATACTTGTATTTATTTTCAGAAATACCTTTAGATGTAATGAAATGACATAAAATTTTGATTACAATCAGCGTTATTTAAAAGAATGCTATTTTAAAATCATAAATTACCGAATTCTCTCCAATGAAAGCGATACATATCGTTGTAACATCTACTCTACGAAAGTTGAGTTCACGCTGCCTCTGAATCGTTTCGGAAAAACAGGGCTAGAGAAAATGTGATACCAGTTTGATTCAAATTAAAGTTTCATTCTATCAATATAAATCTGAATATATGTATATTTATTTTATCTTTTCAAAAAAATTATACTCGATGAAAAATTTTAAAAATCATCCTTGAAAACAACACATAAATCATTAAAATCCTCTTTTATAAAAGAGTTAGAATCAAATAAATAAATACCCAAAAATTGAATGTGTTAGGCCTTCACAAACATACTAAATGCATAAAGGTTGTGCAAAAAAACAAAACTTTAGCGCTCATTTACTCAAACCCCCTAGAGTGTCACTTAGCCGGTTCTTCCACTAAACTCTTCAAATGTGTGCAAATGTTTTTCGATTCGCTTCATAAATTTTGAAGATATGGTCAAATACGTAAAAAGTGAAATTAGCATGAGGAAACCCATACTTTTGTCCCCTCTCAGGTCCATTCAAAACTATTGAGGTCAAAATTTCCAGGCTGCAACCAGGGTCAAAAGAGCTAATCCGGCGATGTACTAGGTATGTTTATTCAGAGAAAGTACGATTTTCTGTCTGATATTCCTAACTTTTAATGTCTTTAACCCTAATTAATTAGCAAATTCCAAATTGAAGTCAACAATTAAGATTAAGTCTTAGTGCGTGAAAATCTGATTATCAAATCAAAAGTTATTAAGGGTGTTAGCATTTTCTTTTATTATTTTTTGTCCTGTTCAAAAACTAAAGAATGTTTTATCAGGATATTATTTTGAAATCATGTACCAGTAATTATACAGAAAAGTGTTTAGAGTTAAGAATCTGATACTATGGTTTACTGTTTAAATGTACTTTAATTATTTAAGAAAAAAGGTTCTGTGTATTAAAGTATGTTTATTGCGTTATAAATTATCAAAATAATCTTTATTAGTTACGGAATCATGACATTTAAAAAAAAAAATAATAATAATAAGTGTATGTTTCAAATATCTCATTAAGGCCGAACTGACCGTCGTTGTAACGATTCTTTGTTTCAGAAAACATAATCTCACCGCAACACCTACCTAATTACTTTGCAAAAATCATTTGAGAATTACGTTCGAAAAAATATGATACGAAGTGTCATTTTCTCTCATATTTGGAACACAAAGTTCACCATTGTCAAATATTTAGTTGAAAAAAGTATACGCTTTAAAAGTTTCAAATCAATATTTGAAGATTTAAAAAAATAAAAACGCTTTTCAAATATGTAAATTACGATGGAGGAAGCCGGGACTGAAATTATCAAAACCAGTTTGACTGATTGATAATCCATATCCATATCAGAAATCCATAGAGCTTTCTTCTTTTTACTCGCTTAAATATTACCCAGATACCCCAAATGTGTATATATTTCTGCTTTGCTTTTGACAAAGGGTTAAAAATTTAATATTAAAGCTAATTATTACAGAGTATCCAGTTCATCGTACAGTAAATATTATCAAGGTCTTTTCAGATAGTGATAAAGGCTTTAAATGATAAGGATAGGACTAAGGTCTCCTTTTTCACCTCTGAATATCAGAAAGAATATATTGCTGTGACTGACTGTATTAAAAAGTTTTAAGGAAAAAAAATTATAATGATAAGAATACCTTCCCCAAGTTTATGCATTTGTAATTTCAAATACCTAATTTTTTGATTATTTAGAAATGTATTTTCAAAACAAAAAATAATTGTTAAACGTTAAATTCTAGATTGTATAGAAACATAAACATTTTCGACTAGAAACAAAGATTTTGTTTCCGCTGATCGAATGTATTTAGTGAAATTATACACATAAGATTGAAGATTTCTAGACAAAATATTATTAATATCAAAGATATTAAAGGGAAAATGTATAGTATTAGTTGTAATACGCCCAAATAATCGTTCGAAACACTAAATTCTTAGATAAACAAATCGAGGAATATTATTGAGAGATTTATTTTCTTTAATAGCTTTTAAATAGTGTTAATTGCATAAAAACAATTTTTTAATCGATAGTTCATCTATAATTCATCGATAAGCTTATGAGTGAGTTATATGTCGGCAAAAATGTTAAAAAAGCGAAATGTTATCCTTAGAGATATTTCTTTACATAATTTGAAAAACCAATAAAATATATTTATTTTAAGAAATATTTCTGAAAAAGAAAAAAAAATATAACAAGAACATCGATGTTACCGATTAATAAATATCGATAACGTAAAATTTTAAGCTGACTAAATTAAATTATGAATTTAACTTAATTAAATTAACGTAATATATGAAGAAAATAATATAGCTTTATTTAACTGATGCTGCCATCTAGAAACTATTATACGAAATAAAAGGTCCTTTTTACTCTTTTAAAGAATATAAAGCAACGAACTGGCTCTTCATTTAAATTTTTTTTTTTTTTTTTTTTTTTTTTTTCCTTTATTGGAGGAGGGGAGAAGACTATATTTTTTTTCTAATTGAATTATAGTTTCAATAAATTTGAAATTGAACAACAAACTATCCATAATGATAAACAGAAGTTGTGTTTACGACTCTCTATTAAATCTTCGAAAGACAGAACTCCTAATTTAAAAATTCATCGCAATGTATGTTATAATGTATATTAGTATGTTACCTTTTCCCAGATTATGCTTTGTATATTAAAGTAAATGTTTTTTTTAATTAGTGAATCATTATTTCAGAAATAATTTTAATTCTCAAAGCATTTAAAGCCATTTAATGATTAAGAATGTAGACCATTGCTTTAAGTGTTAAAATTACTTCTAAAAATTATTCATTATATGTAATTGATTTTCTGTAAGTTGCCAATGTGGTTTTCCCTTAATTTTATTTATTTATTTATATTATTGCATTTTCTTTATATCAAATTTCATGTTATATGTACTCTGCTTTTCATGAAGCTGTTGTTTTTAAAAGCGTGCTTATTAGAGTTTAAGGGCTTTAAATGTTTAAGTGTTATTTATAAAAAAACAAAAATGCAATATATCTATATATATATATATATATATATATCAATATAGCCAAAGCAAAATATATCAATACAATAGTGTGAGGAGCACTCAAGAAAATTGAAACGAAATTAGAACACATTAAGTAAAAAATAAACAAATATATCAAGCAAAAACGAAAAATAAAATGTAAAGAGATTATAGAACAGTACACGAGAGGAAATCTGCATAGTGAGGAGCGAATTAAAATGAACTTACGCGTACCGGCATCTTTCAATAATGATTTAAAATATTTTCGTAATAAGATTGCCAGATTACAAAATATGAAAACAGAAGCATAAATTTTATTCCAGATTTACGAAACTTTATGCAATTATTAAAAATACGACTAAAGTAATCGATTCTTTGTTTGATTTTCTGGAGTTCAAAATTACTTATCCTCTTTCGTAATTTATTGTAGGTCTCTCAAAACTCTGAATGCTTTAAATCATATTGCTAAGTATGAAAAATTGCATGACCTCAATACATCTAAAGTTACAAAATAATCCTTTAAGTATTTCTTGAGAAATTTAAAACAAATGTCAAAAACAGAAAGTGTCTCTTCCATTATTGTAAGGCAATGTAAATAATTTATGTTAGTCGTGCATTTGTAGTCTTCATATACGTTAATTAACCCTAATAAAAAAAATTACAAAAAAACACATGCGAATTATAAGGTAAAAAAATTATTATTTATTTAAATTTCAAATAATAATATCTGATATGGACGAATCTTAATTTTTTTAATGCATTTTTCATTTTGAGTATGAATCATACTAATTTACAGCAGAAGAACAAAAGGTAATAACTGACTAATGTAAGAAATGTATTTATTTTACAGTATTATTTTGATAAATGTAGGAAATATGTACTGTTCATCATAAGTCTCGTTTTTCAGGTCTTCAGATGAACAGCCTGATTACCTGTCCACAGACCCTCAACCATCTACTTCTAATGGTATTATATATAAATCTATTTGTTGTTGTTGTTGTTGTCGTATATCATTAAGGCCAAGGGATGTCCTTCATCTCATTTTCGAGTTGCCTCATCTACGGCCAAGAATTCCACTGCCCCGCACATACGTCACAGCCCGTTTATAGGACGGACTCATTGATCCATCCATTCATTCATCCACAGATTGTAAATTTTGACCTGGCACAGAAAAGAGAAAACGAATTTATTTTAATTAATCATTTTGAGATGTATGACCTGTGAGATTGAGCCACAATTTCAACGTGCTTCAGCCTAAATGTTAGGAGAAATCTGGCAAAGAAAAACCGTAAAATGTCTCGATTTAGGGAAAAAGGGAAATCTTTGTAATTGTAATTGGTTCATAAAATAGGTCGCACGATTCCCACAAAGAGTAAAGAGAAAAATAAGCTTTTTATTAAGTAAATATATAATATATATAGTAAATATATAATATATAATAATATAAATAAGTAAATATATAATATAAATATATAATAAATATATAAATATATAATATATATATAATATATATATATATAATATATATTAAGAGTAAATATATAATAATCATTTTAAGAGATAAAGATACATAATCAGTTGAATAAAATGGTTTATGAGTTCGAAAAACTTGATGAATTTGTCTACTTATTAACAGTAATATACTGTAATTATTATTTATTAATATTTTTCCGTAAAAACTCGCTTGATTAAGACAATTTTTGAAAATATCGATAAAATACTAGCGTCTTTGACATTAAACTAAGAAAGTTAAGTAAACTCATATCATCACTCTGTAACTAAAGTTTCCGATAACTATGTCTCTTTTTTAATCACCTGTGTTCCAAAACTCATCAGATTGGTTGTTAATTTGAAGTCGAGAAAATTTTTTAAATGTTTCTACTTTGAAAATTTCCAATGTTATTGTTACTTAGAAGATTTTTGAATTCATTGTACTTTGAATAACTTTCAAATTGTTTTGAGTTAGAAAAATTTACAAATTGTATGTATTTAGAAATACCCTGAAGTTGTGCGAACATAAAAAAAATTTTTTAGTTGATTAATACGGTTTCCTGGTAGTAAATTTTTTAAACTTGATTGGAATTTGAAGAATTTTAAAAATTTGGATGTATTGTTGGTAGAAAATTTCCGAAGATGTTTGTACTTTGAATTATTTTTAAATTGTTATTACATTAAAATATTTTCAAAATTTTGTTCTTAGAAATATTTTGAAGTTTTGTATATGGGTAAATTTTTGATGTATTCAAAAATGTATTTTAGGAGTAGCAGAAGTTTATATTGAGTAATTTTCAACTTGCTCCGACTTTGAAAAATTTTACAATTATATGTAATTTGAAAAATTCTGAAGTTGTTTGAACATAGAAAAATATTTTAGTGGAAAGAAAAAAAAAAGATTTCTATAAAGTCACAGCAGTTTAGTCGCGGAAAAAATTCGAAGCTGTTTCGGATTTGTAAAATTTTCAAATAATTTGTAGTTTGAAAAATTCAGAATAGATTTGTTTTTGAAAAATTCTGATAATGCCTTGAATTAGGAATATTCTGAGGTTGTTGGTATTTTCAAAATTTCCGAAGTTCTTAAAAACGGGTATGTAAAGAATAGCAGAATTTCGAAGTTAGGAAAATTTTAAAACTGTTTGTAGTTAGAAAATTTCTGATGTTATTGGTACTTAAAAAATTTCTTAATTTGTTTATACTTTGAGTAGCCATCAAATTGTTCAGACTTTGAAAAATTTTCCAAATTTTTCTACTTAGAAATATTTAAAACTTTGCCAATTAGAAAATTTTCGTAGTTGGGAAAAAATAAAATTATTTAAGGAGTTGTAGAAGTTTGGTGTTAAAAAAATTTCCGATTTGTTTCGACTTTAAAAATTTTTTAAATAATTTGGTATATATCTAGTAGCAGGTGTAGAAACTTCAAAATTTTTCAAAGTACCAAACAACTTCAGAATTTTCCTAATTCTATGCATTTTCAGAATTTTTCGAAAAAAACTGATTCGGAATTCTTTCAAAGTACAAATAATTTGAAAATTTTTCAAAACCGAAAAAGTTTTGAAATTTTTCTAGCGTCAAACTTTTGCGATTCTTTACAAACCCGTTTTTAAGAGCTTCGGAATTTTTAAAAATACCAAAAACCTCCGAATATTCCTAATTCAAAGCATTATCAGAATTTTTCAAAAAGAAATCTGTTCTGAATTTTTCAAACTACAAATTATTTGAAAATTTTTCAAATCCGAAACAGCTTCGAATTTTTTCCGCGACTAAACTTCTGCGACTTTATAAAAATCTGTTTTTTTTTCCCTACTAAAATATTTCTCTATGTTCAAACAACTTCAGAATTTTTCAAATTACATATAATTGTAAAATTTTTCAAAGTCGGAGCAAGTTGAAAATTACTCAATATAAACTTCTGCTTCTCCTTAAATACATTTTTGAATACTTCAAAAATTTACCCATATACAAAACTTCAAAATATTTCTAAGAACAAAATTTTGAAAATATTTTAATGTTAAAACAATTTAAAAATAATTCAAAGCTCAAACAACTTCGGAAATTTTCTACCAACAACACATCCGAATTTTTAAAATTCTTCAAATTCCAATCACGTTTAAAAAATTTATAACTACCAGGGTACCATATTAACCAACTAAAAAAAAAAAAAATTATGTTCGCACAACTTCAGGGTATTTCTAAATAAAAACAATTTGTAAATTTTTCTAACTCAACAATTTGAAAGTTATTCAAAATACAAAGAACTTCAAAAATTTTCTAAGTACCAATAACATTGGAAATTTTCAGAGTACAAACATTTAAAAAATTTTCCTGACTCCAAATTAACAACCAATCTAATGAGTTTTGAAACGTAGGTGATTAAAAACGAGACATAGTTATCGGAAACTTTATTTACAGAGTGATGATATGAGTTTACTTAACGTATTTAGTTTAATGTCAAAGACGCTAGTATTTTATCGATATTTTCAAAAGTTGTCTTAATCAAACGAGTTTTTACGGAAAAATATTAATGAATAATAATTACAGTATATTACTAATAATAAGTAGACTAATTCATCAAATTTTTCGAACTCATAAACCTTTTTATTCAACTGATTATGTATACTTATCTCTTAGAATGATTATTATATATTTACTCTATCGACTAATTAAATACAAACATTCTGACTAATAAACTATTTTATCAGTTTAGAATTATTAGACACATCATTTAAAATTGGTAAAAATGTAATCTCTGAAGAAGGGATCATTTAAAAATTAAATCAATGTTACTATTATGCTTTAATGCGAAAATAATGATTTGGTCATTAATTTAAGTAATGAAAACATAAACCATTTTATTCAAATGAATATGTATAGAATCAGTATTACATATTTTCTATATCGGGAAATTACCTACAAACATTCTGACTCTGAAACTATTTCATCGGTTTATAATTATTAGAGACATATTATTTAAAATTGGTAAAAATATAATATCTAAAGAACGTTTCATTAAGAAATTAAATCAATATTTTTATAAGGCGTTAATGAGAAAATAATAATTCACACATTAATTTAAATAATAAAAACATCGTGAAAATATATTTGCTTGCGAAAAATTCTTGCGAAAAGTCCCGAAAATAAAAATAACTTCTTCTACTTTCTAAAGAAGAGATAAAAAAATTTAAAAAATCATCTTCATTCTGATAAAACCTTATCTAAAGAGGGGATCTCACAGTCTCATAAAAACCTCTATCTTCATGATCATTGAACTGGGGTTGGAGCCCCATGAGTGTACCACCACAGCCATAAGACTAGAGGTCAGTGAACTGGGGTGAGATCCAAGTGAGGCAGTTGCCTCAGTGGGGTAGTATCCACATTTTTCCCCTACTATGGTCATTCGAGCTTTACTAGATTCATTGTTGATTAATTTTGCTTTTAAAGAAATCGCAGTAGCAAAAAAGAATAATATACTAAGACGCAGTTAAACAGAAGAAAGGGTAAAGGATTAATTGATATAATTTTAAATTGATTGCATGACAAAAATAATACAATATTCCAGAAATTTACAAATATTTTATATTCATCACGTTTTATTTGATCAAATAAGAATAAATCATAAAGAATTTTTGAAAAAGAAGTTATGTTATCATTTTAAGATTAATGATATTAAAACTTGTTTTCGTATTCACCATCTATCTTAAAAAAAAATAAATAAATAAAATAAAAACTCACCGGAAGTCTTAAAGTCTTCTTCTAACATCATAGCATTGGCGTGACTATTTCTTTTTATGACGTACCGGGTTTGTTTGTATATACTCGGAAAACTCAGTGGCTCTGAATTGCAGTGTATCTCATTGTCGTGTTTGTGTGAAAAATATGTTCTTCATATTTTTAAATATCAAATGAAGATGCGAAAAAAATACTTTGGGAAATTACCCTATACTGATATGCAGTTACCTGATCCTTGAGATGCGAATTTACGCAATTTAGTTTACACTAGAAGAAATTCTTTTACTTGAATCTTCTACCGAAGGTTGAAACAACATCAGCAAATTCTTCTCCCTATCTGCATAGAGAGCATGAAACACGGTCGGAAATAAGGTGAATGCAACAGTTTTAAAATTATTTTAAATGATAAAGGCAGAACAATTTATTTGAGTATATTACACGATAATAAGTTTTGGTGCACTATCTTTTTTCTGGAATAAAATCAATCAACAAAAAAAAAATGGAATGTTTTGATTCGTATCTGAATTGGGGACAGGTTATTTTTTAAGAATGAATTAATTTTGGTTATAAGCGAATTATAACCCATAGTTATTTCAAACACTTAATTTTTCGTACAATGAATTTAAGTAGAGTACAATAAGTAAAATACTTGAGCTAGGCCATAATTATATAATTCATTTAAATATGTGCATCCTTATTAAAAAAATTAAATTGTTAAAAAAAAATCATTTTATATTAAGAAACACCTTTAAGAGTGATTTTGAATGTTGTTGACTTGAATGATGTTGAATGAAGTGACAATGTTGATTTGAGAGAAGAATTTAAATTTTAAAATAATAACTCAGCCACAAGTTGAACCTATCTTTTAGAAATTAAAGTTATTGTTAGTAAATGGAGTGGTGATGATGAATAATTTAAGATACCACGTGTATTTTTAGTGTTGGTTTAATTTTCTTTAAACAGGAAATAATCTTCATAAATCAATAAAAATCATGTATATCAATTAGTGTAAATATTAAAGTATTTTACGCTATTCTAATAAAAGGATTAAAATTTCAGAAAGTAATTCTACAAATGAAGATCAGAGATCAAGATCAACTGGTGTCAGTCTGTGGTTCTGTCTTAAGCTTGTACTAAATATAACAATATTATTTACAGCTATTTTCGGGATGATTTCGTTTATAATTATGTATTTAAATATGACTGTAAACATATGGCACTGGATTAACTGATAATATACTATTGGAGGTGCCATGGTGTTTTTGTAATAAAAAATTATCATCAATTTCTATTATTTTCAACTATTATCAAATCAGTGATCTGTCTGAAGCTGGTCGAAAATTTAACAATATTATTTTCAGCTATTTAATTAATGATTCTGTCCATGATTAGGTATTTATATATGACTTTAGAACTAGATTGACTAATAATGTACCATTCTAGGTGATCTAATTTTTTTGTAATAAAAATTATCATGATTTATTTATCTTCACTGAGGGTCATTCATGAAATGGACAGTGCTTCAAATTAAATATTGTCAATTTCTGAGAATCTAATAAAATCATTCTTTTTTTCTTATCAATCGCTGACTCATGACCAAAATTAGAATTCGAAGCATAAATTAATAATTTCGTATCTTAATTGGAGAAAAAGTATTCATTCTATTTTATTCATTCTAATTTAATTTTCTAATTCTGAATTCATAAATGATAAATATAAGAATATTCAATTTAGTTTGATTTTCTTATGTAAAAAAAGATTTTAAATGTTCTTTTAGGAAAAAAGGAATGTGTTTTAATTTTACTTTGATTATGTGTAACTGTATTAATTATTGTTCTAATTATTGTTCTAATTATGTGTTATTGAATGTAATTAATTGATGTTCAATGTTGTTGAATTAATGTTTAATATTGATGAATTCAAGTGTGATGACATCCTAGATTATTTTACTTGATACTCTTTTTAAATCAATGAAATGATTTGAAAATTGTAAAAAATATTTCAAAAATAAAAGTTAAATTGTAGTGCAGGGTGTTCCATAATCACAACTTTTTTTGTATTCTAAGAGTCATCATGAAAAATAAATTCATATAAGAACACATTGCAGCTCACTAATTAATATTTGAGCAAGGAAAAAAACATTAAAACGCTGTCGAAGCTTCACAAAAAGTTATTTAGGAAGTGGAAGTAAATACATCACAATGTATTTGATTTTTTTCTGAAATTTATTGGAATTTCCAATTATCAGCTCTCAGTTCATATCAGTTTTCTCAGGTTTCAATGCTTTAAACCGATTTTTCTAAGTATAGCTCGTCAGATTCAGATAAGAATATTTTTTTTCTGAATAAATACAATTTTGTTTGCTTTGATGTTAAATATTTATTCACGAGGCGGTTCCTAATGTCTAACATAATTACATTCTCTTTCAAGATGGTTCTGAAAATATATGTCTGTCATATATATTTAATTCAAACTTAAAAGATAATTTTCTTAAAATTATTTATTGAACTTAACTAAAATGTATAATTTGATTATTACATTTTGTATAAAATTTTATTAGATAATAGTAAATGATGCCAGGTTTGGAGTTTTATAATATCACTGAAGTGTAAGTGTAATAATATAATTATTGAATTAAGATTTGATACAATCTAAAGTTTAACTTCAAAGCGCTTAAACCAAAACTGAAATTTTCTTAAATATAAAACATCATTCAGAGTCTAAAAAAAATGAGATTTTTACAATTATGAGGTTTTTATTATATGTGTTCAATTTGATGAAATATTGTTTGAATGTTCCATACTCAACTGGAGTGCAATAAGCCTGAAAGAAATGCTCAATTATAAATAAAAAATACGTTCGTATACTTTTATATAAAACTTCAAGTGTAAAGCTAATGTAAATACTAACTAATTATGCTGAACTGTATAAATTAAATTCATTATCACCTTCACTAAAACGAACTAACACATAAATAAACAAGAAATAAATGAACAAAGAAAATAAGAGGGACAAGAAAGCTAATCGGATAATGTTTAGCGTTTATATTTAATAATACCGTTTCCTTAGAGTAATTTTTATTTTTATAATATTTTTTCCCTTGTATTTGAAATCAATTTTTTTTTCCTTGGTATCTTTCCAAATACTGAGAGTTAAAGCTTTAATTGATGTATTCGATTTAATCGATATACCATTATCACTGCTCTTCCTGTTTTTAGAATACTTAAATATACTTGAATGCTTCCTGTTTTGAAAAATATAAAGACTTAGGCCAAATTTATATTCAAAATTAAAAATCAAAAATCTTTATTAAAATCTGTTGAATCTCTATAATTTATATTTATAATTATTAATGAAATATACCCTGATAAAAAATTATGTTTAAAACTGCCAGAATATGGTAAAATTTACAGCGTTTCTGGCTCAATGAGAACATTAAAAATCTTGGTAAGGTTTACCGAAGTGTTTTGATAAAATTAACAATAAATTATGGTTTTATTATATGTGATAAAATTTGGTAATTGTGTCATGATTAGGACTGGGCGATATAGGAAATTTTATATCGTGATGCATCGTCAGTTTTGCATTGCGATATAGCGAAGTACCGCGATATAGTATTTTTGAATTTCATTTACTTGTAAGGCACAGAAAGTCGGATTTCTATCAAAACTTCATAATCAGATTGATTTAAATCAATTTATGAATTTGAAGATATATATGTTTTGCTAAAGAAAGATATTAATGTTATATTTTCTAAAAATGATCGCTCAAATAACAAAAGATTTCTTAGTTTAAAAATAAATAATAAAAAAATAAATAAAATTTAAATTTATCAATATATTTACCTAAGAATATAGAAAGAAAATTTAAAAAATAAGTTCGTTAAAAATTATTTGTATACTTAAAACAAAGTGCTAAATAAATTTTAAAAAAAAATGCTTTTAAAACAACACTATTTTTTATCATTATTATTTCCCATAAATAATTAAGTTTAATTGAATAATTACCGAATTCTGAACGAAATAACAAAGTAAGGTTTAATTTCTTAAAAATAAAAACAAAAGAATTATGATATTCGATAATATATTTAACTGACAATATTGAAAGAAAATTAAAAAACACGATTATACTCTTTAATAATAATGATAAAACTCTTACTCTCTTAATAATGATAACTCTTTAATAATAGAGCTAAATGATAAAAAAAATAAATAAATAAAAAAATGTAAAAAAAAAGTAGCAAACTTTACTAATTTTTTTGAATAAACAAAGTTGATTGACTTATGTCCAAATCCAAAAGAGGAAAAATAAGTTTTGTTATAATTTTATTTATAAAAATAAAAACAACTAAAGATTTATAAATTTAAAATCAGTAATAAAAACCCATTAAATTATTAGTAGTTTTATCCAAAAAGTTTTTAATAAATTAAAATACGGTAAAAAATAGCCTAACAAATTTAATTACTTTGTAATTTAATTCTTTATGGGCACCTTAAATTAGATTTCCGATTATAATAAATTCAATAATGTAAAAAATTACTTAAACGTATAATATCAAAATTAATTTTCACATTTAAAAAATTAAAAAAAAAGTTTTGTTTTAAAAAAAAATTTACTAATTAATTAAGAAACACTTCTTTATATATTCTTTTCAATAATAGATTACGTTCAGAACAAGGTAACGACGGCGATCACAAAGTCAGTCCCACTGAAAATTATCTACAAGAAACGATATCAAGTCGCGACAAAGAAAAAAATTAATAAGAGGTGCGAAAACTAACATGCGAGATCACGATATATGTTCTTAAAACTGATTCTGATTCTACCGCTCGTCAATCAAGGCCGTTTCAACATAACGAAACGAACATCGTCGTACACAGCGCGAGTTGGCATTGGAACGTAAGAGAAGATCCTTGCGTGTCTTGTATCGTTTTGCGTTCGTCTTCTTTACTCGTCTTCTTCTATTTCTGATGCATCAGAAATCTGATGCATCGCCTGGAACGAAAGTCGCTGTATCGGCCTGCCGATATAGGTGTTAAATCGATATGTCGCGATATATCGATTTATAGCCCAGTCCTAGTCATGATATCTTAGAGGATGGCATACAAATCATTTATTTGGTAAAGATTACTTCTCAGTTTTGTATTTTTTACAAATAAGTGGCAATTAGAATTTAATTTTAAAAGTCAGATGTATTGGTAACAGTTAACATATGAAGGGAAAATTTTCAAAATTATTGATTTAAATACTGTATATTTTTGTTTTTATTACCATAAATATTGCTTTTTGTTAAACAGAAATGTTATTACTCTATAATGCATAAATTTTACCAGAATTTTTATCTCCGTTTATTAATTCTTATTGCCAAAAACTTAATATTGTTATTTAGGAAATGATAGCCGTCCAATTTCTCTTTTTTTCTCCTGCAATCAAACAGTTATTATAATTTTTTTTTTTTTTGTAACTTTTTTAGCAGCCCCCCCCCCCTCTCATTGCTCGACAGTTAATCATCAAATTTTGATAAACCTTTTTTGTTGCTTAATGGGGCACAAGATCTTTAAAATCATCAAAGTGAAAAAAAAAAAATCCATGTTTTAAATATTTTACTGTAATATAATGAAATGCTGTGTACACAAGTTTTAGCTGTTTTATTGATGTCTCATGAAAAGCTCTTTGTAGACGTTAAATTACTGTATACAAAATAAGCTTTATATTAAATTGTAAAATAGTGCATTGTTTTTTTCCGTTTCTCTGTTTGAATTTTTTCACAAAACGCATAAAATCATTAGGTGGGAAAAAATTATTAAAGCGAATTACTATGAATAATTACTATTACTACGAATAGTGTTTTCATATTAAATATGATACTTTTCTTATAAATCTTTTTACTATTAAAAAGCATGTATACAAAAAAAAAATAATTATGTTGTGTAAAATTATATTTTCTTTTAAAAATTTTTAGCTGCTAAAGTTCTGTAATCCATGACTTGAATATTTTTTTCTTCTGCGTTTTTTTATTTATTTCACATGAATTGATTTTCATTTACCATTTTTAGTTTATGCTACGTAACAAAGATATATAATTAAACAAAAAAAAAACTTTCCATTTCGTTTTGTATTAAATTGAGAATCTAAAATTAATAAATAATAAATGATAAATGAATAAATAAAATAACATTTTCTTTCAAATATTTATGAAGATATTTTTATTTTAAACATTTTCTTAGAGGTATAAAAATAAGATCGAGAGATTGTTAGAAAAAAATTTATTGCAAAAAAATGTATGTTAAATTAATTGTTTAAGAAAATGCTTTGAAATAATATTAATACATAGATAATATTTAATTATATGAATAAATATAATATTATTAATGATAAATAAAAATATGAGTTTTTAAATTGTTTCAAAGTATTATTTATCAGAATTGAAATAACGTAATTTGTAACTAACAAATATTGAGCTAAAAGTCTGCAATTATATTTCATGCGAAATTATATTTGTGAGTTTTCATAGATATCATATAACATGAAGAAATAAAAATATACCTTTCTTTTTATGCAAGGGGGTTTTCCTTTTCACCCCACTCACAAACTATTGGATAGCCTCACATTCATCATTTTTTTAATTATTATTTCAAAGTAGATATATATATATATTTTTTAAAATTCCAAAGGTTTTTATGCTAATAAAATCTAAAAGTATTATAATTTTATGTAGGCATTTGTTTTTAATATGCTAATCGTAATGAAATAAATGATTAACTGGTTTTGAAAAATAAGCAGCAATGCTGGAAAAAAATTAAAATTAAAAAAACAGAATTGGTGACAAAATATGACGAAATATAAAACAATTAATTTTACTCGTTAACGATCTGTAATGACAACCTCATGCTATTTAATCAATCAATGAAGAAAAAGGTTTTTATTTCTCTTAAATTTAGTTTTTTATATTTTAAAAATTTTATAATGAATATTAACCTCTCTCTTTTTACGTTACTTAAGACACCAGCTCCGGAGTAAGCAGAAATTAAATGTCTTGAGAGAGATTCATGAAATTTTTTATAGCAATAAATATTTAACCATTATTTTAAGAAAAACAATGCGTTAAGGAAATTGCGAATAAAGCTATTGAAATGGAGAATAACGGTTCATCAAATTAGAATTTCGAAAAAAAAAAAAGGAAAAAAAACGTCTTTAATTCGTAAAACAATCGCCATTTTTGCACTTCGAATTTCTACTATTTGTCATTCCTAATTATCGAATGTTAATTTTTTCGTTCCATTATACTCTACGAACATTTTTTCAACTCACCTTCATTATTTAAAAAGGAACAAAATCTAACTTATATTTAAAAATATGTATAAAACAGAGAGTGGTCATCATTTACTTAATACATTATAAATTAAAGTTAAAATTCTCAGCAAATAGTGATTTTTTAAATTGATTTCTGATCTAAATTAAATTATATTTTACGCTAAGACGGCATTAAAGACTGATAACTACCGAACTTAACGAAGAGTTTTAAGTGTATTTTAAGATTAGTACGTTCTTTTCTATTAAGCTGTAATATTTATTCTCTAAAGAAACCAATAAAAATGTAAAAATGCTTTAAAATTTGAAATGGATTTTCCCTCTGACTGTTATTAAATCAACTATAACAGTTTAAACTTTTTATGCTAAATATCACAATAATTTAAAATTTATTAAAAAACATTACCAATGATCAACTCTGTAGTCTTATAATTTTGAGCTCAATCTAGAAAACAAATGAACTGATTGATCAAGTACTGAGAGAAATTCGCCTACATGGAGGACTTTTTGATGGAACTAAACCGCAATTCAATTACACGGAGAGAATAACAACGAAAACTTCCCACTGTTAGCCCGATGGAGAGGGAACTCTAATCCATGAACCGTCCACCACTTAGGATATTTTATGTCAGTACTGTGTTTAGTGCGAGCCGGGTGCGGAATTCATATCTAGATTCGAACCCGGTTCACCTCATTGGGAGGTGAGCTCTCTATCTTCTAAGCCATCACGGCTCCACAATGAACTATTTTATTTTATAACCGTCGTTGAACAGCCGACCCAACACAATGATGAATTAGTTGTAACGGTTAATTTTATATCAGTTGAATGTGAGCTATTCTGACTGAAAATTATAAAGGCTCTATCATAGCAGAGTATGGTCTTAAAATTAACTGTTGAAAAGCAGAATAATGAATTTAAAATAACTTGTTAATCAGATATTTGCTGTTCATCTTATCTTTACGGGCTATAAAATAACGAATGAATATGGTTATTTTTTTATAGGGCTCATATTGACTGAATAGCGGTTGAGAAACATGGACTGTTTTTGATATTTCTGTTTAGGATCTTGGATTGACTAAATGATGGTTTTAGTAATTAGGGTAAATCTATCAATTCAATAGATCGCCTGAACAATAAAAATACAAAATAAATTTGACAGTTCAATGTTAGGCCAATGTTGGTTGAATAAAGGCTATGAAATATCAGGCGAAACTCCATACAAGGCATATATTGGCAGAATAAAGACACCTTTCACTCTTATTTAGATTTGTGAATGTTCCAAATAGGGTTTCATGAGGTCCCGCAGTGGACTGATCGTTAAGACACGGTTCCCAGCAGATCATCCTCAGCAGATCATTCGGATCATCATCAGGGATGTTTCCAAGACCGTCGCCAATAGCCCATTGTGCAGCTCTAGTGCGACGTAAATTAACTACATCCACATCCAAATAGGGTTTGCCACAACGGTAGCTCGGTGGTATAGTTTTAGTAATTAGATATGAAATGTTTTGATATATTATTAGAATGAAAGTTTTTTCAAAGCTCTGGGGGTAGGTAAAGGATATTTCTTAGCCAAATTTGTTATCTTCCATTCATATCCTCACCAGCAAAAAATAACGAATGAGAAAATCACATTTATTACCTTTGGTGCCTTTGACTTGAAATTCAAATTAGCTACTTATACGTTCTTTTAAAACTCGAAATAAGTCACAAAAATTTTTTTCTCTGAACAAATATATATATATATATATATATATATATATATATATATATATCAGTGATTCTCACGAAATATGGCAATTCACTGTCCCTTGCTCCAAGATCTAATACAATAATACTAAAAGAACTTTTTTTTAAAAAAATTAATAAATAGCATTGCTGTTAGCATTTGAAAATAACTTTGCGCTAGCATTGACTGTTTTGTATAGTTAAAAAACTTAATTGAACTTCAAAATGTTATTTTCCTGGCATGTCCCAAACAATATTTCCAATAATAATTAGCTTCAAAACTTCCTATAAAATTTTTAATATCTAATTTTTTTATCTCAACCGGTTTTTTATCTCATTTCTAGAATATACGAAGAGGATATTATTTACAAAAACTTCGTTTAAATTAATTTTTTCTGTCAATAATTTGTTTGGTTCAAGAAAATCTGTCACTTTCCTGGCTACTTTTATTTAGTGGTGTATAACCAAAATGGATAGAGCCAGCAATCAATATCTTATGTTAATAGATTGATTAGATACCCTCCAATATGAACATGTCTTGTTGCATGAATAAAGAACCAATTTTCTGGTTAAAAATCTATTTCAAAAACTTTTTCAAGGTGAGTAGGTTTTTGTTTTGTCACTTTCCTGGCTTCTTGAAACCATTAATAACATAAACTACATAGATTTATCTGAGTTATTTTAAGAAATCCTGTTGTTTTCTACAGAATATAAACGTCTTAGGCCAAAGTATTTAATTAAAGTAAAGTTATATGCTATAAAATGGTGAATTTGTCATTTTTCTGGCTTATGAATGCCAGGACATTGAAGTGTTACCAGAAATTTCTTTTAACTGCTAATACTGTAAGGAGCGAAAGCAAGTATTAACCTAATACCAAGTTTATGTATGATTGTAATATGCTTTAATGTAATCAAAGTTATTTAATTATTATCCACAATTTTATTCTGTACATATCAGCAGCAAAAATGTTTTTTTAATTCTTTCTACAGTGGATAAAAAGAATTAATTTAAGCAATTTATGGTCCATCTAACATAAAGGCTTAAGTTGAGTAACTTACTATTAACTTAAAATGACTGTTTTTGAAACTTCTGAGCTAATATGTCATTTTCCTGGCATTCAAGATTTGGTAAATTTCTATTATATTTTTTCCCCGAGAAAATGTCAATAAACTACACTGCTGTATGTAAGATATTAATAAGTGTAACTAAAGAAGTACACAAAAAAAATTTAGATTATTTTGACGACTTTAAATTTCAAGAAATTTTTTGGTCCGAGTTCTCATATTTCGTGAGAATCGCGTATATATATATATATATATATATATATATATATATATATATATATATATATATATATATATATATATATATATATATATATATATATATATATATTAATTTCAGTAGTAAGGGCAGGCATCTATGCGGCGGAAGTGATGGGCAGTCAAGGGGTGCTTATTTCTGCCCCAACCGGAAGTTGCTTATTTCTGCCCCAACCGGAAGTTGCTTATTTCTGCCTCAACCGGAAGTTGCTTATTTCTGCCCACCTGAAATCGAAACTTCGTCTGCAACGTCATGGGGAGCTTATTTCTTTTTTTTCTTAAGCCTAATATATTTTTAGTTTCGGTTTCTGTTTTTAATTTAGTTTCGTTTTTTAAATATTATTTAATTTATTAGTTTTTTTTTTTGAGGATCGGTTTTTAATTTAGTTTTGTTTTTTAAATATTATTTAATTTATTAGTTTTTTTTTTTTTTTGAGGGTGGCAACACTTATTATTTTTAATATTAGATTTTAAGGATGGCAATACTTATAAACTTTGTTATTTGGGGTAGAAATTGTATATTATGAAGTAATGACGTCATCTTTTATTACATAACACGTAAATGATATCATGCTTTTACTCTAGTGGCGCCATCTATGTGGAAATAAAATAACTTTAAATCTATTTTGATATTTAAATCTGTTTTATTATTATTTATTAAATATAAATAAGGCTGAGGATCGAACTCACGCCAACAAAAAGCCTTCGCGGGTCAGTAGTTGGATATCATAACCACTGACCCACGAATGCTTGGTTAGATATGTGTTAATAAGTTTTACTTTAGTTTTCTGAACACGTGTATAAATAAAAAAGATTTGATATCGATATCATCCTAGAGTTTCATCGATATAGTTTCACTTAATCTTTGACAGTTATTCAATAATTATTTCTGCCCCTCTTAATGCTATTATAACTTTCTCTGGATGGCAACGGTACTGAACATAGACGTGTTTTGTGTGACGCGTTTTTGGAGAAATCGTATATTATGAAGTAATGACGTCATCTTTTTTATTACATAATAAATGAACGATATCACGCATATGCTTTTACTCTAATGGCTCTATCTCTACTTAAAAAAGAATATATTAATAACTCTTCATTTTACTTATTTTTTAACATAAATATAGCTGATATAAATGACTGTAATTATTATTATCCTAATCAAAATTAATGAATACATTTTAAAATAAAATTGATTTAATATTAAAATAAAATTTTATTTATTAAGTACTGAGAACATTAAAAGTATTAGAATTAAAGCCATAATAATTTTAAATCAATGAATGTTGTTTTATAAGATTAGATATTTATCACCGTCGTTCGGAATTACGGCTATCTGTGTAGTCTTGTCATTTTTGAACCCAGAAGACAAGGGAACTCCTAGATCTTGAGGTAATACGTGTCTTTGAAGAGGATTTTGTGAGTACCCATGTTGTATGAAGAGGAAAACCACGAAAACCTCCTACGGTTAGTCCGACGACAAATAATGGACTTGGTTTCGTTAGCCAGTTTCCTGTGAATGTACAGAGATCAGAGGAAAACTTAAGGTTAAATAAAATAAATGTTATCATTTTATATATATATTCTAATGATGTCATCTATACTTAAAATGCTAGAAGGAGAATATATTAATAATTCTTCATTTTAGTTATTTTTTGATATATGTATAGTTGATTTAAATGACTGTAATTATTATTAACCTATTCAATGAAAAATACACCCTTTAATAATTAATACAAAAAAAAGTTTCAGAAAATATATAGAATTTTCTGAAAAACTAGAAAATTATTACAAAAACATTAGATTTTTTTTTTTTTTTTTTTTTGAAAAACTAGAAAATTTTTGCAGAAGCAAAAAAATATTTTACTAAAAGATAGAAAAATTTTATAAAAAAATTATTTTCTGAAAATGTTAGAAATTTTTTATAAAAATATTTTCTGAAACATTAGAAAGTTTCCCTCAATAATAAAAATATTTTTTGAAAACTGGAAAATGTTGTTAAAAAGTTTGAAATATTTTTACAAAACTAGAATATTTTTTACAAAATGCAAAAATATTTTACTAAAAGATGGAAAATTTTCATAAAAATAAAAAATATTTGGAAAATGTTGTTAGAAAGTTTGAAATATTTTTACAAAACTAGAATATTTTCATAAAAAATAAAAAATATTTTCTTAAAAGAGAAATTTTGTTACAAAAATCTGGATAGTTACTGGATTTCGAATGAATTATTTTAAATCTAAGAAACATATAATGGGGGTTTTTTACCGCTTTATATTCAAAACATATTCATTTTATTATTTAATATTATAATAATGCAAATAACTTACTTGATGTTTTAGGCTCGAGTGGGGATCGAACCTACGCGAATTAAAATTATCCATGAGCAGTTGTTGGTAATCTAATCTAAACCATATGTTAGGGGATGTACCGTATCTGTCATGACGTCAAAGCGGATACTACAAGACCAAGGTGGACAAGATTAAACAAGGGAAGGCTCGATCTCTGACGCATGCGAATTGAATTAAACTATCTTCACTCAAGTGATAGTACTTCACTTGCTCGCATGCATTTCGGTGAATGGCGTGTCTTCTAAATCTTTTAAGTTTTAAAAATTATTAAGTTACTGGAAATTAATGGACTATTCTTAATTAAATTATTAAGTTACTGGAAGTTAAATTTTTTTACTTCGCAGTTTTCTATTTTTACTAAATCGTTAGTTTCTTTTGATTCTTCTCTTCGTTATGGATGGAAACGCAATACTAAAGCGAAAGCATGATGATATTCAAGTAAGTACTAATTTTTTATTAAAATTTTATAACTATGTTATTTTATTATATAGATGATAAATAGTATATTGAAAATGTTAAATAGTATTATTTATAAAGCTGCTGAGCTGTGTTAATCTTTAATTAACCAAGAGAAAGTAAATTGTTTTGTTCATTTTAATTTTTTATTTTTATTTTGTTAATAATAATAAAAATTACCCATCTTCTTAGTTACAAATTAGGAATAGTTATTTGTTTTTTCATTACGAAATCTAAATAAAGCTAATATTTGTTAAATTAACTTTCTATTTGTTAAAGGAACGTTTCATATTTGCTTTTGTAAAAAAGTTTATTTTAGACAGAACTCAGGGGGGTAAAGTCTTTTACTTTGCAAATAAATTCTTAATCGTAGTAATCGAATGGAGTTATGAACATTATCATAAACATTTTAACTGTGTGTTGTTAATTATTTTTTCTTGGTGACTCAAAAAATTCTTTTTTTTTTTTTTTTATTGTAGGAAGGAAACCGAAAAGGATTGTCAGTTGTAGTCATTGATTTTGAAGGTTTCCAACTTTCATCAGGGTGCTACATTGTCAAAGAACTTGCTTTTCATGCCGTGAAAGGTAATCCCATTACCGGAGTGCGTACATTCCAACCACCCTTCCCGTTCGAAGAACTTCCAACACAGTAGAAAATGCAATATTCTTGGATAAAAAGAAATATTCATCGAATAGATTGGAACCAAGGAGAATTACCCTACAGTAAATTTCATGAAATGTTGTCTTTTTTGTGTGATATGTATTCACATATCTATGTGAAAGGACTCGAGAAACGGAAATTTTTAGAAATTCTAACCGGCAGAGTGTGTTACAGTTTAGAAGATTTTGGCTGTCCTAAAGTAGATGAACTGTTACCAACTTTTTCTTTGTGCACTGTACATCCACCAGATTTTAAACATTGTGCTCTCGTTAAGGCGAAAGCATTTGGACGATTTCTACAAGACCTATAAATAGGATAAGCACTCGGAATTCAAGATAAAACTGTTCCTGGAAGTAATATAGTAGATCTTATAAATGACTTTTTGCGAATAGAAAATCAGCTCCAGTGGGGGAGAAATGTATTTTTAAAACATTTACCAGCACATTTAGATGTAAATAAAAAAAAATTATAATTAAAAATAAAATTCTAAAGAAACCTGTGATGTATGCTTGCAGAAGTGTTTGGGTGAAACTTTGAAAAATTATTACAAAATAAAAATATCTTCAGAAAAAACTAGAAAATTTTGTTAAAAATATAAATATTTTTACAAAACTAGCAAATTTTTAACAAAAAGTTCAAATATTTTTTAAAAAAAGAAAATTTTTTTAAAAACATAAATATTTTATTAAAAGATAGAAAATTTTGTTAAAAAGTTTGAAATATTTTTATAAAACTAGCAAATTTTTAACAAAAAAGTAAAAATATTTTCTTAAAAGAGAAAATTTTTTGTAAAAACATAAATATTTTTTTAAAAGATAGAAAATTTTGTTAAAAAGTTTGAAATATTTTTATAAAACTGGCAAATTTTTTAACAAAAAGTTAAAATATTTTCTTAAAAGTGAAATTTTTTTTTATAAAAAACATAAATATTTTCTGAAAAAATAGAAAATTTTGTTAAAAAGTTTGAAACACTTTTTCATTGTGAATACTTAATACTGCTTTTATGGTTGCTATTTTGTTTGGAAGAGGTAGGTAACTGATTGCTCTCAAAGGATTATATGTTGCAGTAAACATCTCCACATGTTACTGTAAACAAGTTAATATCGATTTTATCCTTTGTTCTCCATTATTACTTACAACAAAAATAAATAAATATATGATCTTCCTTTCAAAAATCGATTTTATATCACAAACAGTAACAATTTTATCTATATACGCATATTGAAATCCTCATAAGTTTTACAAAATCCTCAAATCGTAAATATTCAACAAGTAATTTAAAGTTATGCAAAAATTAACTAGTCAAATTTCAAAAATAAAATTTGCTATTTTTGTAAAAAACATAAATATTTTCTTAAAAGATCTTTTTTAAAAATAAAATGAATACATCTTAAATATTAAGCTATTATTCTTATATTATTATTAGATTTGCTTCATATATGGAATTACATTAGCAAATAATTCTTAATTGAATTATAGAATAATAAGAATGAATTGATATTTTAGGCTCGAGTGGGGATTGAACCTACGCGAGTTGTAAAATCTGGCTTCCACATTTACAAATAACACTCGCCAATGAGTCCCAGGATGTAATGGAAGCCTCCCAGATTTCCCAGATTTTCAAAAAATTTTCTCTTTTAAGAAAATATTTTTACCTTTTTAACAAAATTTTCTAACTTTTAATAAAATATTTATGTTTTTACAAAAAAATTTCTCTTTTAAGAAAATATTTTTACTTTTAGTTAAAAATTTTCTTAAAAGAGAAATTTTTTTGTAAAAACATAAATATTTTATTAAAAGTTAGAAAATTTTGTTAAAAAGGTAAAAATATTTTCTTAAAAGAGAAAATTTTTTGAAAATCTGGGAAATCTGGGAGGCTTCCATTACATCCTGGGACTCATTGGCGAGTGTTATTTGTAAATGTGGAAGCCAGATTTTACAACTCGCGTAGGTTCAATCCCCACTCGAGCCTAAAATATCAATTCATTCTTATTATTCTATAATTCAATTAAGAATTATTTGCTAATGTAATTCCATATATGAAGCAAATCTAATAATAATATAAGAATAATAGCTTAATATTTAAGATGTATTCATTTTATTTTTAAAAAAGATCTTTTAAGAAAATATTTATGTTTTTTACAAAAATAGCAAATTTTATTTTTGAAATTTGACTAGTTAATTTTTGCATAACTTTAAATTACTTGTTGAATATTTACGATTTGAGGATTTTGTAAAACTTATGAGGATTTCAATATGCGTATATAGATAAAATTGTTACTGTTTGTGATATAAAATCGATTTTTGAAAGGAAGATCATATATTTATTTATTTTTGTTGTAAGTAATAATGGAGAACAAAGGATAAAATCGATATTAACTTGTTTACAGTAACATGTGGAGATGTTTACTGCAACATATAATCCTTTGAGAGCAATCAGTTACCTACCTCTTCCAAACAAAATAGCAACCATAAAAGCAGTATTAAGTATTCACAATGAAAAAGTGTTTCAAACTTTTTAACAAAATTTTCTATTTTTTCAGAAAATATTTATGTTTTTTATAAAAAAAAATTTCACTTTTAAGAAAATATTTTAACTTTTTGTTAAAAAATTTGCCAGTTTTATAAAAATATTTCAAACTTTTTAACAAAATTTTCTATCTTTTAAAAAAATATTTATGTTTTTACAAAAAATTTTCTCTTTTAAGAAAATATTTTTACTTTTTTGTTAAAAATTTGCTAGTTTTATAAAAATATTTCAAACTTTTTAACAAAATTTTCTATCTTTTAATAAAATATTTATGTTTTTAAAAAAATTTTCTTTTTTTAAAAAATATTTGAACTTTTTGTTAAAAATTTGCTAGTTTTGTAAAAATATTTATATTTTTAACAAAATTTTCTAGTTTTTTCTGAAGATATTTTTATTTTGTAATAATTTTTCAAAGTTTCACCCAAACACTTCTGCAAGCATACATCACAGGTTTCTTTAGAATTTTATTTTTAATTATAATTTTTTTTTATTTACATCTAAATGTGCTGGTAAATGTTTTAAAAATACATTTCTCCCCCACTGGAGCTGATTTTCTATTCGCAAAAAGTCATTTATAAGATCTACTATATTACTTCCAGGAACAGTTTTATCTTGAATTCCGAGTGCTTATCCTATTTATAGGTCTTGTAGAAATCGTCCAAATGCTTTCGCCTTAACGAGAGCACAATGTTTAAAATCTGGTGGATGTACAGTGCACAAAGAAAAAGTTGGTAACAGTTCATCTACTTTAGGACAGCCAAAATCTTCTAAACTGTAACACACTCTGCCGGTTAGAATTTCTAAAAATTTCCGTTTCTCGAGTCCTTTCACATAGATATGTGAATACATATCACACAAAAAAGACAACATTTCATGAAATTTACTGTAGGGTAATTCTCCTTGGTTCCAATCTATTCGATGAATATTTCTTTTTATCCAAGAATATTGCATTTTCTACTGTGTTGGAAGTTCTTCGAACGGGAAGGGTGGTTGGAATGTACGCACTCCGGTAATGGGATTACCTTTCACGGCATGAAAAGCAAGTTCTTTGACAATGTAGCACCCTGATGAAAGTTGGAAACCTTCAAAATCAATGACTACAACTGACAATCCTTTTCGGTTTCCTTCCTACAATAAAAAAAAAAAAAAAAGAATTTTTTGAGTCACCAAGAAAAAATAATTAACAACACACAGTTAAAATGTTTATGATAATGTTCATAACTCCATTCGATTACTACGATTAAGAATTTATTTGCAAAGTAAAAGACTTTACCCCCCTGAGTTCTGTCTAAAATAAACTTTTTTACAAAAGCAAATATGAAACGTTCCTTTAACAAATAGAAAGTTAATTTAACAAATATTAGCTTTATTTAGATTTCGTAATGAAAAAACAAATAACTATTCCTAATTTGTAACTAAGAAGATGGGTAATTTTTATTATTATTAACAAAATAAAAATAAAAAATTAAAATGAACAAAACAATTTACTTTCTCTTGGTTAATTAAAGATTAACACAGCTCAGCAGCTTTATAAATAATACTATTTAACATTTTCAATATACTATTTATCATCTATATAATAAAATAACATAGTTATAAAATTTTAATAAAAAATTAGTACTTACTTGAATATCATCATGCTTTCGCTTTAGTATTGCGTTTCCATCCATAACGAAGAGAAGAATCAAAAGAAACTAACGATTTAGTAAAAATAGAAAACTGCGAAGTAAAAAAATTTAACTTCCAGTAACTTAATAATTTAATTAAGAATAGTCCATTAATTTCCAGTAACTTAATAATTTTTAAAACTTAAAAGATTTAGAAGACACGCCATTCACCGAAATGCATGCGAGCAAGTGAAGTACTATCACTTGAGTGAAGATAGTTTAATTCAATTCGCATGCGTCAGAGATCGAGCCTTCCCTTGTTTAATCTTGTCCACCTTGGTCTTGTAGTATCCGCTTTGACGTCATGACAGATACGGTACATCCCCTAACATATGGTTTAGATTAGATTACCAACAACTGCTCATGGATAATTTTAATTCGCGTAGGTTCGATCCCCACTCGAGCCTAAAACATCAAGTAAGTTATTTGCATTATTATAATATTAAATAATAAAATGAATATGTTTTGAATATAAAGCGGTAAAAAACCCCCATTATATGTTTCTTAGATTTAAAATAATTCATTCGAAATCCAGTAACTATCCAGATTTTTGTAACAAAATTTCTCTTTTAAGAAAATATTTTTTATTTTTTATGAAAATATTCTAGTTTTGTAAAAATATTTCAAACTTTCTAACAACATTTTCCAAATATTTTTTATTTTTATGAAAATTTTCCATCTTTTAGTAAAATATTTTTGCATTTTGTAAAAAATATTCTAGTTTTGTAAAAATATTTCAAACTTTTTAACAACATTTTCCAGTTTTCAAAAAATATTTTTATTATTGAGGGAAACTTTCTAATGTTTCAGAAAATATTTTTATAAAAAATTTCTAACATTTTCAGAAAATAATTTTTTTATAAAATTTTTCTATCTTTTAGTAAAATATTTTTTTGCTTCTGCAAAAATTTTCTAGTTTTTCAAAAAAAAAAAAAAAAAAAAATCTAATGTTTTTGTAATAATTTTCTAGTTTTTCAGAAAATTCTATATATTTTCTGAAACTTTTTTTTGTATTAATTATTAAAGGGTGTATTTTTCATTGAATAGGTTAATAATAATTACAGTCATTTAAATCAACTATACATATATCAAAAAATAACTAAAATGAAGAATTATTAATATATTCTCCTTCTAGCATTTTAAGTATAGATGACATCATTAGAATATATATATAAAATGATAACATTTATTTTATTTAACCTTAAGTTTTCCTCTGATCTCTGTACATTCACAGGAAACTGGCTAACGAAACCAAGTCCATTATTTGTCGTCGGACTAACCGTAGGAGGTTTTCGTGGTTTTCCTCTTCATACAACATGGGTACTCACAAAATCCTCTTCAAAGACACGTATTACCTCAAGATCTAGGAGTTCCCTTGTCTTCTGGGTTCAAAAATGACAAGACTACACAGATAGCCGTAATTCCGAACGACGGTGATAAATATCTAATCTTATAAAACAACATTCATTGATTTAAAATTATTATGGCTTTAATTCTAATACTTTTAATGTTCTCAGTACTTAATAAATAAAATTTTATTTTAATATTAAATCAATTTTATTTTAAAATGTATTCATTAATTTTGATTAGGATAATAATAATTACAGTCATTTATATCAGCTATATTTATGTTAAAAAATAAGTAAAATGAAGAGTTATTAATATATTCTTTTTTAAGTAGAGATAGAGCCATTAGAGTAAAAGCATATGCGTGATATCGTTCATTTATTATGTAATAAAAAAGATGACGTCATTACTTCATAATATACGATTTCTCCAAAAACGCGTCACACAAAACACGTCTATGTTCAGTACCGTTGCCATCCAGAGAAAGTTATAATAGCATTAAGAGGGGCAGAAATAATTATTGAATAACTGTCAAAGATTAAGTGAAACTATATCGATGAAACTCTAGGATGATATCGATATCAAATCTTTTTTATTTATACACGTGTTCAGAAAACTAAAGTAAAACTTATTAACACATATCTAACCAAGCATTCGTGGGTCAGTGGTTATGATATCCAACTACTGACCCGCGAAGGCTTTTTGTTGGCGTGAGTTCGATCCTCAGCCTTATTTATATTTAATAAATAATAATAAAACAGATTTAAATATCAAAATAGATTTAAAGTTATTTTATTTCCACATAGATGGCGCCACTAGAGTAAAAGCATGATATCATTTACGTGTTATGTAATAAAAGATGACGTCATTACTTCATAATATACAATTTCTACCCCAAATAACAAAGTTTATAAGTATTGCCATCCTTAAAATCTAATATTAAAAATAATAAGTGTTGCCACCCTCAAAAAAAAAAAAAACTAATAAATTAAATAATATTTAAAAAACAAAACTAAATTAAAAACCGATCCTCAAAAAAAAAAACTAATAAATTAAATAATATTTAAAAAACGAAACTAAATTAAAAACAGAAACCGAAACTAAAAATATATTAGGCTTAAGAAAAAAAAGAAATAAGCTCCCCATGACGTTGCAGACGAAGTTTCGATTTCAGGTGGGCAGAAATAAGCAACTTCCGGTTGAGGCAGAAATAAGCAACTTCCGGTTGGGGCAGAAATAAGCACCCCTTGACTGCCCATCACTTCCGCCGCATAGATGCCTGCCCTTACTACTAATTTCATTTTCGAGTATTTGGAGAACGATTAATAATTCTCGACCTTTTTCTACTCGATATAAAATTCCGTTTTTTATTAAGTATTCGTTATCGTCATTTGTTTCGACGTGTTCTTTTAATGATTTAATTAGTTCGTCTTTTTCCTGAGCGGCAGCGATCTTTGCTGTAACTTCACTAAGTGCTCGAGTAACCACTAACACTGTGTTTCTGGAAAGGGCATCGACATGGGACATATGATTTGAACCTTTATGCAAAATTTCATAATCAAATTCTTCTAACTGTAAAGCCCATCGCGCTATTTTGGGTGTTATTTCTTTTTTATTCATTGTTTGGGTAAACGCAGCGCAGTCTGTGTAAATTTTAAATTTTGTACCTAACAAGTATGATCTAAATTTTTTTAATGCTTCTATTATGGCTAAAACCTCTAATTCATAGCTTGAAAGTTTTTCTTGTTGAGACGAAGTTTTACGGCTAAAATAATATATGGGATGAAATTTTTCATCATCGCCCTGCTGCATTAAAATTGCTCCAAATCCTTTACTACTAGCATCAGTGTGCAATTCCAATTTTGATCCCTGACGAAAAATGTGTAAAACTGGTTTTTGACTCAGAATATCTTTTAATTTCTGGAATGCTTCCATTTGTTCTTGACCGAAATAGAATTTCGCTTCCTTTCTTAACAAATCACTCAAGGGTTTTGCAATTTTAGAATAGTTATAAATAAATTTGCGGAAATAAGAAGTAAGTCCTAAAAATCTTTGCACTTGTTTAACCGATTTAGGGGTAGGGAAATTTTGAACAGCAGCGGTTTTAGAAGCAGACGGTTGCATCGTACCGTTTTTAAAAAAATAACCTAAAAACTCAATTTCGTTCATTGAAAATTCACATTTCTTAAAATTAAATCCAACTCCGTATTCTGACGCAACTTTAAAGACACGTTTAAGTTTTTCGAGGTTTTCCTCTTGAGTTTCCGACGTTACGATTATATCATCGAAGTATAATTTCAATGTACCATCTTTAATCAAATCCTTAAACACTCTGTTTATATGTCTTTGAAAAACATTAGGTGATGTACTTAATCCGAAAGGGGCTTTAAGAAATTCATATTGCGAATTATCTGTTGAGAATGCTAAATATTTCGTGCATTCTGGTTTTACGGGGACACTAAAGAACGCATCTCGGATATCAAGCTTACTATAACACGAAGCGTTTGACATAGAGTCCGTCTCTGTTTCTATAAGAGGTATCGGATGTTTATCTTTAACTAATTTTTTATTAAGTTTGCGAATATCAATACATAATCGAAAATCACCTGAATTTTTTCTACAAACTACAATAGGAGAATTAAATTCTGAGCACGACTCTTAATTACACCGTTTTTAAGCCATTGTTGTATTTGTATATCAACAAAGTCCTGTTCTATTTTAGCTAACCTACGCGATTTCAAACTTATGGGTGATTCATCAGTTAGTATTACATTTAATTCAACATCTGTGGTTTTCATTTGAGAAGGGGAATAATTATTTATTAATTCTATCAGTTGAGGCTTTAAACACTGTTTCACATGACTCAACTCAATCTCATTAATACTTATGGCATCTGCTAAGTGTCCTAACGGAGTAGAAAAATGCTTTGCTTCTCTTTTTTGGGAAAAAGAATCATAAATTGCATGAAATGAACGATCAGCTTTTAAAGTGGAATCTCTTTTTACTCTAATTGGAAGGCAAATGTTGTGGGAACCTTGAAACGAAGAAGGATTGGGATTGTTTATGTTTATATTATTCGGGCGATGAGAAGCGATTCTATGAGTTTCACTTTGGCTCCGCGCATAATTAATGTGTCTAATATTTTCGACATTTACTTCCTGGTTGGATTTTGAGATCTGAATTTCATTATTAAAGAAAGTAAAGTTCAAATTTTTTAATACATTAAAACCCAAAATCATTCAATTCAACTTACTCTCATACGATTTACTCTCATTCAATTCAACGTAAAAAATTATAATGGAAACAATGCCTCACTTTGTCTGTCAAGAAGAAATTCAATTATCTTTCTCATATATTATCCTTTATCATCTCAAAAAAAAAAAAAAAAAAAAAAAAAAGAGTAGGGGAGTTTTTGAGCATCATTTATAATATAACAAAACTTTTTGTCAAAAAAAAAAAAAAAAAATATGGTATTAGTTTTTCAGAAGCACCCTTTTTTGCTATAATTACTGGGCAAATTATAAAGTAAATAGAAATATTTGAACCATACCATTAATCCATAAAATTTTATTTAAATGAGAATATTATTAATAAAACATGAAAAATAAAATAATACATGAGACTTTAAATGTGATAAACTGTTTATCATCAAGGAAACCAAAATTATTGAGAAGTAATAGTGGGGTTCGGTGAGCGAAGTGAGCAAGTCACATAGGAGTGACGTGCATTTATGAAAATAAAAACTGCAGGCACGAAATATCCAAAATAGTAATTTCTTAAATAGATATCATTCCAAATTGTCAAAACAAAACAATGAGAAAAAAGCGCATCAAAGAGTTATTATTGTTATAAGCTATATCTGAGATGATCTTCCATCCAAAATTAAAAATTTTTATGCGTGGCGCATGTGTACCTAGCTTTATCATTTAAGGCGCGATTCTTCACCTATTAGCAATACTATAATAAAATGGGGTAAATAGCAACGTAAACACAATAAATAATACATCATTTGAACTAAATATTTAATTTGTACATACCGCAGACAGGGTGTTCAGTAACAATCATTCGTAATATATATTTTTTTAGAATTCTAATAAAAACAATAAAGTAAACAAATAATCAACATTAGGCGTTTTGAATTGATATTCAAATGGGAAATAATAATCTTGCGAATCATTATTAAGGGAGCCAACATTAAAAATACCGTTTTAACACAATTGATTACCGTAGGAAACTGAGAAGAGATAAAAAGTAATTATTAGTAACACAGATGACGTTTCTTTTGGCTATGAAATTATTTTTGATATTTTTGCACCCACTTTCAAGAATGATCTGTCAGATTTTTATTCTTCCTGGTTAAAATATTAATTTACGATCTCTAATGGGAATACTTTCTGGATTACTCGTTTGAAAAAAGGATCCTCCAACTCGATATTAATCTGCAGCCTCTGCAGGAACACTCTGAAGAATTTTTTAAATTTTTTTTTATGAATTTTTTTTTTTAGTTCCAATTTCTAAAATTTAAAGGTCTTAATAATTTAAGAAAATATAAAATAAGAACAAAATCCACGAAAACAATAAACAGTAAAATCATCAACTAAACTACTATATGAATGAAATTTGATATACGAACAATAAAAAAAGCAATTGTTAAGTGACCATTCATATGAAACAATTCTAACAGTACATAAATACACAGTTTTAAATGTATTAAATGAGTTCATGCAAGCATTTGCTTCGCTTACCTTCTTAAAAATAAATTTACTTTTTTTTTTTGGTTGTCCAAAGAAACATTTTATTAAGAATGGGAATTATGGATATCACACAATTTATGTTTAAAATAAAAGACAGTTGCAAATAATTTTAAACAGTCTCAATTGAAATTAAATTTTAATTTCTAAAATTGAACAAAATAAAAGTTAACAGAAAATTTATATCTGAATAAAAAATAGTGTGATGGTGTGTGGTACATAGGGGGGAATAAAAGGCATCCGACTAGCTTTTGTATTTTATTTTAAACAACATGACTATATATAAGCACTCAGCACATTCACAGACACAACATATACAACACAAAAGACAAAGGAAAAAAATAAGGAGAGCTGCATGGCAGGCTTCTACTCGCTCGTTTTTTACCACTCTCTCTTTCTGAGTTTTCTTTTTTTTTCTAGTTTCTCGCTAGGAGGCGTTGCTAGTTCTAGTTTCTTCACAATAGTTAATTTAAATGACGCAATTAAATGAGATAAAAACAGTGATTTAACGCAGAGAATTAGAACGTTTGTCTCAGAAAAAGTCTCTTGATAAAATGACCGAAGTAAATGTCAACAAGAGTCATCCCCTTGGATCCCTTAAAAGCTTGCATCTGTTTTCCTAGAACATCTAGATAATTGCTTGTTTAGGACAACTTGTCGGACATTTAGATGGTTCTGTAAATATATGACATTTTATAAAAGTGCAAAAGAGCCCAGGGTCATAATAATGATTAAGGCAAAAGGAGCAAAAGGACATTTTCCGATAGTGTAAATTGAGATGGCTATTTTTTGAGGAGTCAGATTACTGTGGGTTCTCTCCGTGGGTGGTGAAAAGTTAAGAGATGCTTTAAAATATATCTTTTAGTGTAGGAAGCATTTTATTACTCTATCCAGGGTAAGAGAGCAGCAATTATTTTAGTTTTCTAAACACTTGTTTCATTTTCTCATGCTGAGCTCTTCTTTTTTTTAGTGCTATGCTCTTCTTCTCTTTTCGTATTTTGGTTAAAAAAAAATTTTTAATAAATTAAAAGTTCAAAAAAATAAATAAATAAATAAAAATAAAAAAAACAAAAAAAACAGAGGTATTTTTTCGGGGGGGGGGGGAGTTTTCTATTTCAATTTGGAAAATAGCTACTAAATTGAAGAAAAAAAGGAATTTTTTTTCCTGAAATTACCTATTCTATTTTACTTCATCGTAGCGAATGTCAAAGTTTCAGAGACGTTTTCTGAGACAAACTCTCAATTAAATTTTAGAGAAAAATAAAGTTTTCTATTTGGAAAATGTCTTTAAAGTTGAAAATCGGAGTTAAATATTAATTTTACTTGACTTCATTTTCGCGAATGTCTGAATCTCAGAAAAGGTGATTCTTCGCCCCCACACTTTAATTTAAGAAGAAAAAAAAAATCCTTTTGGAAAATAGCTTCAAAGAATTTTTTTAAAAAAAATAACTTATTTTACTTGACTTTATTAATACAAATGTCTAAATTTCAGAAGATACAAAACACATCCCACCCTTAGAAAATAAAGTTTTATATCCCCTCACTATAATTTAAGAGAAAAATGAAGTTATCTATTTAAAAATAGCGTTGAAGTTTTAAATCAAAAAATTTTTTTCTAAAATTTACTTGACTTGACTTTACTTACTTACTTTACTTACTTACTTACTTTACTTTACTTGATTATATTCTATTAATGTCTAATTTTCAGAAGATGCGAAGCAGATTTTTTGCCCCCTCACATTTTTTCAGAGGAAAACAAAGTTTTCTGTTTGGAAAATAGATTCAAAGATGAAATTTTTTTGGCTACCAATATTTCTTGACTTTATTTTTGCACACATCGAAATTTCAGAAGGGGTGAAACACTTTGTCTCATCCCCCAATAATGTAACAATTTGTTCAATAAATGTTCAATAAACAATTTGTTCAATAATATTTCGAAAGGAAATGAAGTTTTCGACACGTAAAATGGAGTGTAAATTGGAAATAAAATATTTTTTCAACTAATGCTTTACTTTTCCAAATCTCAAAAAGCACATTATTAGTCCATTTAGTTTCATTTCAGAATAAAATAAAGTTTCCTACTTGGTGTAGAGCTTCAAAGTTGAAAAGGAGAAGCTTTTTTTTCTAGAATTAACAATTTTATTTCATTTTGTCATGGCGAATGACTAAATATCAGAAGGGGCAAACACATTATTCAACCCCCCACTTGAATCTTAGTGAAATATAAAGTTTTCTATTTGAAAAATAGCTTCAAAATTGAAAAAAAAACATTTTTTTTTAAATTTATTAATATATATATATATATATATATATATATATATATATACTTTTCGCAATTTTTTTTTCGAAATTTCGATTTGTTCGAAAGTTATTGAAAATATAACTGTTTGTTGGTGCCACTTATTAACATTTATAGTGAAATTTATACAAATAAAAAAAATTTAATACGACTTATAAAAACTGTTTCCTATTTGAATTGTTATAAATCTCGTCAACGAGTAAAATTACTTCTCATTTATTTTTTATCATTGAGCCCGAAATCTGTGTTTCTAATATGAAATAAGGATTAATGAGTAATAAAATAATAATTAATAAGTAAAATACCATATAAGCAAAATACCATTTAGCAAAAAAAAGGAATTAATTTGTAAAACTAAATATTAATAATAATTAATTTGAAAATTTAATTAATTTTAAATAGTGCACATAATGTATGATTTTATACGCGTCAAGTATTTAAATTTATACGCATTATAATACTTTATTTAATGCAGAATACCAAATATGAAAAAACAATAACTATATTAATGATAATCCAAAAATTAATTTTTTTTTCTTGCGGATTCAGTTGCTAGCTTAATAAATGAATATGTGCGGAACATTTACAGTTTTCTTCCACTTCTTTTTGCAACAGCTGTGCTGTCACACATTGTTTCTTCTAGTAGGATGATTGGAGAAGCTCAATTTAGTATCAAATTATTTAAATATGAATCATAAAAGAATTATCTATATTAATAGAATAACTTATTTAAGGGGTGCACACAACCGCACAAACATAAATTTTTGTTGAGAAATAAAAAAAAATTGGAAATTTTGAATCCTAAATTTGAGTTGTCTTTTTGATTAGTTCAATTTACACGGATTCTATTGCAAATATATGTTGTTTTTCGATTGCTTTTTCAACGGTTATTCCTACGAAATTCCGAATGGTTATAAGAAACTCAATATTTTTGATACGATATTACGATGCACGAGTTTCGAACTTGAGTAATAACTTTTTAACTCTCATTATTTTTGCCGATTTTATTATTATAAATCCAAGGTTGTTTCTAATGTTTTTTTTTTTTTTTTTTTTTTTTTTTTGGCATTTTTAACCACCAATTTCCATGTGGTTTTTAAAATCCCGATACATTTATTACAATGTTATGAATCATGGGTTATAAATGGCGCATTTAATTTATCACTTTTTGACGTGTTTCATTTTTGCCAATTTCATGATTTCATCATAAATCTAAATGATTTTTTAAAGGCAGTCACGCATTTGCACATGATTTTGAAAATCTGGAATTTTCACTTCAATATTATTACGACATGTGAGTTTCAAATCGCACATTTAACTAATCACTTACTGAAATTTGAATTTTGAACTATTTTTTTGATTATTGAATTTTGAACTATTTACTCTTTCATATTCATCGAAAATATAAGTTATTTTTATGTCGTTTCTTCGGCAGTTAGAATTCTGATAGTATTTTAATACTATGTTATCGCAACATGAAAAAAAATCGAAAAATGGAGGAAAACGCGAATTTTTAAATTACTCACAGTTTTGTTTTAAACTTCTTGTAGCTTATATGATTTTCTTAGGAAAAAATGAAAAGAAAAAAAACCTTTTCTATTTAAAAATCACAAAACATCTAATAATTTAAGAAATAGTAATAATATAGTATAATACCAAGTAAATATTAAATCTTAATATGTACTATAATAGTTTTGTTTAAATGTTTTGCATATGCTTAAACTCTACAAATTTTGCTTAAAAAATATTTAGTTCAATTTTGTATCACACACACAAATATATATATATATATATATATATATATATATATATATATATATATATATATATATATATATATATATATATATATATATATATATATATATATATACATATATATATTATATATATATATATATACATATATATATTATATATATATGTATGTATATATATATACATATATATACATACATATATATACATATATATACTCACACACAGAGAGAGTGACTCAACTCTTCGTTTTATTATTTATATATATATATATATATATATATATAATAACAGAGCTTCATCTCTGTTATCAGTGGTGGATTTAGCTTTAATAATGCAGTCGTAAGCCATGTTACACTCAAAAAATCTTTATTAATGGTAGTAGGCTGGTATCGATAACACTTCACATCCACACTCCGCAAGGGAGGGGGTGGACAAGACTTTGGACAATTCTGGAACAAATTACCAGGATCACAACATGATGGAAAAGCCATGCGAAAAGCATTGCTCTCGCTTTTATACTAACACAGATTTGAGTAAACAGGCACAGTCGTTGGCATTCTTGTATCCTTACGCATTAAGGAAAATCATTTCATGCTTCCTTATATGGAAGTGAAAGGGGGAGAGATTCTAAAAATAACTCAATCGTATGTTATTAGCCTTGACTTCCCAAAATAGAATCTCTCTACGCTTATTCTTTAACAAAGACATTTTATGAAAACGAAAGAGTTTTAATTCTTTTATTAATACAAAAGTATTATAATTTTTGTATTACATCCCCCCAAAAAAGATTTTTGGCAAGCCAAAAAGAAATCATAATAAAATTTAGAATTCTCTGAACTTTTAAAATTTATGTTGGTACGACTGTTCCTTTTCACTACTACAAATAAAATTTTTTCAATTATCTGTAAAAAAAAACAACAACTATATACAATGACAATAACAAAAACATGATAATACACTTTATCTGTTTAGGCAACTAAACAGAAAGAAAAATGAAACATATTTTTATAACTAATCTACTAAATATTTCATACATTTTTCACACAAAAATATACATAATTTTTATGGAAACGAACTGGACAACAAGTGTCTTTAATCAGAATTTAAGATTCTGTATGGTTAAAGGGGTTATTTACTTTATGAAAATTTGTATTCCCCGTTAAAATGGAGGAAAACAGAATTTCATGAAGCACAGTGATATTGAGATATCCAGACGGGTCAATCCAAAAATATTTTATAATACTTTTCTCAACTTGTTGAGAAAAAAAAAGTTCAACTTTCATCGCCCTCACATCCAATTGATGTTGAGGTAAATCTCCACACGCGATTCGGATCTCCCAAAAAAATATAGGGTGTACTTCTTCCATTGAAGAAAGTAACATATTTTGTTTTGTTTTGTACACTATTCATGATTTAATTTCAACATTTGTGGGTTGTTATATTTCCTAAGATTTGATACATGTACTATTTCAAAATTTTGTTTACTTAAACAATTCTTTTTATTTATTTTGTAATTAGCTTCTGAAATTTTTTGAAGAATTTTATACAGTCCACTAAAAGGAGGTGACAACTTCCTCGTATTAGGATAAGTAAATTCTTCAAACATAACTAATTCGTCAGTTTTAAAGTCTATATCTAAAAATCTAGCATCATAGTAAATTTTATATCTTTCATGATATTCTTTAGTTCTTTGAATTTTATTCTTATTTTATAACCGTCGTTGAACAGCCGACCCAACTTAATGGGTTTACGGCTACTAATGTTCAACTCCGTAGCCTTGTAATTTTGAACCCAATCCAGAAGACAAGGGAACTCCTGGATCGAGTATTGGGAGAAATTTGCCTTCGTGGAGGACTTTTAGATGGAGCTAACCCGCATTTGCGTTACATGGAGAGGAAGACCACGAGAACCTCCCACGGTTAGCCTGACGGCAAGGGGACTCTAACCCATGATCCGTCTACCACTGAGGATATTTCACGTCAGCACTGTGGTCAGTGCAAGCCGGATGCGGAATTCGTATCGACTGGGATTCGAACCCGGTTCGCCTCATTGGAAGGCGAACGCTCTATCCCCTGAGCCATCGCGGCTCTAGTTCTTTGAATTGCTATTTTTTTAGCTTCCTCAACAGGTGGATAGATTTCTTCATTTAAAGGATTTTCATAGGGGAGTCTACCATGCATGAGGTATGCAGGTGGAAATTTTGTCACAGAATGGGGAGTTAAGTTATAAGTATTGACTATATCTTTTAACAAAGTAGGCCATGGAGTTTTAGTAGGTTTCTCATTGATTTTACATTTTAATCGTGTAATTATTGTTTGACCAAGGCGTTCTACCTTGCCATTAGACTGCGGATGATGTGCAGTTGTCAATAATTGTTGAATCTTATTATGTTTCAAAAATTTTTTAAAATGAGAAGACGTAAAGGCGGCGTTTCGATCACTCAACAAGGATTTAGGTATTTGATTTTGAAAAATTTGATGTAAAAAATTAGTATACGTTTCTGAACTAATGGATTTTGACGCAAAAGCCCAAATGTATCTTGTTAGGTGGTCAATAATTAAAGTTAAATATTTTTTTGTTGAATTATAATAATTCAATCCACCAACACTATCTATTGCTATTAAGTCAAAAGACTGATTCACAGGGGGTAAGGATTGTAATAATCCAAATCTTTTTTGTCGCGGTTTTTTATTTAATTGGCACGTATGACAATGTTTACAAAATTTTGTTATATCTGATGTTATGTTATTCCAATAAAAAACAGGGGTTATTAAGTTAATCATTTTCTGCACTCCTGGATGGTTAAATTTATCATGAGTAATTTGCAGAAGTTTTAATCTCAACGAAAATGGAACAACTATTTTAGTAAAATTTTTCTTACGTATACATAAAACATCATTGATATCAACAAAATTACCTTGTAAGTTATCTTTCCTTTGAGCTTCAATTATTTCATTCAATTTTAACATATGTGAAACATGAACATTATTTTTACTATTACATTTGACAAGTGAATGTGTTGCATCTCTTGAAAGCCAATCTGCTTCAAAATTAGTAGAACCTTTTGTGTATTTAATATCATATTCATACATACTTAACAATAATGACCATCTAAACAATCTACCTTTTAAATTTTTAAAATTTTTTAGCCAAACCAAAGCAGCATGGTCAGTATGTATGGTGAATTTCTGGCCAAACAGGTAATGATGGAATTTATTTAGAGAATCGACTATAGCAAGACATTCAAGTTCTGTAATTGCATAATTTTTTTCATAGTCTCTTAAGGAGCGAGAATGAAAAGCTACAGGATGCAATACACCACATTCATCTGTCTGTTTTAACACAGCTCCAATTCCAATTAACGATGCATCAACAAAAAGATGACATTCATGAATAGGATTAAAAATTTTCAAAACAAATAATAGCATTTACTGTTAGGTTTACAAATAATAGGTTTACAAATACAAGCATTTTTACAAATAATAGGTTTACAAATAATAGCATTTTTTAACAGTTCAAAAGATTGTTGACATTTTTCTGACCACACCCATTTTACATCTTTCTTTAACAAGTTGTTTAAAGGATGTCGAATATTTGCATAACCATCAATAAATTTATTGTAAACATTTATTGATCCAAGAAATCTTTGCAATGATTTTACATTTTTAGGGGTCATTAATTTTTTAATCACCTCAATATTATGGTTATCGGGTGATACAATCCCATTGCTTATTTCATATCCTAAAAATTCTATTTGTTTTTGCAAAAATGAACATTTTGAAAGTTTTAATTTCAAGTTTTCTTGTTTACAAATATCGAAAATCTTTTTAAGGTGGGTTAAATGTTCATCATAAGAATTAGAAAATATAATAATATCATCAAAATAGTTCGTAGCAAATTTAATTTTATGTTTATTTAAAATTCTACGAATTGTACGTTGAAAAATGCTTGGTGCATTCTTCCAGCCAAAAGGTAATCTTAAGTATTCAAATAGACCGTTGTGAGTAGCGAATGCTAATTTCTCAGTGTCATCAGGATGAATACGAACATGATGATATCCCTGTGATAAATCTATTTTAGAAAAATAACTACTATTAGACAATTTTTCAATTAAAGACTGTATTAAAGGTAGAGGTTCAGAATCTGTTTTTGTAATTTGGTTTAATTTCCTAAAGTCAATACATAAACGACTCTTTTTATTTTCATCTTTTTTAAAGACTAAAGTTACAGGGGCAGCATAAGGGGATGAACTTTCTTTTATAATGTTATTTTTTAACAATTCCTCTATTTGTGAATCAATTTCCTGTTGTTGTTTTGGGGATGTTTTGTACGGCCTTAGAGATATAGGTAAATCTGAGGTTAACCTGACTCTTTGTGGTTCCATTCTGATTTCTCCCACGTCGTGTTTATGTTTTGCAAAAATATCATCATAACTTTTTAAAATTTCTTTTCAGTCCACATTTTGTATTTTGTTCTCATTTTTTATTCTTTCGTCGATATTGACCTGATAATGTGTGCACACATTACCTAGTACTATCTTCGAATCATTTGAAATTTTTGGACCTTCTTTCTTTTTCCTATTTTTCCTTTTCTTTTTATTTTTGTTATCCTTAACATTATCTTTTTCAATGTTTACTTTCACTGAAACATCTCTAACTTTTATTTGTTCAAAATGTTTACTTTTATTGAAACATCTTAAACTTTTATTTTTTTCACCATTTTTAACCCTAACACTTTGAAAATTTTGCTGTCTAATGTGCAAAGATAAGTTGTCACTGTTAGAATTAGCAGAGGTGATCAATCTCTTACCAAATTGAGTAACAACTGGCCCGACACAGTCAATAGACAAACAAAAATCCTTGCAAGTCTGCAACCCTAGTAAAGCATATGGTAAATCAGTATCAATTATAAAAAACTTAGCTGATTTAATAATTTCGCCTATCTTAAGGGGAAACTCACAACTTTTGTTAAGTGTTAATTGTCCTTTCGTTTGGATAACATTTAATTCCTCACATTTTTTAATAGGAATATTTAGTTTTGACACAAGGACTTTTGGTATTATATTCAATGTTGACCCGGTATCAACATTCAATAATATCTCTTTTTTTACATTTTCATTTTGTTTTGGACGTCCATTTAAGTATTTTTTTTCCACTTTATATCCATTTAGGTATTTATTTTCCACTTTATATCCATTTAGGTATTTATTTTCCACTTGATATCCGGATATTATTAATTGCTATTGTTTATTTGTCATATTTTGAACGTTCATTTCAACAACATTAGGGTTGTTTACACACGAGGAGCCCATGTGAAACTGATTCAATAGTCCTTTCTTCGAACAGTATTTACACTGATTTATTGGGATCTCCTGTGTTTTATGATGTATTTTGGGTTTTGTCACATTCGGGGTTACACTTTTATTTTTAGGACAAGCCGGAGCTTTATGTCCTGGTGCATTACATTTAAAGCACCTAATGTCATATTTAGGGTTTTCCATTTTCTTCATGTATGGTCCCTTGTTATTTTGAAATTTATTTTTATCTAAGTCACTTTTAATTTTTTCATAGATTTTAAGTTTTTGTTTAAATTCAAAAAGATTATTGGCTCCATAAAGAATTGATTTATTATTTGTTTGGTCTGGTATTCCTTGAATCATGTAAGTGATTAGAGCTTAGTCATCAATATCACTTTGAGTGGCAATTTCTTTCATTTTAAGGAAATACTCTTGAAGAGTTTCATTATATCTTTGCTTTCTTTTTTGCAACATTGCATGTATTTCTGCACTATTACAATCAAATCCAAACTCTTCAAGCAAAAGATTTTTTAATTTTTCATATGAATTTAAACAACTTTCACTTCTTATTAATGTTAAGGCATTACCCTTTAAACATCTTTTCGCAAATAAAAATTTTTGCATATCAGATAATTTAAATAAATTGGAATGAGTTTCAAAATTTTCAAACCAAGAATTAATATTTTCGTGTTTTTCTCCTTTAAACATAGGAGTAACTGCTTCAATATCCGAAAAATTTACTATTATTTTAGTTTCTGTTTCTCTATTCTTTATATCCTTGCTAGAATTTTGACTATAGGATGCCATATCTTTATCAGTATAAACATGAGTTTGTATTTCTTTATCAACATATATTTTAGTATTTAAACTAACTTGCGTAAATTGACTTACACAAGTTTTAATTGGTAAATGTGATTCAAAATCAGTTTGAGTTTGTTTACATTGAAACTGATTAGTTTCATCCTCATCTTCAGAGGGATTTTCCATTACTATCGAATTTTTTAATTTATCAAAATCACATAAACAAGTTAAAATGTGCTTTGCAATTTCATCTTTATTTCCTTCACTGGAAATATTTAAAATGTCTGAAATTTTAACTAATTCCGAAAAATTGAAAGTATTACAAATTTCTTGTAATTTGTTTGAAAATTCTTCATCGTTAGGTTCAAAAGAAAATTCTGAAAAATTTAGAATTTTGTTACGGTTTAATCTAGAAAAATCATTAGGAAACAAAAGTTTAAATAATAACTTAATTTTGTTTGCCGTCACTAATTTAATTGACGTTTGAATCACATTTATTTCTTTCAAAAACATTTTAAATGCACGATAAAAAACAATATTATATCATCATTTTAAAGAAAAGTAATATAAATACAAGAAATGCAATCTAACTATTCATAATAAAATATACTCAGTTATTCATAATGAAAATTTTAAAACACTACTCATCTCCGATATCGATAAACTATTCAATCATGCTAGTGAGAAAGAAACATAAGAGGATAAAAAAATATATATATATACAGTACTTTCTTTCCTGCACACTGTTCTTTGACCTTCATGACTTTTTATGTTGAAGAGAAACAAAAAATATTATCCTTTTTTTTTTGTTTTTAACGCGTACATTCACTTTTGTTTTCACAATTTGAGCACTACGGAATTGTAGGGTCATCGGTCATTTCCAGATTGGACACTGTAGGGTCATCTCGATCAACACTTTACATCCACACTCCGCAAGGGAGGGGGTGGACAAGACTTTGGACAATTCTGGAACAAATTACCAGGATCACAATATGATGGAAAAGCCATGCGAAAAGCATTGCTCTCGCTTTTATACTAACACAGATTTGAGTAAACAGGCACAGTCGTTGGCATTCTTGTATCCTTACGCATTAAGGAAAATCATTTCATGCTTCCTTATATGGAAGTGAAAGGGGGAGAGATTCTATAAATAACTCAATCGTATGTTTATCAGCCTTGACTTCCCAAAATAGAATCTCTCTACGCTTATTCTTTAACAAAGACATTTTATTAAAACGAAAGAGATTTAATTCTTTTATTAATACAAAAGTATTATAATTTTTGTATTACATATATATATATATATATATATATATATATATATATATATATATATATATATATATATATATATATATATATATATATATACATATATATATATATATATATACATATATATATCATATATATATGCATGTATATATATATACATATATATACATACATATATATACATATATATACTCACACACAGAGAGAGTGACTCAACTCTTCGTTTTATTATTTATATATATATATATATATATATATATATATATATATATATATATATATATATAATAAAACGAAGAGTTGAGTCACTCTCTCTGTGTGTGAGTCACTCTTATAACTCTTGAAAAGTTCATGGTAACGGCCTGATATTTGGATAGTGAATGAAAGGCGAATGTTTTGTCCCCTGTTATAAAAATTTCAATTGGATCGTAAAGCAGAGATGTTTAAAAAATTAATTTTTTTTATTGACTTAGAGATCAGCATTGATAAAAATTTAGCTACCAACCTCAATCAGGTATGCTTGCTAGCTTAAAGCTCTCGGGAGTTTATTACACGTTTTTCAACATTTAATTATTTTTATTTGTTTTGTCTGATAAACTCAATGATCAACATAGCAAGATCAATGATCAATGATCAACATGGTAGCAAGGATGGACGGAATTACTTTACCTAAAGCAATCCGTTTTGTTTTGTTATGCTTTTAAAATGTGTTTCTATAAAACTAAATAATGTAAAATTAACGGTAAATAAAATTAAAAAAACAAAAATTATTGAGAAATTGTATTAATGGCGAAACATATAAAATCGCAGTATAAATATTGAAGTCAATGATTCTTGGTTAATTTTGGTAATAGGAAAGATTTGAAATATAAAAAAAAAATCTATAATTAAATGGCAAAATAATTAAGAAATGGAATACATTCATTTAGAAAAAGAGACAAAAATCCCCATACCATTTTTTTGACACCAAAGATGCTTAATTAATTTTGTTATTAGGTACTAAATGAAATAAAAATTAGTAATTATACAAAATCGCTAAGTTATTGGAGAAAATATATTTATTCGTTAAAGAGAAGTGTAAAAAATTGCCATACTATTATTTACGTCTAATATTCTTAATAAATTTTTATGATAGGCTCTAATTAACAAAATATATAAATTGCTTTGTAAATAAACAAAAGAAATGGAGAAATTGTACTTATACGTTAAGAAAAAAATTTAAAAAGTCACCATACCATTTTAGATGCCAATAATTAATTTTAATATTAATAAAAATATCTAATAAGAATAAGCTTTGTCAAGTAAAATTAAATGAAGTAATGGTACTAATTCGTTTTAGCGAAACGCAAAACCACTCCGTGATATTTTCAGCTCCAATAAAATTTTTAATTAATTTTGGAAATAGGCACTAATTGAAATAAAAAAGTAAGCTATTGTTCTAAAAACCAAATTAATGAAGAATGGTCTTAATTCATTAATCACTCTAATTATTTTCGTAATAAGTGCTAATTGAAATAAAAAAGTTAGCTACGTATTAAAAATCCTAATTGATGAAAAAAGGGGACTAATTCGTATAGGAGAAACGTAAAAAAAAAAACTATCATACTATTATTGACATCAGTGATGCTTAGTTTGTAGTGATATGCTCAGCTGGTATTATGGTAATTGGTGCAATTTTATTATACATCGAATATATAATAAAATTGCAATTTTATTATATTTTATAGGTTCAGTGGAAATTTGAGGTATTTGATTTTATGAGGAAATTTGGTGCACCAATTAAAATTGCACCAATTGAAATTGCAAATTAAAATTGCACCAATACTTGCTTTTTTTCATTATAGATGTTACGGAAATAGAGTTGCTGCGGTACCTCGAAAATTTCGGAACAGGAAAAAACTACTTAATTTTGGTACATTTAAAATATCATGAGTTGGCCTCGAGCGATAACCCTCCCTCCAAATGTTTTTATATACAGTTCATCTTATTTTCGTTTAAGGATGAGCTGCTAGAAAAAGTGATTAGCTAAATCTAATAAAATTGTTTCACTAGGAAGGGCAACCAATAGTAATAAGTGAAAAAGACGATAGCATTACTTTAACTTTATTAATTGTGTAGGTCTATCAGTTTTGTGTATGATTTTGTTGTGTTGCTCAGTACTGAGTTTGATAAAATTTTTCTTTTTTTTTTTTCTCATCAAACGAAGAATGCGTATTTAGCAAGTATATAATTAAAAGACGTTGGGAAAGTATTTGTATATTACATTTTATGAATATTATAATGTTGAAAAATAATTTTAAGTAGGAGAGAAGGAGTTAGTATGGGCATTTTATACATTTGTTAAAAGTCCATATAATTTTTAATTCATGAAGTACTTTTTGAACAACAATGTGAACTGTCACCTGTATTCTGGTTTACATTTGGAATTGCTAAGTTAATTAGTTTTTCCAAAATGATATTTTTTGGAAAGTCTATTTTTGACAACACTAAAAATTTTGGGGTTAATGTGGACAAGCTATGGGGTAAGTATGCGTAAATTTGGTAACTTATAAGGTAGTAAGTTTTTTTAACTCAACAAAAAATGTCTAAAACCAAAATGAAATCAACTTCCCCTTGAGACTTATTGAAGAATAAATATTGACATATATTAATTAAAATGTTAATTTGCGATAGAGCATTTCACTTAACTAAGAAAGATATTTTAAACGCAAATCAATAGATTTCAAAATCATTATTCAATTTTTTTATTCAATTTAATGGAACCAATTTTAAGTTGATAATTAGTTAAGTTTAATAACCATAGTTTCAACAAAATGGATAAATGGGACGAATGGACTTAACATGAAAGAGTCAGGCTTATTGCTATTTTCCTCACTGCAGCAATGAAAACTCGTAAAAAAAAGGACGGTACCATTCGCTGACCTTCTTTTTTAGGTTAATACATGGCAAAAATTAATAAAACTATTTTGAATTATATTTTATTAACAAACTTGATGAGGCATTTCCTTTATATTTTCTTAAAACCCTTGAAGAAAGAATTAATATAAAGGTTTCGTTCTAAATATTTAAATTAATAATGTACGTTACAAATATTTAAATTAATAACAAAATCATCATAATTTAGAAAAAAAAACCCCATAAAATATATAATATTTGTAACCATTTTATACTTCTTCCTTTGGAAGTAGAATGGGATCAATGTGAATACGTTCACACTAGCCCCACAATACCATGTGTCTACACTACCCCGCCCCATAGACATGTGAATGCATAATGTCTCATGTTAGTTAACTGAAAGTATGCAGAGTGAAAGTTAATATCAAAATAGGTGAAAAAATGTATAATTTGAAGCATATTATCCCTTTTTGTCAAAATTCTGAAAGCAAAACATATTAATAAAAAAGTTAAGACAAAATTTTTAAAAAAAATCATTTTTCTTTCGAATTTCTTCTAAATTATTCACAGTCTGATTTATAAAACAGCACAGTACATCAATGTTAAAAATTTACTCCTAAATGAAATATTTACCAATAAGTAAAAAATTTTATGCCCACTCTAACCCATGTCCACCTCTTAGAAATTATTTTAACAGAATATTTTCACAGAAAAAGTTAAATCTTACAAACGAGCTTTATAATTGAGTGCAAAATTTAGTGTATTCACGTATTTGCGCAAGTATGCTAATGTGTATCGAATGTGAGAACTAATGTAGCCAGTGGAACATGAGTCCTTTAAAAGCAGGCGAAATGGAGATCATGTAAAGATGACACGAGTCATAGTTTCACACAAGAAGTTCTCCACGATGACCCAAAATACTTGATCTAGCAATTTCCTTGTCAGCTTAAAATATTAAGAGCGTAGAATTGATCTTAGGTAACTGAAAACCCAAATAAGTGTATTGGCTGTTTTACAATGGCACTATATATTATAGCATAATTTCAACTTTTTCAATGTGAGATTATCACCGACTTCATTATAAAAATTCACAATCCTTATTAAAATTTAAGTAAAATAATAAAATAAAATCGAGATCATGAATTAAAATTTAAGAAATAAAGAAAGAAAAACGCTATCCAAAAATGACAAATTATTACTGAAGAAGGTTAGATTAGAAATTGCAAAAACTGTCTGATTGTAGGATGAAACTTGAATGTGTTTTCTTATCACTTTTAAACTCCTCTATTCTAAGTCAATCAAAGGTAAATATACATATTCATATCAGGCCCCAATGGTGGCTATAGGTAAGTTCAAAATCCGTATGTTAAAATGCCGAAGGTTTTCTATTGTATACTTTTCTTTTTGTTTTGAAAATGTCCATTTAAAACTATGTTTAGTCAGAAAAACTGACGCAAGTTTGGTTGCTACATTATTCAAATAAAATGTCATTTAAAATCGTGCTTATTATATTACACTACGTTGGACATATGTTCCGTTCTTATCCTCTATTTCCCCCAAGGGATTTAGAATGAAATAGTTCTTTCTTTTTTTAAAGGGAAAAAAAATCAGTTATGAAGCGTGTGAAATGGTTGTAAGCTCAACTCAAAAAATTTAAAGAGTACACAAAAAGTTTTCTCCGTATGCTTTCCTAATGGAAGGGGTGTTTCTCCTCTTTCAAAGAGCGTACTTCAAAAAACATGTCATTTAGTAGAAAGGACTTGTGCTTGGGGGAGGAAAGAAAGGGGGGGGGAGATCAGAAGTGTCTCGTATTTGAGTGAAGAGCCAGGGAATATCACTCAGATTAGCTTTATCCGCCTTCCATCAAATTGAAATGAAAAATTCATGACAATTGATTTCCCTCAATTTCTCACGCTACATTTCGTTTCTTCCTATATTGTAATTCAAAATATATACATTAAAATATTTAAAGACAATATGAATATTATGATATATAGATAATTCTCAGAATTTTTGCTACTTTGACGGAAAAAAAAACACAATTAAAATCTTCAGAATAGTTTATTTAAGTTTAAAATTACCCTAATTAATTCCATACAGATAGCAGTGTAGTTTACGGACATTTACGCAAGAAATATTTAAAACAGAAATTTGTTAAACTTTTGATGCTATGAAAATGACATATAAGTTAAAAATCAAAATGATTAGCAGATCCGTGATCGCAGCTCATAGAACGTATTGCATAAATCATTACAGAAAAAAAAAATTCAATTAAATAATATACACTTGTACTTTAACTAAATGTAATTATTTAATGTAACTTTAATTTAAATTTAAGATTTTTGTTCAGGTTATTAATGTAACTTTAATTTAAATTTAAGATTTTTGTTCAGGTATAACAATTTTAAAGAACGTAGCTGATCAAAACTGAGATTTGAGAATAAGATTTTTCGCTATATTTCAGACAAAAAATGGTGAAAAATGCTCACTTTCAAAAAATAGTTTTTTAGAATGAAAGAAGTTCCTCCTACATCAGTGGGCATACTCGAATTAAAAATGAAATTTTTTGCTAACTTCTGAGTGTAAAGCAGCATAACTTCCCTTCATAATATAATGCTACCCATTCTCCTACTTTAAAATTATTTGTAGCTACAAAAATAAAAGGGGAAAAATTAAAATCGTAAATTATTCCCATTTTTTTTAGCGAATAACAAAGTTGTTTCAAAAATACTTTCAAAATTGCTCATAATATAGAACAGCTTCCAAGTTTAGAGTATTCAAGTGATCCAATGAAAGATTTAAAAATGTTCTTAACCTAATTCTATGTTTTAATTTTTATTATGTCATTTTTGTTATTATTTTATTTTTTTATTATTTTATTTTCGTATGTATTTATTTTTTCTAATAAAATGATCATTTGTGGAAAGTTTACCAACCAAAAACAAAACTATTTTCAATTTTTGTCACTTAACTGACATTCAAGAGCCGGCACTTAATTGTTGGAAAATTACATTTTGGAAATTAACTTACGCTTTTAAGTATATATATTTATTCAAATCAGTGAAAAATTATTCTACAACACCAATAATAATAGTATTAATTATAGTTTTAAAAAAACACTAAATTCATGGCATAGTCTTAGGAGAAAAACAACGTAAATGAAGTAATTTCTGTACTTAATTTGTGTTTTAATCACTTTGTTTTTCTCAAACTACGATACGTTGCACAAGGAATACCCTATCCTTTTGAATTTATGGCATGATGTCAGATTTCTGCGACAAAGGCTGTGTGTGTGAACTCCTGCTCATGCCTCTCTCCTTCATATGTACGAATTACTTATAGAATTTTTTTTTTTTTTTCTGTACCAGCAATAAAAAAAAATCCTTTTTAAGTCTAGCAAATCCGATTGATGGATAGATACAAATTTTAGCTAATAAGTGCAGATTCTTAACTTTAAAAAAATGCACACTGTGTATAATTTTTTGTATAAGAAACCGTTGCGTGTAAAAGTTTTAAGGGCACTCAATTAGTAAAAATGAATTTGAATAGAAAAAAACATTCACAACATTTAAATTTAAAAAAAAAAATTTTTTTTGATCATGCTATAGAAAAAAATTGTGGGGGAAAAATATAACGTATAAGTATTATAAGCAAATAAGTATTTAAATGGAGAAAAAAATCTTAGGAGAAAAACAATATTAAAAAATGCTGCCCTTTAAAATCCTTTTCATAAAGGAAAGCAAAAAAATTATTAGCAAATAAATAATTAACCGAGGATAAGATGAAAAAGCTACCTGACTAATTGGCAGATATAATAAGCTTCAAACAGGTTTAATTGGAGGTTAAAACATGAAGGCATTATTAATAATCGTCTTCCCCCTCCACTACAACTACCTGTATTGCTGATTAATACATACACCTTCCTGGGTCGAGAGTTGTCAGATTTCAAAAACGTTTTAAATTGTTGCTCGGTAAAATTCTAATTTGTAACATTCAATGCATTTAGCATTTTGTTTTCATTTTTGATCTAAAAGTATATATCAAAAACAGTCATTACAGAACACTTTGTTTTGGATTTTGGTATAAATACCAAAACTCAGGTTGATTGGAGCAGTAGTAGTTTTTGGTAATCATTTGCAGTTTTTAGAAAAAGTTGCCCAAAAGCCGTATAAAAATGTTAATGGGCAAGCACAGACAGTTTTTGAAAAATTATGGAGTATTAAGGCAGCTAGAATGTTTTATTATTATTAGAATCTGAGCTTTATTTTGAAGTAAGCATTACAATTTGTGGTTTTTGGTCAAAAAAGAGGTAAAACGATCCTTAAAGTGAACTTAGATCAGAACTTCTAAGTAGATATAGTCTTCAAAACATATTATTTCATTTTATATAGAACTATCATTTAAGTTTTGGTGATTATAGGACTTAATTGTGAAATTTTCTGTGAAAAAATAAAATTCAGTTCTCTATTGGAAGAAAATAAAAATTACTCGAAAAATACAATAACTCTTAATAGAATATCCTGAAAAAAAGCAGAATAAGAAATGAACTTCCCAGAATGATCTAATTATTATTGGATCTTCTCGTTCTAAGACTCAATCTTAATTTGAGATTTCAAATATGGAATTAAGTAATGCAGATGATATTTAAGGGACGAAATCAGATACAATAACGTACTTTCTTTGAATAAACATACCTTTTATTTTGACGGATTCGGATTTCAGACCCCCAAAATATAGAGGGTAGCGGCAATCTGGAACATTTAGTCCCCATAGTTTGGTCAGGAGAAGGGTTCAAAGTTTGGTCCTCTTAATGTTAATTTTGCTTTTTGCAATCTTTTTAAAGAACTTGAAATATCTTGATCATGCAATAATAAAATTCGCATAACCAAATATAATTCTATGCAAAAAAATAAATAAATAAATAAATAAAAAATAGCTTTTAAGAAATATTTATTATTTTTAATTATTTTGATTAATAATTGTTGAAAAAATTTCGAATTGTAAGGTATATAATCCTTTGCATCATTTTAAAGAATGTAATTTTGATTGATAAATTATAAATGTAATTAACATTGAAATTTAAAAGAAACCTATTTTTACAATTCAATTTCTCAGAAACTATCGGATCGATTTTTTCGAACTATTAGAAACTATTTGTTCAATTTCTTTATTTTCTATGTAAAATTGTAATATTTAAAACAATGTAAAAAATTATACACCTTACAACTCATAATTTTTTTAACTATTAATAATTAAAATAATAATAAATCATAAATATTTATTAAGAGATATATTTTGAATGGAGGGATCTTTGGATAAATGAATATTTTAATTGTAAGCAAAAATGTTTCAACTCGCTTAAAAACTTGAGATATGACGAATTATGCAAAAAATAAAATTATCATTAAGGGATACAAACTTTGATTCTCTTGACCCTCTCTGTGAAATTAACGCACTATATGCCGATCAAGGGAGTTGCTGAGCAGATCTGCCATTCTTCCATCTCACAATTTTAGAGAAATTGGTGTCTATAATAATACAAAAAGTAACCAAATAAATAAATAAAATTCGGCGTAATAGAATAAATTCTTATTTCCTCGACAGGAAAATGAACTTTTCCGACGATAGCAGAGAATACAATCGTGATTTGTATGTTCATTTTATGAATCCTAATTTTTTGTTATACATTAAAAAAAAAAATTATGTGTTTTGCTGAGAAGTAGAAAAACTATTTCTAATGGAATAGTACGTGCATTTTAACCAAAAAATAGTCCTCTTTATTATAGTTCAAACGATAATTTGGTAGGTACAGGTATTGTAAGTCTATTTTATGAGCATATCTGAGCAATTATGATTGAATTTATTAGCATACATAAATATATACACTATATAAGAGTCAATAAAAGAAAAAAAAGTTTGACTGAACAAACTTACTTTATTACTTACAAATAATATAAAAATGGAATTATTTACGTATAAGCGTTTAACAAAATACTTTTCGTTAATGAATGCCCAGAAAGTGTATTATAGTCAGTCTCAAAAAACATGGTAAAGTGAGAATGATGGGGCAGGAGCTAAGGACAGTCACCTTGTGCCCCCCCCCCCTGTTCCTCAGGGGTGTTGAATAACTTTCCATAAACAAAAAATTGTCCCTCAGAATTTTCTGAGGAAAAGTGAACAGGAAGTTGGTGGTAAAGTGTAAGTAAAAAAATAACACAATCTACCGTTTATATTTTTAATTTATTCTCTTTTACGAAAAAAAAATAATGAATGTAATTATATTTCTTTTTAAGACGGTAGCATTTTCCCGACGATTTTGAAGTTCCTCTCGCGATGCCCGACAGGGGGGCAACGCTTGCATCCCCGACCAAATAGTGGCGCCGCCTTCACCTGCAGCGATCAAAATAAAAACGAACCATCCTGAATTACTTTTGATGTAATGATTGGAACTTCATGTTGTCCGACTCAATTTTAATGGCTTGAAGGGGTAACTTTCATGCTAATTAGTTAGTGCAAATGATATTTCAAGTTACGATATAGGACAGAAAATCTTGCTTTCTTCGAATAATCATGTTTTTTTTTCCGACAGATTCGGATTTCCGACCCCCAAAATATAGAGTGCACCAAAATCTAGGAAATATGGTCCATACATATATTATAACAAAATTTATAATACACTTTAATTTATAAATATATTTTATAACTCAAATAATAAATATTCAAGAGCCGATATGGTTTACATAATAAGTGATTTACCGTTAATTTCCCATTAATTGGGTTCGAATCCCCATGTTAATTCGTATACTGCTCTCAGTTTGCTCTGGCAGCAGTTCTGACTTACAATACATCCAAGGGTAGAGGGTCATTTTTCCCTCGAGCCAACCGCAGTGTATTTTCATGATATTTTTCCCACTAATGTAAAACAAATATGAGCTTGTTTCAATTCTAATGGGTTCCACGAAAGTGAATTTGTCTTAAAACTTTACCAAGAAGTTTTCTTGTTCTCTAAGCTCAGTTCGAAATTGGGAAACTGCTGGTTCTAGAGTTAAAAGCAAAAAATCATCTGCATGAGTTAATACCAGTACTAAAATGATGTAAATACCTTAAGTCTTGCAATAAGTTTATCTTATTCAATTATTTTTTATTTTTCATTTACTTATTTTTGGTTAAGTGTAATTTTATTTATTTATATATTTAGCAGGAATTTTGTATGAAATGAAAAATAAAAATATTCTCATATAATCATTTAGAATTAATGAATTTTTATTTTGTAAATGTACATTGCAAGGTTTATTCCCCTTCCTTTTATTTTTCTTTAGTGACGATTCATTAGATTGACGATTAATACATATTCTATTTAATATGTTTTAAAACTTAAAACAAATATTAGAGTCATTGATAATTTTTTTCGAGAATTACTTTATGTACTATACGTAATCGGAACAAGTTGAAATATTAATAAAAATGCTCTCGTAACACAAAAAAAATAATAATAATAAAATTGTGATCGCCTTACTCTTTACCCTTTGGCAAAATGGTTGTTGTCTAATTTTTCTTTCCTCCCTCTTTATTTGTGATATTCACCTGAAATAGTATTGAAAACGATCCAGTTTGAACGGTAGGATAGAATTTCTGATTTTTGATTAAAACAATAAAAATAGAATCTTCGTTCGTATAATGAAATTTTCTTATATTCACTCCAGATATTATTATACTCAATCCCTTATATTATATTAACTCAAGAAGTATTTATGGGATCTCTCTGGTCCCATATCCCAAATATAAACTCACCAACTCAATGCATAACAAAATTAAAAGTGAAAAAAAAAGAATTCTAAAAAAAATATCAAGTAGCAGCGGTCGCCGTAACAACACAATGCAATGACGACCATGCGCACTGTTAACTATTATTCTTGAACGCAGCTGAAAAGTGTGATGACGTTCAAATAAGATGCGTAAGCCATTGAACCCAAAATAACACCCATTTTGCCAATGGGTAAAAACGCATTTAAATAAAAATTCTCAATTAAAATAAAGAATTTAAAAAACACAAAAAGTTACAGCTTGTATTTTTTTTTCCTTGAAAATTTCTTGCAACATATATAATAACTAGTTTAGCATAATTTTATTACACTTTCCATAGATACAAATATTTATTCTTTAAACCAAAATTTCATTTCGTAATTTTGCGAATTTCATATACAGTGGAAGTTTATTAAGGGGGGACCCCACTCTGAAATGGTAAAATATTAACGTTTTTCTTGAATTTTTTTTAAGTAATACAGACAGTGAAGAGACTTCTTGTTTTTTTTTATGTTATTTAGCTACAATTTAAGTCTATTTTAAAAATATTTCTTTTACAAAATAATAAAAAATTAAGTTGGTGGCAGCTCCGTGTGTGGCTGGTCATCAAAAAGTAGCACCTCACTGGCCTCATAGATTTAGAAGTCCTAAAACATAGGAAAACGATTTTGTTTAGATTTTCTGAAACATAAAGACATTATCTAAAAATTAGCATAGCGATTTTTTGATATTCGCAAAATTACCAAAATGGCGGCTACTTAAAAAAATAAAGTTAAGTTTTTCATTAAGAAAATATTCATTAAAATACTAATATAAAATCGAAATATAAAAATATCAAAAAAATCTTATGCTACTTTCTGAAGAATATATTTTTACGTAATTTAAAATAAAGAACAGCTTATTTCGTTGTATAGATCATGAGAAAAACGTTAGGCCAGATCAAAAAACAGCGGTTTGAGAAAAATGCGTTTAAAGTTTTCATTTATGGCAGGGGAAAACGTTTAATTTCATATATATATAATGGTCGATAAATGAAATGCCTAAAATAAGTTTCTGTATACAATCAACAGAATGGATGAGACACAAAACAAAATGTCGCCCCTCTTAATCCGGCCGAACGGGCCTTTCTACTTGCTAAGCGAAGACTCTCTATTTTCCGGGATAACTTCCAAACGAAGTTAAGTACCGAGAAATCGTTTTAGACAGACATTAGGAAGGGTATAAAGATTCGAAAAATGCAATAAAATTTTTTTCGAATTTTTGAAATATTCAGAGTGGGGTTCCGAGCATATTCGAGTTTCCTATTACAAGAATTCCGATATTACGATTCCTTCAAAACATTAATATTTAAGATGCAAAATTCTTTGTTTATAACGAGTTACAAAAATATATTAGCTTTTCGCTGTAGCGACAAAAATTCGTTTGAGGAAAAGGCATTTTTCTATTATTTAAATTAACAAAGTCATACGAAAGAGAAAGAAATAGAAGAACTAATTATTTACGACTAATATTAATATAGAAAGTGTACATCATTTCGCCCTATTTTCTTCTTCCAATCATAATCCTTTAAGTTATTAAAGCATATATACGGGAATAACCACAAGCGAAATTCCTATTAAAAAAAATGAAAAAATCTTTTGCTGTTATCAGCAATAATGTCATAAACTTCCAATGGATGTGCAGTAAGCGAAAAATAAATTGACCCAACTGAATAACTTTCGATCTAGTGATAGGATCTTCAAGTTCTTGAACTCATTCTTAATTTTTCGAGAAGGTGACTTCAATTATACTAATTAATTAGTACAATTACGATATTTTAGGTAAGGTAATTAGATGCGAAAACGTATTTTCTCTTATTAAACATATCATTTTTTGACGGATTCAGATTTCTGACCCCCATAATATTGTGGCCACAATCTGGATATATTGTTTTAATAGTTGGCTCAGGAACGTTGTTTAAATTTTTGAGCTTTTAATGTTAACTTTAGTTTTTGTGCATTTCACTATATCCCCACATTTTTTTAAGCGAATTGAAAAAGTTTTGCCCACAATAATAAAATTCGTTTTTCTAAAGATAATCTCATGCACAATACGATTTTTTGTAAATATTTCTTATTCTTTATTATTTTATTTAATGATAGTGGAAAAATTTGTGATATATACAATTTTTACATCATTTAAAAGAATGTAATTTTGAATGGCAAAATACAAAATTTGAGAGAAATTAGTCAAATAGTTCCTGAGAAATGAAAAAAAAAAAAAAAAAAACTCGGTTTTTCCGAAATTTCGTCTCTTACCTCCTAATTTTTGGTGTCATTTTTATGGGACTTAAATTTCATAACCTTAAAAGCAAAAGTAAATTTAAATCGTAGAGGAAAGAATGTTTCGTGTTGATATGAGCTGTGTGAATGTTTATTCGTTGCAGGCGCATGCCAATATGTAGAAAGCTACTGCAGAGCGAAACTGAAATCTTGGTGGAAATTCTGCTTTCAGCTCCGCAGAGAAAACAGCAGGCAAACAGCAGCCATATGTGGCAAATTTTTAAAAATGCAAGTTAGTTAATATTCGTTTCTCGTATGCAAATTGCGAAAGAACGTGTTTTCTGCATATTTATGGGGAATGGAAGCTTCTCAGTGTTTCATGTTTTTAGACGTAATGTAAATGTCCAATTCTCGCTCTAACTCGACAGAGTTAAACCAATTTCAATTTATCAAGCGATGCTGGGAGTAGTTATTGTTAAGAATCGTATGGGACTGCGTATAATTTTTACTTGGCCTATAAAAAGGTGGGATTATGTAAAAAATTTCATTAAAAGAATGTCTCTGACTAGAAATGACAGATTTTCGTGATTTTTTACTCGATCTTAGGATGTTAAATAAATAATCCCGAGAAACTGAAGCGGCTAACGAAATAAGGAGGGGAGAAACAAAACTAGAGAGAGGAAAAAAAAATTAAATACAAAGCAAAAAAAAAAAATCACTTTGGCCGAGAGGAGTAAATCAGAGTGCATTTTCTTTTTATACGTTAAGTAGCCAATGAAAAATGGAAAAATACACAACAATCCATATCAAGTTTTGGTGAGACACAAAACTTGAAAAACCTCAGTAGCGAAATAAGAGTAAAGGTCTGACTTTCTCACTTTTCTTTTTCTTTTCTTTTTTTTTTTTTTTTTTTTTTGGTATTTAATGTTGGCAACTTTTCGTTCTAAATTTCAAGTCACTTTTGTTTCTTCCCATTCACGTCTGACGGGTCTTGAAAATGGGCTTCTATTTTTGAGCGCTTGAAACATCTCGACTGTCATTTCCTATTTATATATTTTTGATGAGAATAAAGTTTTTAATCAGATAATATCTTATAACTACTTTCTGTATTCATTTTCTTATCTCCAGACCATTGAGCTTATCTTTAAAACTTGGAAAAAAAATATTTATTTTTATATATTATAAATTTAATATTAATTAACATTTATTTTAATATTTATAAATTTATTTTTTCAGTTGTTAAACTTTATCTTATTTGCTTAAATAAAATCATGCAAAAACGATGCCTTTCGTAATGAATATATTACTGACATCCAAATATAAACCCCATTTTCCGAGATCACTATTCATCGTTTTCTGGTAACCTCTATATTTATAATTTTATTTGTATTACGTCCATGAATTTTATTTGTAGAAAGGAAGAAGGGATGATTTCATCTCCAAATTCTTATGGGAGGCTGAAAAGTATTACAACGTCAACAATTGGAGTAAAAAATACGAAAAAATAAATAAATAAATAAAAAACTCATGCAAAGCAGCTGTATTGTCGTTAAAAACAAAGATTAACATTGACCCAATTCTGATAAGATAATATTCATTTTTTTATGATTTTTATGCTTTTCTATTAGTATTTAAGTATTTTTGTAACTATCATTTTGTATCTGTTATCTAACACGTTACTTCATTACCAAAAGGCTTGCTACAAATTATTAGGCAAAGGTGCAACTGGATTGTCTCATCAAAGTTGATTTCTTTTTGGTATTTTGGCTGATCTAGCTTTTATTTATGTTACGGTAATTCTAAGCAAACAAATAAAAAATAATATACCGTTTTATAAATGTGACTGTTTAAGAATTTTTGACTCATTAATTATTGACCTTAGCAATAGTTCAACCGTAGGTTGATTAGTTTAAAAGAATAAAAAAGGTCAATTATTGGTGGATCTCTTCTAAAGCTAATCAAAGTGTCTGTTAGAGAATCACGTGGACCCTAAAAGATTCATTTTGAGAAGAGCCGATTGGGTACTAGCAACTAATTACTTGGTTGTTACATGATAATCACGTGACTCTGCATGGCGTGTGAATGTTATGGCTTTAAAGCTTTGGATTATTATCACGCTGAATCATTTTTCGCATTGGATTTAATTGAATACTTGCAAGCTACGCCCTGTGTGTGCTACAAACTTGATTGGCTGGCCCACACATGACGTCGGTTGCAAGTATCCAATTATGAATTTGTTTCTTCAGTTAAATTTTCATGAAAACGTATCTGTAACGTTTCATTCCATTCCAAAATATTCTGAGGAAAACGTTTTGCATTTTAACTTTTAAAACCTTTGATAGAAATAAAATTTCATTTAATCGATTTTGAATAAAGTGTTTTTTTCTGGAGTACAAATAATGTTTCCTTACATTTTAAAACCGAGAAGACTGGAATTTTTTAAAGAATGCAATTTGTTTTTCTTTTCCGTGGAATTCCCCTTCCTTGACTAACATAAAAAATATTCTTAAATATTCTCTGGCAGGGAAATTTTATTTTAGTTTTATTTTTTCCACTACGAAATACAGTTGAGATGTGATTTACACGTGCCCTAAGAGCAGTTTTTTTTCCCCTTTTTTTTCTTTTTCTTTTTTTTTTTTTTTAATGCTCATTGCAGCTATAAGACTGTTGCTTTTACAGAAATTTTTTTTTCCCATTGGTTTGGTGAAGAGGTATTTCTTGAGAAAGTTTCAGTTTTCTATTAATGTCGAACTCATACGCATGACTTTTAAAAAAAAGAAAATAAGAATGTTTCAACCAATACTTTTTCAATTTACGAGGACTAATAGAGAGTGGAATGCGTAGTCAAAACGTTCGCATTTGCTTGGAAAGAATATTTAAAAGAGGCATTACATCACCATAGTAACTTGACACTTTCTGTCTACGAAGGTTCAAGACTTGTCGGTTGATAATTGAAATGTTTTCATAGACGGTATCTCAAAGAATTCTACTCCAATGATGTAACGCAAAGTCATAAAATACCAATAGAAAAGAAATAAAGTTCGTCGGACAGTAAATTAAAGACGAGGGAGAATAATAAAGTTTTATCGATACGTCTCTGAATAGACTTTCTTTCTTAAAAAGATATGAGAAAAAAAAAAAAAAAAAAAAAACTTAAGGCATCAGATTTCTACTGATTGAAAAATGAAGCATATATTTTGGTAGGTATATTGTTCCAAACAACACACAAAATTTTAAAGGGTACTGCAGTTTAAAACTGTAAAACATAATTTTTCCAGAGGGCAAAAAATATTTTTTGCAACATTACATATTTCCATCAATGACGCCTTTTTTTTTTTTTTTTCTTTTCTTTTGGAAGGGTATTTACATTCGCCCCACAGGTACCAGCAAGTTTTGAGTAAGGATAACAGTGTGTAGGATTTGTTTTAATTCGCTAATTCTTTCAAATATAAAGATTTTTTTAAAAAAATAATAAATAAAATAAAGAGTTGAAATTCTCGTAAGAATATCCCCTGAAAAATGTCTACAAAAAATCTGTCATCAGATGAAATAATATTATGAAGGTTTCTAGCAAGTTTAAATTATACCATTGAGATTCTTAATTTCTTTAATTTTATTTTATTTACACGCACTCAAGGTGGCTGTGCAAAAAATCAGGGTGAAACATTTCCCCACTTGAGTAATTTGCTTATTTATTCAACTCATAGACTTTAGTAAAACTATTTAAGTTCAATACGGAAGAAAAGCACTTTTTCATCTTAAGGTGGCATAAAGCCAAAGACAATTATTGCGATGCTCAATTGAATACAACTGGGTATATAACCTATAGGCCTCCTTATAGCTATTTCTAGAAAATAATTAATGTTATTTTTAATAAAATTACCTGTTGTTTCATGAATGAATTATTTCAATGATCTCTTCAACTATGCAGTGATAGTGAAATGTTATCTTCTTTTTAAGAAATATTTTTTTCTTTTCTTTGAAACTTAATCTTAAATTGCATAAAACGTTACAGAAACAAAATTCTTCTGCACTTTGTTTAGACATTATTCCATAAAAGCTCACATTTAAAAAGATAAAAAAACTATTATTATCGTCTTCAATATTTACAATCTTCATAGGGATCTTTATTTTAAGCATAATATGATAATAATAACTGTTTAATATACGTTAAATATCATACGTCAAATTTTTGATTATCTGAAACAATTGATTTTATTATTGTATTGTGTTTTTAAAAAGTTTCATGTTATAATAAATATTAATTCAAGGGGGGCTTAACTTCCGTGGTGCAAAAACCCCAATGATTGCTTCACAATGTTTTTTGTTCCTTGGCATAAAACTGTTTTTTCCACGAAAGTAGAAATTTCTCACTTAAAATATATGTACTAAAACGAATTCTTACACTGTTATTTATTTATTTATTTTTTTGCACTTAAGCTCCCATAATTCCCACGTCCATATATTTTTCATATGATTCTATAAAGAATTATTCGTAAGTTTTGCTTAATAATCATTTCTTAATTACATTTAAAAATAAAGGGGTATTGTTCTAACAAATATTTTGAATTCACAACTGTAATTTGTTATTTTCGCTTACCAAACAGTCTGTTATATATATATATATATATATATATATATATATATATATATATGTGTGTGTGTGTGTGTGTGTGTGTGTGTGTGTGTGTGTGCGTGTGTGCGCAAGCGCCGGCAACCGAGGACACACACGGGCAATTTCACCTTCTAACCGAGGACCTCGTGCCAACCGAGGACGTCCTCGGTTAGAAAATGGTATTTTCGTACTCAGGGGGTCATGAAATAGTCCCAGAACATTTTTTAGCAAAATCTAATTTTGTCCTCGATTGGCAGTGTTTATCAACACTGTGTATAATGAGCCGAGTCGAAGTGTGTATGCGTGCAAAAACGACGTCCTCGGTGGGTCAATAAAACCACACGTTCAGCGGGCGTCCTCGTTTGCACTGTGAAACCGCCTACTCGGAAACACCCACCCCGGTCTTTTTCGTATTTAACGAATAAGCATGAAACAAATTAAGGAAATGCTTAAACATATTTACGCACAACGTTAACGGACATTTTTATCACTTAAATGTAAATGAAAGTTCATCAGTTAATGCATAGGAATAAATGATTGTTCCTATTTGAAAAATTATCACATCCATATTTTAGTTTCTTTTTTAATATGTATGAAATGCATAGAAATTTTTTCACACTATTTTAAAGGAAATTAATGATTTTCTTTACTTTTATTTAACTGAAGGTGTTGGTATGTTTATAACGAAGAACATGTTAATGAAAAATAATATTATTTAGTCATTATTAATTAAAATGTAGTGATTTAAGTTTAAATTGTTAAAAAACTCTCATTCTTTATTTATTGCTTTAAGTTTGACATGAATTACTTTTTTAAAAAAACAGCTTTTTAGAAATTCACCTTACACATATTTAAATATTTACACACTTTTTAAAGAAAACTATTTTTCTTACTTTTTCTTGTATGATAAAACTTCTTTTTATAAATTGTAATAAAAATTTTTTTTAATTTTGTTGATAAAGTATTCTAGGGATTACATTAGAAGCTTTTAAAAATTTATATCTGACATTTTCTTAGGACTAAAATATTATTTAAAACTCTATTAATAATTAGAACTTATTAGAACTATACGTTCGAAAAAAAATTTTAAACTTATTTTGTAATTAAATTTAATATTCGAAATAAATTGCTTTAAATTAAAAAAAAACTATTAAATTTTTTACTATTTAATAGATTCTAATTGAGATTAAGCTGGAAATCAGTTTTAGATATTTTCTTCAAACTAGAACTTTATTATTATAAAACGCACAGGCAATCGCAGACCTACAATACACGCAGCCAATTAAGAACCTACAATACATACAGCCAAGCGAGGACCTACAATACACACAGCCAACCGTGGACCTACAATACACACAGCCAATCGTGGACCTACAATACACACGGCTAATCGAGGACTTACAATACACACAGCTAATCGAGGACCTACAATACACACTGCCAATCGCGGACCTTAATTACGCGCGGCTAATTGAGCTTTTTTAAGTGATAATGAAGAGAAAATTTTATTAAAACTAGTGACTAATCATCCAAATGATATTGACTTATACTTTAAGGCTTTGTTAGTGATATTTTTTTCCTCAGACTTTCATTTAAATTAATTTTCAAAATTGCAAACTAACTGATAATGCTCTGATATTTACAAATGCTCGGCATGAAAATTTTTATTTTTAGGTCATTCAGAGTGTTTTGTAAATACTGCCCTTAAAAACTATTTTTATAATATTTGTCGAAATTGAAGACAAAAAATACGTTTATATGGAGTCAAAATTTCATAAAGCAATGTAAAAATCAAAAACACAAAAATACAGACGAAATATACCAAATAACAGTACAGTGAAGCAAATGAAACAGAGAAAAAACAGTTTTGATTGTGAAAAGATACAGAAATTAGTCATAAAAAGATCATTAAAGACATTTAACCCGCAATAAAACTTATTTTTGTGCTTCTTGGACATTCACAGTCCTCTATTGTAGTTTGTTAGATTTCTATAAGCTTTCTGTTTTTAATCACTACTTTTGGATGTAACTAGCCCGCATTTGCGTTAGATGAAGAGGAAAACCACGAAAACCTCTCGCTCTTAGACTGACTGCAAGGGGACTTTAACCCATGATCCGTTAACAACTGAGGATATCTTAACTTAGCACTGAGTCGGTGCAAGCCGGGTGCAAAACTTGAATCAACCAGGCATTGCCGGAATTCGAACCTAGTTCACCTCATTGGATAGCAGTCGCTCTATCCTCTGACCCACAACTGATCTCCTAATCTTATTTTCCTTTTTTGCCACCACTCAGTTAAGTCTTTCTAAACGATCGTTTTTAAGTAGGCGTGAAAGTATTCATCAGACTTTTATTTAAATTAATTTTTAAATTGCAGACTAGCTGATAATGCTCTGATATTTAGTAATGCTCGGCATGAAAATTTTTATTTTTAGGTCAATCAGATTGTTTTGTAAATACCGCCCTTGAAAACTATTTTTTTAATATTTGTCGAAATTGAAGACAAAAAATACGTTTATGTGGGGTCAAAAATTAATAATACAAGATAAAAATCATAAATACAGAAATACGGCCGAAATATAACAAATCACAATACAGTGAAGCAAATGAAACAGAGAACAAGACAGATTGATTGTGGAAAACAGCCGACCCAATTTAGGGTATACGACTACCAATTTTACTTATTACTATACCATCTCCATATCCTTCCAATTTTGAACCTAATCCCAATCCAGAAGACTAAGGAACTCAAGGATCAAGTATTGGGAGAAATTTGATTTTGTGGAGGACTTTTTGATGGAACTGGCACGTATTTGCGTATCATAAAGAAGAAAATCACGAAAAACTCCCGCGGTTAGCCGGATTGAAAGGGGACTTTAATCCATGATACGTCTACCACTGAAGATATTTTACCTCAGCACTGTGGTTGGTACTAGCCGGGTGCAAAATTCAAATCAACCAGCCATTTCCGAAATTCGAACCTGGTTCACCCCATTGGGACGTAAGCGCTCTATCCCCTGACATGCAACTGCTCTCCTAATTTTATTATCCTTTTGCTACCACTCAGTAAAGTCTTTCTCAACGATTGTTTAGGCATGAATGTATCTGTTTTGGTAAGCTGGCCTACGCCCTCAGAAAACTCAAAATTGATTCTGAAATTTCAAAACTAATACATGAAATTAAATATTCTGAGAACAGAAATACTTCGCACAGGTTCTCTAACATTTTTTTTTTTTTTTCGATAATTAGAAAGCTAAAGATGTGAGTTCTTGAATGTTCTTTTAAAAATGTTTCTACCAGTTTAAAGTTTTCTGAAGACCATGATCGCCTTACGCAATGCGGCAGTGCAGTGGTCTACATATTTCTGCGAAAAATGTTGCTTATGAAGATACTATAGGAATAATTTATTTCCTACGATATGATTTAATTTTCAAAATTACCACAAACGGTTGAATTTCATAGAATGAGACCAAAAAAAAAAAAAAAGCATGTCACAGATTATAAGGCTTTGCTTCTTCTTTACAAAATATATTTGTACAATTAGGCTACAAATAATATAATATAAAATTACAAGGAACTAGAGAAACAATTGTAAGTCTTCATGTTCTATTTTACTTTCATAATATTTAACATTAACCAAGAATAACTTGGCACTGTAAAACAGTTGAAATCAGTGTTGTTCTTAGTATAATATGAATGGCCTCCCATTTTCTATCAGAAACTTTCCCTCTCAAATTTAATGAACATAAAATATAAAAAATTTTCAAATTCCATAATTTCAATTCTATGATTCCAGAATTACTGAGTGATCTTTTATACCCTTGAATGACCTATTGAACATTTAGTTTTATCTAATACATAATAAGCGTAAGCATGAAACCAATATATTTTAGTTGTAAATATTTCACGTTTCGAAAAGATATTGCTCTTTAACGAAAAACTACTGCACATGAAATTTTCGACCTGCGTATGATATATTCATTTTTTTTTTATAATTTTATTAATCGTTTTAAGATTTTTAGTTGATGCGCTTATCTATTCATTAAAAACTGTCAATTTTATAAGAGAATATTCTTATGCTAGATATCAAACACGTTTTTCTAAGAACTACTTTTTTTAAAGTTTTCAAGCCTGCTTTAAAAAAAATCGTGAACTACCTACGTTATCCATTATAAATATGCACATTGTGTATCTTTTTATTTATTTATTTTTTTTTTGTGAAAAAAAGTAATAAAATAATTTTTTATTACTTTTTTGTAACACATTGCTTTGCTTCATTAGGAAAAAGCCGAACACTTATGTTGTAAAACGAGTACATTATTCTGGTAGTCAATCTTATAACCGAAAGTCAAAAAATCTTTTTCAATATATATTTTTTTAAATTTTATTTTTATTACAAACATTTAACTGCATCATATGATTCGCAAAAGAACCACTGATACTATCTCCGCTATAGTTTTCAAATAAAACAAAATTCTTTGTACCAATTTTAGAATTTTTGGTCACTTATTTTGCTACTATTTAACAACAATTTTCTCAACATCCATGTCAACTACTACGCGTTTACTTAATTAAAACATCTAGCGTAGTTCTTTAATTGATTTATTTTCTCTTTTTGCTTGATTCTTATTCCAAACTACTCTGAAGAGTGTGGCTATATATATATATATATATATATATATATATATATATATATATATATATATATATATATATATATATATATATATATATATATATATATATATATATATATATTCAGCTTTCAGTTCATTTTTTTAAAGGGTATCATATTATCATTATTAAATGTATTTCAAGCAAATTCTTCATATTTCATGCATACTTTTCCAAATAAAAATGTTAACGATCTAAGCAAAAGCGGGCTCTTTTACTTTTTTTTTTCTTTTTCTTCTCTGACTATTTACAACGACATGGAAGTATGACATAACTCTCACTGAGGGAAGAGTGAAACAGGTTCTTGACCCCCCCCCCCCCGCCCCCTAAGAATTGTTTCCAAAAGCCTTCTAGCTTTTGAACACCAGTCTCAATCTTTGGAGACCGGTCCAAGAGCATGTAACTAAGGGAATAAAAATATATATTAAAATGATTATCCTGTTATTTTTTTTTTTTAAATTTTTGATGCTTTTGTCATTTATTATACTACTTTTACATATTTTATTTTATTTTTGGTATTTTATTATTTTTACTTTGTTTCACATTATTACTTTCTTTATATTACTATTTTTATTTTCGTACAAAAAATATTATATTTGTATCCATTTTTTTGGCATATTTGAAGTGATCAATTTCGAAAACGGAATATGGTTATCGAATTTTAAAAAAATATCATGACAAAATCGATCTTCATATTTTACGAGATATTTTTTAATATTGAACCTAAATCATAATTAAGAATTTCGGAATAAAGCTGTTACGGGACGAAGGAAGAACACCAAGTTGGTAAAATAATGAACAATAGTTGAAACATAGTATAAATACATACAAGAAATAGAATAAATATGTCTGAAGAATCGATATATCTAAAGATAGATATTGAGTATAAATTTAGCTTTAAATTGTTGTAATTGCGATTTGTAAAAGTAATAGTTAGAGAGATAAGGTTGTTGAGGCAATTATTTTGTCACTTTTTAATATTACAATAAGATCACTAAATACATGCCTTTTCTTTTGTTAAAAAACTGCTGGAATAAGATCCACTAAAATTTCGTTTTGGAAAAGCAAGCTTTACTAAACTATACAACGGTGGTAAAGCATTGAGTCATTTTAAAAATATTCAAATACAAATAAAAATAATTTAAAAAAATTTGTGATGAATATAATAATATTTTTCAGAAGAATGCTTGTAAAAATTACTGATATATGATTAACAGGATTACGTTTTATATAACATACCGAAAAAAAAATGAATTATGAATTGCTTCAAAATGCTTAATATACAGATAATTTATCAAGAATTACTGATGTTTTACGTTATTTTGGTGCAACTCCTTGCTGAAATGCTTAATTGACTTGATAAATAATAAATTTCAAAATCTCAAATATCAAAATAGAGCACTTAATTTTTTTTTTAAAAATCAACTTTGATTTTTCTCTGAAAAAAATTGAATCAATATTTTGTAAAAAAAAAACATTAAATCATGTTAGAAACAAAATTAAATTGTTTGTTGCTTTCAATTTATGATGTTACCAAATGATATGACGATTTGTCATAAAAATTTACAACGAAACCGAAATATGTTACTTTCTATTAAACAATTAAAAATGACTATTCGATAAATTTTTTAAAATGATTATGAAACTTCACATATTTTGTGAATTATAAGTAATAAATTGTTAATTTTTTTTAGGTCTGAGGAAGCAAAGGATCAATTTAAAATTTCGTTTAATCTTCTTAGGAGTATAAATTAATTGAAAATATTAAAAAATCTATATAAAAAAGAAAAAAATTCACATTTTTGAAGGGGGTCTTTGAAAGTTTTCATTTTGGAAAATATAAGAGTCCACATTTTTTAACTTCTAGAATAGTGGAATTTTCTAAAACTCACAATGTGTTTAAGCTTGCCTTTCGGCAGCGAGGAGCAGGGAGTTCGACCCTTTTTTTTTAAGTGAGCGCGATCCTAGTCACTTGTCTACTGACCGATTAGAGCCGATTAAGTGTTTCTTTCGAGGGTGGATGCAAAGATCGTCAGCATTCTTTGCAGTATAGAATTCTTGCAGATTTCGTTTTTGAAATATTAATTAAAAAATTACCTAATTTATTTTTAAAGTAAAAAAATTAAACTATTAAAATCAACACATTTTGAAAAAAGTGTTTTCATTTACCATAAGGTTATTAGTAAGGAGTAGTAGCGTAACATTCAATGTAGAAAATACCTTTATAAATTCATAAACAAAATTACTATTTGTTCCCGTGACTTTTTTTAAAAATTAATTTCTCATCAAAGAGTAACAAACAAACATTTCGCTTTACGAAGCATTTTTTTAAAATATTAATTATAATTCTATAATTTGTTTAAATTATTTTACCTTATACTAATTTATTATGCTATTTAAATTTATAATATACTTTTTTGTTATACTAAAGCTTCATCTTTTAAGAAAAAATTAAAGAAAAAAAAATTCTAATTAAAAGCAAATCTATTACGAAACATTTCCGAGCAATCTTAAACCATATCCATTAATAAGTCAACACAGATGCTAATTATGAACTAAAACTTAATAGTAAAAAAAGCTTCGTTTATAGCGTCTGATAATGTAATATATAAAATTTACTTTTATATATTTACGGTGTGGGGTACATACAAGCTAGAATAAACAATGGGTTTTATAGCTGTTTTTTAATTTAAATCTTTGACTTCATTATTATTTTGGATATAAAAAATATTTTTAAAGGGAATCGTAGATTGTTTTTTTTTTTTTTTTTCATGAGTGTATCAAAAATATTGTTAGAAAACATAGAATTGGCTTTGTTAATCTACATCAGAATCGCAACAAAATGCCTTTTTAAAATTATGTGTAATGCCTTTTTAAAATTATATTACGTGTAAAAATTACACTGTTGAAAAACAATAACGATTCACAGAGTAAAAATTTGACTTCCTTAGAGCTTTCAAAATAAAAATTCTTGTTCAATAACATGGCCGTAATAATCAAGAGAATTATTTAAGAATTAATTAATTTAATTCTTGCTTGAGACAGTTAACTTATTCTTAAAAGCGGAAGAAATATGTAAATTTATCAGGGATAATGATATCTTTCATTCTGCCATTCTACAGATAGAAGAAAAATGTTGTTTTTTTTCTATCAAATAAATACAGTTGCAAATAATATCTCTCTTTGGCTTTTTATTTCATCATTTCTACTTTATTTGAAAGCAGGATTATTTTATGGTAGGTATGATTTTACTCACTCTGAAAAATTCCAGGTGTTTTTTTTTTTTTTTTTAAGAACCTACCTGAGTGGATGAATAATTAATAAAAAATATATTTTAAATACTATTTCCCCAACTGTAAATCTTGTTATGTACAGTTTGAAATGATTAGACTGAAAATTGTAAAACTTAACCTCTATCACACTCCGGGCTGTTGCAAGAATGCTTGACTGTTTTAAGTATTAAACAATCAACACTTGACCCACTTTTATTAGCTTTTTAATTAAAATTTTTTCGAAAAACAATACAATCAACCAAATATAACGGACAACCATTTAACAATTTTCAACGGCACCCAAGCAACGTTGCTTCAAATTATTAGACTTGTCTCACACCGACTTGCCTCATCTCTGTGAAAATGTCGCACCATCAGAAAAACTACTTCACTGCTTAAAAATGCTAAAATTTAAGCTTAACTCTACTTAAAGTTGAGAATGGAAAATAGTTTTTTTTTAAAACTTATACGTAAAAAATAAACTACTCAATTCGAATCACACAAAAGTAATACTAATTTATCTTAAGCAATGAGGACAAAATTGGTTTTTGTGATCCTTGCATTGTCCTTGCATTGAGTAATTAAAATGCCTTTTTTAAAAAAAAATTTATTGTTAATTTTGGAACACCAAAACAAAACAAAAAAACATAAAATTATATATCATAAATGCTTTCCTAAATAAAAGATCGTTGTAAAACTAACATCCGATGAGAAAAACTTCTCAGCTGCACCCTTATCCACCTTCCTAATTTTATCTACAAACTTCTTTTGGTAGAAGCCAAGGAAGCCTTGTCTTTCAAACTAATTTTCTATAACCATCTGCAGAGCCGTGGTGGCTCATGAGACAGATCGCTTACCCCCCAATGAGATGAACCAGGTTCAAATCCTGGTCGATACGAATTCCGCACCCGGATCACACCGTCCGCAGTGCTGACGTAAAATATCCTCAGTGGTAGAGGGATCATTCGTTAGAGTCCCCTTGTCGTCATGCTTGCCGTGGAAGGCTTTCGCGGTTTTCCTTTCCATGTAGCGCAAAGGCGTTTTAATTCCATCAAAAAGTCCTCCTTGAAGACAAATTTCTCCCAATACTTGATCCAGAAGTTCCCTTGTCTTCTGGATTGGGTTCAAAATTACAAGGCTTCTGCGTTGACATTAGTACTCCAATCGCAGGCCTCACCATACTTTAACTTACTTGGGTTTCTTTTAAAACAATTTTATTTTTGATGTTCTGTAAAATCTGGTTCTTGAGTTGTTTTCTTTTTCTTTCAGAGGTTCGGATGCAAAGTGAAATTGCGAAATTTTCTGTTTTTCCTTTCTCCCTTTATTCATAAATATATATGAAGGAAAAATCTATAGAAGATCAATAAAGATGATCAATAGAACTAGTTCAATAGATGATCTTTAAATTATACATTTTATGCTCTGTTTGATGTTTCATGACTTTTCAATTAAATAGTTTATATTTAATTGAACTAAATATTTTCTTTAAGAAAAAAAAAATATGAGGTTCTAACAGGTCATAGTACATTTTTACTTCCTATTTTTAAAATTATACAAGCTTCTAAAATCTATTTGAAATTATTTTCTTTTTTCAAACTCAAAAAAATCTACTAAAATTAGGATTTTTTTTTTAAAAAAAGAGGGAAAAAAACAATTTACTATACAGCTAACAAATACTATTTTAATTAAACTTTATTATGATTAATATTAAGTTTTCAACAATTGTTACATACGTTTTGAAATTAATGAAAAAACAAAAATAAAAACTTCCATTTTACTTTTGCTCTTATAACAAGAGATAAACAGGGAAAAAAAAAAAACTCTCATTATAAAATCAAACTCTTCTGCCATTTTTAGAAGCATTGGTCAATACTTAACTGATTAAATTTTTTCACGTAAAGCGTAACATTTACCGTAACAACAACAATCACAAAAATGCACAAGCTGCACATTTTTTTCAGTTTCTTCATTTTGAATGAGCGAGTATGTAAATAACAAATTTAATAAATAAGTAATATGAAGAATGAAAGAAATATATTAGCTTTTAATACGACTAAAAATTTTTAAAGCTTGTGTTCAACTATTTCTATTGAGACAAGAACCGTTTTTTTTACCTCTTTTCATAATGTTTCTATACAGATTTATTAAGTTCATATACTTAGTAGCATTAAATGAGCTATTGATAACGGTTTTCCGTTCATTTATGTAGATTAGACTCCTGTTTGCCTTGTAAATTTCAGTTATTACAATTCAAGCTTTCAAGTCCTTTCAACAATTAAATTTATTTGGAGTAGTTAAATTGAACTTTATTAATTTATTAACTATTGAAATATCTCCTTGTTAACTTGTTAGAAATCACTTATTTGTTCATTCTTCTTTTTCAATACAGTGTTCAGGGAATTATATTCGACCAAACAGATATTAGAATGAACAGTGATTTTTACACAAATATCCATTTTTAAGATTTTCAATTTAAGTGGAATTAAAAGGAAATAAAAAAAATACATGTAATCAGTCCCTCAAAATAAAAATCCATTTCCAAATTAAACACCCAGTAAATAATACAAGGAGGGAACTTTACACGTGTTCTATGTTTTGCAAAAGCGCGGGAAATTCTCAGTAGTAGCATCTTACAGTAATTAGGTAAGGATGATTTAGCATAGGCAATCTTCTGCGCCAGATCGGAAGACCACCCGGGGCAGGGCTCCCATCTTCCCTTCAGAATGAGACAACAAAAGAAATGGTCAAGCCCTTGAATAGTCTTTTGACAGTAGCTTTGTTGGCGCTCAGATAGAAGTTAAATTAATAGAAAAATGAAACATATTCAGGACACCTTTTATATATTTTTTTATTTGCGTATATTTTTTAATTTATTTTACTCTTATTAATAACAATATTTCGATTCAATTGAAACTAAAAAATTAATAAAAATCAATAAATAAGAAATAAAATTTTATTGTTTATTGAGGTTTTTACAATTGAATTTTTTGAAATACCTAACTTGGCTTATTTATTTATTATAAAAAACACTGAAGAAAATTCCAACTTTTTTTTTTTAAGTCATATTCTTTTTGTATTATTCTTATCATTATATACTTCTATAGACCATGTATTAAAATAACTTAAAAAATTAGTTCACAATGAAATAACATCCTAATTCATACTTTGAAGGTTTATAAAAGTCAGTGGAAAAAAGTAATTTTTTTAAATCTTAAACAATAAGCTGGATTTTTTTATTTTTTATTTTTATACAGCATTATATTTTATTTATAAGACAATATGTAAATTTTCTAAAAAAAAAGTAAGAAATTCCCTTTAGTTTTTAGTTTCAAATTATAAGAAATTATTAAACCGAAGTGGTTAAAATTTTAGATTTTGTTTTTAAAAAAAATAATGGCATTAACACAGTGCATGACAATAGCAAGAAAATTTAAAATTCTGTGAGGAAATTCAATTAAAAAGGAATATTTAATAAATCAATTGAAATATTAATGGTCTCCCTGAGTAAAGCTTATATCTTATCTGAAATAAGAAAACAATATTATTTTTTTATGCCTACTGCCAACCGCAAAATATTTACATTACAGTCCACATGCAAAATATTACATAAATATTTACATGCAAAATATTACATTCCCTCCCCTCCAAAAAAATAGAATATTCTAATTCTTTTAAACAATGGGTAGCATGGATTTCGGCTTAAAAAAGAGCAACTGTTTTTGTGTCAGCTGTTTTAGTTTGAATTATAAATTAAGTTTAATTTATTTAAAGTTTAGGAAACAGCATTTGCTATATCCTCCTTTATGTGTCGTATACGGTTTTGATTTATCATATTAAATATAAATGAGAAACATTAATCACTCTCTATAGTAAAACATAGCAAAAGTCGCTGTTTTGTGCTTTCAACTTTTCATTCCATTTTATTTTGTGACATAAAACCTGTAAGACATACAAACTTGAAAATAAGAAAGTTAGTCGAAAAATGTATAAGCAATACGATTCACTGAAAAAAAAATTAACTACAGACAGTTTGCTCAAGAATGATTAGCTGTTAAACTTGTAAAGAAATACCAAGTGAGGCATTCTGCAGATCTAAGAAATGCTAATACATAGTTGTAATTTCATAAACTGAAAGAAATATTTTGGTAGACTTAACAGTTCTTTTTTTTTTTTTTTTAATTTATATTTTTTCAAAGTTTAATGTAATTAATTATAAATGATTTTGTGGTGATTTCTTTTTTTTTTTTTTTTTTTTGATTAATACACGATTATTTATTGTTGTAAGAAATTTTGTATCGTTTTCTCGAATTTTGTATTTTATAAGCTCACATAGAACTTGATGTGTGAATATATAATTTAGCCTGATATAAATGCCAATATTTTTATTGAAATTTTTAAACGTAAAAATTAAAAAAAATTGTCCTAGAGGGAAAAAATCTTTTTCAATTCGAACTGTTATATAATCATCGCTATTATTGTCCATGATTAAAATTACATCTAATTGCGAAGTTCATATTGGTATTCTATATTGCTAAGTCCGTATTTTTATTTTCAAGTAGAGTTGATTGTTTTTCGAATCTAGGTAATCGCTTATTTCAGTGTAATTAATTTTAACATACCACAAATACTTTTGAATTGAATAGTAATATTTTATTTTTATTTTTATTTTTTTACAAAATTTCTGTTGTTTGTAGGGAAAAAAAAACAATGATGAATGTTGAGCAATCAAGGGGGTTTGTAAAATTAGTAAGCCACGTGCGAAATATCCTAATTTCTTTCCCATTTAAATTAATATTATTGAGTAAAAGTGCAAGTTTCGCAAAGAAATATATTTAAATCAAAAGAAACGATTTCTTAACTGTTCGTTATTAATATGAATTTTTGCGCCCTATTAAAGTATTTTTTTCATTTTGAAATTATACAAAGTTATTCAAAACTAGAAGAAATAATAACTTGGAAGGTTAACTTGGATGAAATAGCAATGCTAATTGGAAACGCAATCCTAACTAGATACTTTTTAGAGTCTGACGCAGGTACTGAGTCGACAGTCAAGCGCAAAGGCTGTTCGAATTGAAATTAAACTATGATTCTACCTTTGAAAAGGTAAATATGGATTCATTTAGGATGAAGTTTAAAACTGCTAACATTAAAATAAAATATCATTTTCCTGTTTAAGTTTTAATATTTAAGGGGAAGTTTCATATTTCAGGGGCCATTCTTACTGCATGCGATTAACCTATTGCAACAAGCAAGATGTTTTTCTTGAAGTAGTTTCTAGATTTTCACATGCATGATGAGAAACTAAATGCTTAGGGAATGGGCATTAAGTCGTGCTCAGAATCTCAGATGATGAGGCAAGCAATGGCATGTCTTCCTGCCAACGCGTTGACATGTCTTCTAGGTTCTAAACAGTGCTCACTGAGCAGTTATGAAACTTACGGTAATTTCATTACTACTCAGAAAAATCATTGCTTGTTTAAAGCAAGATCATCGGTTTGGTTTGAATTTCCGATGGATTCCTACTTTATTGTCAATATCATTCTATCTCTGACAATCGCTGCCGCCTGGGTGGGCGATGCAGCATCTGCGTCAGCCCCTATAAACCTTCTAGCATTAGGTTTGTATTTTCGACCCCGCGTATAAGATTGCAAATTGTTAAAGGTACAGTATCACGTGCTATGATGCAGTCACAATGTTTCATGAGGCTAAAAACCGGTATGATAATTAGATTACGTGGGAGATAAATTAAGTTATGAAATCAAAAGCAAAAACGTACTCTCTCTGAAGAAACATGCTTTTTCTTCTACAATTTCGGACTCTTGATCATCACATTATTATGAAGGAGAGTAGCCGTTATTCAGAAAATATATTGTCAAAATAGTTTATGTAGAGAGCGAACGAAAATTTAAGTCCTTTGATGTTAATTTCCCTTTCTGCATAGTATGTCATATCTCGTGAACTATTTAATATCTTTGCACACTCTTATTGACGGTCAAATATTGTTTAAAATCATAAGGTATACAAATTTGTACATCATTTCAAAGAACGTTACTATTGTTCATAAAATACGAAATTTTGAGCGAAATCGGCAGAATCGTTTTTGAGTGATGAAATTAAAAAAAAAAAAAAAAATGTATTCTTAAGTTTCATTTCTGTACTAAAATTAAAAGCTGTCAAAACTTCTATCATACAGGTAGAACTCGGGAGAATTTTCACAAAAAACGCAAATTTAGAAAAATTTCTTCAAAACATTTTGATAAGATAAACAAATTTAATGTTTATCTAGCCCATGAATTTTTCGCGTAGTTTTATATAAAAAAAAAGAGTGTAGTGAATTTTGATTCTTACAAATTTTATATATATATATTTAGCTTTGTGTTTCATCATTTTCACTTTATTTGAAAGCAGAGTCTTTTATGATTTTACGCAAAATAAAAAGTTCTAAGTGGTTTTTTGTAAAGAACCTACTTGAATGGATGAATAATTTAAAAAAAATATATATTAAATACTGTTTCCCCGATTGTAAATCTTGTTACGTACTGTTTTAAATGATTTTTTTAATGTAGCAAAATTAACACGGTTAAATTATTCCAATTTATTTAATGTAGCAAGACTTATTTTAAGAGACTTATTTAAAGAATAAAAAAAAAGAAATTAGTTATAAAAAATTTTTTTTTTAAATCCTGAAAACCCCAATAAAACCCTGAAGTAATCCCCAAAAATCTTTGCAAGTGATTTATTCCCCAAAAATGGATTTTTTTATTTTTTTAAAACTATGTTTGAAAACCAAATGACTTATTAAATAACATTTATTTATTTTTTTTTACTTTTCTTATTTCCGATTTAGACAGTATAACTTTGCATATCAGCCATAATCCCTAAATAGCCCAATAAAACTGGTCTTATTTTATTTATTACAATTTTTTTTTTTTTTACAAAAAAGTGTTAGAGTGTTGTTGCGTTGCTACAAACGTTGTAGCAATAAAACATGTACAAGCCATATTTTTGTTAATTTTTAAAAACGTAGAACTTGTATCTTGAAAGCTATAAGCATCAAAGAAATTTAATTATAAAGTAGACTTCTACTAATATTTTTTAATATCCGTAAAGTATAGTATTTGTTAACAAATAAGGAATGTAAGAATTATTTTCTAAAATATTGAATTTAAGGAACACCGGAAAAAGATTATGAGAATATTGTTTTAATATTATTATTATTTTTCTATTTAACGTTTTAACTAGCCTTTTTTTAATCTAAAAATTATTTTTAACTTATGTATAACGAAACAATAAACTATGTGTACTTTTTATAAGATCAAAAATAAATAAATGAATAAAAAATAAAGTGTTTTGCTATCAACATAGTATCAAAGTATTTACGCACATTTATAATTCTTACTAATTTATCGCATAATTGGTTTTTTTGTTAACCCGTTTTAATAAAATATAATAATAGTTTCTAATTCTATCGTAATCATTTTTTCCCCAATCTATTTAAAATACAGAAAATTGTAGGCTGGAGATTTCCTAAAATATATGCTGAAGCATTACAACTTATACTAAATACTATAGAATAATTTTTTAGTAATATTATTTTTTTAAAACTACTATTTTTATTCCTTCTAGTTAAACTGTTAAGAATTAAAACTTCCTAAATTATGAACATGATTATATAAAAATGACTAGTTTTATAAACAAGGAAACTTTTATGTGAAACGCGAAAATTTTGTAGAGACAACGTATAAATTTCTACTATAGTTTGAAACTTATTTGAATTGAAACTCATTGAAATTTTTATCGCTCCCACGAAAATAGCATTTGTACCCTGAAGGATTTCCGTAAATAAAGTTCAAAATATTTCAATGGTCTTTCCTTTTATTTTACTTGATATGATTCTTTATCAGACGTTTGATACAGCGTAACCCCTTTCAGCTTTTTTTCACCAAGCTTTAAATTCAGCCAGCTAAAATGTAATCCACAATAAAGTTATGTTTCTTTAAAAGAATTTATTCATCCTGCTGCAATGCAGTTCAAGAATGGCAAGACTATTGGGGAAAAGTGTCACAATCAGTTGGGGTAGAGATTATGCGTGGCACAACTTTTCAGAATTATAAAAATTTGAAAAATATTTATATACTCTGATCAGTCGGGTCTAAATACTTTCAAATCAAATAATTTATATTTAAATAGGCTAAACATTTCAATTCGAAGAAAAGTATGCGACTCTAAATGTGAGTTGTTATTTATACTCCGTACTTTTAAAATTATATCTTGTAGAATTATCTATGATTTCTTTTTTCAAAGCTTAAAAATCTGCTAAAATTATTATTATTATTTTTTAATTAGGAAAAAAAACTTCAATGTAACTCAAAAATATTCTGTATGAAATCTGAGTAAATAATGATCGACAATAATAAGTTAACAGATCATTTCAGCAATTTTTACGTATATTTTGAAATTATTTTAAACAGAAGAGCAATAAGCTCTAAAACACGGTTGCACAAATAAATGAAACACAAAGGGAAAAAAAATTTTTCTTCAGTTTTCAAATTATTACTTCAATTTTCAAATCAATTATAACGTCAAAGGTCAAATTTTTGATTTTAAAAAAATCTACTGTTGCTGATATTTTCAGAAGCATTGGTCAATATTTAACCACTCAAATATATTACTTGAAAAAAACAAATGTAAGCCCCCTAAAAATGCACTTGCTGCCGCAGGAATTTTTTTTTCTTTTTTTTTTTGTAGTTCCTTCAATTTAAATGCGAGCATATGTAAAATAAATAAACTATAAATAAATATATTTTAAATAAATAAATAATAAAAAGAATTGCAAAGAGCATGCCAGCACCTAACATTTCTTGCGTTGTGAAAAACTTGTGCTTAATCAATTCAATGAGAGCAGTATTCTGCCTTACATTAATATCCTATGTAGATTGATTTAATAAGTTTACAAATTTTTAGCATAGAATAAAGTAAAAATGGCAACTTTTAGCTTAATTATGTTGACTGAGTTTGAGCGTTCCTGATTATATTGTAAATTTCAAACACAGTTTCAACAATTCAATTTTAAGACATTTTAATAATTCAATTTATTTTTGAAGTAGTTAAATTGGCATTTTATTAATGTATTTTTGAAGTTGAAATTTAAAATGTCTACTTGTTACATGAGCTGGAATTTGTTGTTTCTTTTCTTATTTTTGTTCTCATTGCGGCATTAAAGTAATGCATTCGAGTAAACAAATATAAGCGTAAAGTGTGATTTTCTTATTTTACCATCAAATAAGAAAATATATGTTTATTCACACAGTTTTAAGTAATATGAAAGTACAACTGAAGTTCCTCTAAAATGAATTTCCAAAGGGTGCAGTACATGTGTTCTATTTTTACAAAAAGCGCGGGAATGGAAAATGCGCGGGTAAAAAATTCTCGGTATCATCTTTTAACCAATTAGGTAGGGGACATTTAGCACAAGGGGCCATCTTGCTTCCCTATCATATGACTATCAGGCCCCAACCTTCCTGTTGCCCCCAATGCATAGTAGGGGGGTCGCTCTCTTTTCAAAATGAACCGACAAAGACCATGGTCAAGCTCATAAATGTTCTAAGGACAGTGACCTTTCTGGCAGAAATGCAAATAGCAACAATTCTCGATTACAATGATTGATTTAATTACCATTAATTGTTACCATTGTATTAATTGATAACTATTAATTTATTTTGAATAATGCTTCCAATCGTTTAAAATTACAAATAAATAAGAAATGCCAGTATTTATCAATGTTTTAGTTTTTTTCATTTTATTTATTCTTTTTATTAAAATTCTTGAACCGAAAGAAACTTCTACGTTTTATTTTTAAACCACACCATTATATATTTCAATTTATCATTAGTTTATTCCTTTATACCGTAGATTATAATAATTTAAAAAAAATACTAGTTAAAAAGAAAATGCCGTCATCTATACTTTGTAGGCAAGGTAAATAAACGTTGGTTTAATTATCGTATTATTTCTTAAAATCTCTTGTATTTTATATTATTTATATCTTACCTTAAATATCGTATTTATAAGTACGTCAAAATTTTCTCACAAAGAAATGAAAAATAGACCTTAACGAAATAATTAGAAACAATTTTACCATTATAAGCTGAAAAGTACACAAAATGTAATTTTATATTTTTGTCTCTAAACTTGCATTTTCTCATAAAAAGTCTTAAAAATTAGATATTATTTAGAATAAAAAAATTTTTTAAGTGAAATAATATATAATTTCTACAAAAAAAAAGAAAAAGAAAAACATCATACATTTACAGTTACAGCAAAACTTCAGTGTGTACATTAAGCCTTGCGTTTTACGTTCTTAGGAAGTAAAAATTCAAGTAATAATAATAATATTTTTACATTCCAATAATCAGGCATAATCCAATTGCTATTTAGCAACTACTGTTAAAACAATACAAACGTTTAAATAATGTAAAGCATATATGAATAAAATTTGAGGTAGGTAGATATTTTATTTACGTCACACCAGAGCGTCACACGACGGTCTGGAAACATTATTCAAAGACATGCCATCGCAATTTTGATCCTTTGCAGAGGGATGGCTCCTCCGCTTTGGCAGCCCGACGACTTACGAGCGAAGCCTAGGACTTTACGACAGAACAGTTTAACGAGCACCGATGGACCGATACCGCTCACCCTCGGTCCCTACGTAGGCTGATCAAAGTGGCCATCCACCCGCTTACTGACTGCCACCAGTGATTCTCGACTTTGGCGTTTTATTGGGAACCGTGTTTTTACGATCAGTCCACTTACGGGGCAAAGAAAACTTTAAAATCCTGAGAAAATTTAATAAAAAATAAGAATATATAATACATCAATTGAAATGCTAAAGCTTTCTCTCTATAAAATTATCGCATAACAAACTACAATAAGATAACCAGGGTTCTTTTTTGTGCTGAGCTCAATAATTTCATAGTTTTTTCTCTATTTCGTATTAATTTAGGTCAAAGTAAGTGAAAAATATTATATCTTGCATTTTAATAATTTGTCGTTATGAAAAACAGCATGAAATATCAGGGTCTTAACAGTAAATTAACAGTTTTTTTAGTAACTAATATTAGACTATTTTTTATACTTTAAAAATACCAAAAACTTTTTTTTTTGTTTGTGATTAGAGGGTCAAAAAATATATATTTATAAGACCCACCTGCGTCAAAGGGCGTATAAAAAATTTTTTTTCTCGCTATATTAAAAACTATGGCCTCAAATCAGAAAGGTTTTGAGCTCGAATCCCGGACAAAGCATAGATGTTCTTTCATTCTCTATATTAACTGTCCATACTGTGGGAAAAACGTTGTTCCCTCTTATATGGTGCCTCTGAAAGATTGGCTAACAAATATGCTTTAATACGCCTGAATTGACGAATGTTAACCAAAGTGGGAATTGAAAAAAGAAAATCTCAATAATCATTTCTGTTTTTGATGTATGACTTTACGTTACTTTATATTTTCTTAAATACTCTAACATAGAAGCTTGAAACTTTAGCAATTTTAGAAGTAAGCGATAAAGTTGAATTGAATATTTTATGGGTTTTTAAAAGAAAGTTAATTTGAAAAACCCTTGACGTAAAATTTTTGTTTCATACTTTTTGCAGATAATTGCTAGTGACAAAAGGGAAATGTTGTTATGCTAACTTCAACACCATTATTTTTTTTTTAAAAAAAAGAAGAAGAAAAAAAAAGAAAGAAAGAAATACAAAATTAACTCAGTTATACTAAATGATACAGGCCTGAACAGCACACGGTACGCAGCTAGGTGCGATACGGTCCAGCCGCACTCAGTTAGCGTTTGTTCTCCTTGAAGTTTTTATATATATTCCCACTTTGTTTTTGGATATTATTAAATTTGTTTATTATATTATTGAGACTCAGATTTTAATATTTTTTCTCGAATATTCCAGAATGCTCTCCACAGAACAAAAGACAATTTGATGTTTTTCATTAAAGCATTAAACATTGTTACTATTTTGCTCTTAAGCTTGTTTTTGTTTCACGAGTATCTTAAGTATCTGTATCTTCTTTTTAAAATTCTTTTAGTATGCAGGCATTCTTAAATTAAATTCTTGAATGAACTTAGTACTAACATAATTTATTGTTTTATTTCATGTTTTTATTTTAATTTATTTAATATTAATCCTTCAATCTTTTTTATTTAATATTTGTTCGCATAGTATTGCTAAAAAACCTGGGTTAAAATCGTGTGATCTTGCTATAAAATAATAATTAGCTAAAATTTCAAATTTTGCCATAATATATAGTTTTTCGCGATCTATAAATTACACTGACTAATTAATAAGATGCAAATAATTATAGTTGAATGATGATCGTAAAAATAATTTTTAAATTTCGGATAATTTAATAAGACAATTTTAAGTATTGGTATGTGATTCTCTAAAGTTAAAAACAACAAACTATTGAATGATAAAATTAGTGAGATCTTCTCTTATATTGTTATTAACCCCTCAAGGTAATCGCGTGATTCTCCCTTCACTGACCACAGTATCAAAATTTTCTCACTCTAGCTGCTTAAAATCACAAAGAATTTATTTCAATGCGTTAGACTCTTATTACATATTGTAATAGTACGTATACATACTCTTTAGTAAGTATACTCTTGGAATATGTGCCTGTGAAAGCTCTTCTTTCTCATTTTAAATTTGTTTGATAATCAATATTTAGATTAAAAATTATATTGTCTCATGTTGAAAAATTGCAAAGTTTTTAGATGTTTGTGCGATGATTAACTATATTGATTTCTAATGATCTATTTCTGAATCGGAGAGGGATCAGTGACCCGCACTGGGCAAGGTTGTGAAGGAGTGAATCTGTGCATAAGCTAATCATTGAATAAGCGTATTAGTTCAATATTGAATTAATTCAAAAATATATAAATAGAAAGACTATAAATATGAAAATCTTCGGACGTATATGAGTGTTCGCAAAGGTTTTTAAAATTTTTTTTATAACTAATTCTGCTAAATAAATTCACTAAGTTGAGTCGCAATGGGCAACTTAGATAATAATTACAAGCTAACTAGAATGTTCTAAACTTGTTCTAATTACATCACCTGAAAATTATAGTTTAGTCGTTGAAACAACAGTTAATGAATGTAGTTTTTAAAATAAATTGAAATAACTGAATATTCCATAAAAAATTTCAATTTTAGGTTTAAATTCATTATGACTGAATATTATAATAATATTTATAAATACTGATTTTTGTTTAAACATCTAAATCAGAATCTAAACTGTTCTAACTCAAGCATGGTATAAAAATACAAATTTAGTGTTTCCCTTAAAGTATATTTAGCTATTTATGAGATCTACTGAAATTTTCTTAATAGTATCCTTCCTTAATATCTTCGTAGCCAACTCAATGCAGATTGTTAAAATATCTGATTTTAAAATTGTTTTATATTAATCTGAATTTACTTCTAATTTTTTTTTTAATAATTCTTTGAAAATTCCAAAATATGTCCGAAAATATCATTTATTTATATTTAGTTTTTTAACTTCTGGCTCATTCGTTCAACACTGATTTTCATTGCTTTTAAAACTTAGATTTACTTTTTAAAAAGGATCTATACAATAGATGTTCGAAGCGGATGCTATGCGAAAGTATTTGAAAGAAACCTCTCATGACTAGCCAGATGGTATAATCTTTTTGTCCACCTGTTATTGGAAATATGTTGCGTTAGTTTTGGGATCGTTCAAAGCAGAAATATAACACAATTAATGACTAATCACTGAAAAAAGAATTTAAAAAAAAAATCATTTTTTTTAGTTAATCTGTGGCTTTTGGTTCTCATACAGCATTTATTCAGTTAGAATAGCACTGTGATTGTTCGCATGAAATTGTTCCAGTATTTTTTAAAAATGCATTTTTAAAATGCATTTTTAAAGTCCGCGGTTGCCAGCGTGTATGGCAGAAGTCCGCGGTTGCCGGGGTGTATAGTAGAAGTCCGCGGTTGCCGGGGTGTATGACAGAAGTCCGCGGTTGCCGGGGTGTATAGTAGAAGTCCGCGGTTACCGGGGTGTATGACAGAAGTCCGCAGTTGCCGGTGTGTATATCAGAAATACACAGTTGAATGAATGTATAAGTAGTTTTTGTTCATTGTTCTTGTTATTAGAAGTATTTACATTGTTCTATATGTTTTCAGTACCACATTGGTTGCTGACTTACAAAAATCTTATATTTTGAAAGGCTTTCATTCACATACTTAGCTTTCAGAAAAGAAATTAATAGAATATTTGAGAGTTTCATTGATTTTGATACTTTAAGCATTCGTTTTCCTTCTTTCTTCATTCGCTACTTTGCAGTTGAAAACAATTTAAGTTATGAGCATGTTATAAGTTTCATCAATAAAAAATTAAACAGATTTCTTAACAAACTATTTAAAAAAGTGGCAAGCATAAACAAATTTAAAAAAAAAAAAACTCGAAATTTATGAGAACAAAATATCCATGATGAGCAAGTATCTCCAATTTTATAGGAATTGCTCTGGCAACGTAGTCTGCATTGCGCGCCGACCGCCTTTACTTCCCTAACAAGTTTATTTTTATTGATCTGAAGCTGGATGAGCTTTAATCCGCAACTAAAGTTAGTGCCCTAACATAAGCAAAATAATGAAGAAGAAAAATTGAAACAAGTTATAGTATTTGAGAGTTGAAGGAAAGTATTTTAAATTTTAAAAAAATTTTATTTTTTAAAAAGCTATAAAGTAGAGTCTATTTTGCCGTATGGTTATTAATTTTCATTTGAGTTGCCATATTTCTAGGACCAAAAAGGTATAAAAAAAATTCAGCGTCTAAACACGAAATATATAAATTTTTTTCCAATAACATTTTAATAAAATGTAAAACTCAAAGGATAAACATCTTTAATTTATAATTTGATCTTTTAAAATTTAAATAACTTGGAACAGAGTAACTGTGTAAAAATACATGTTAGGCGACATTTTCTACTTGAAGGTCCTCGATTGGCTGTGTAAAGTGTGTATGTTGTGTATAGAAGTCCTCGCTTACCTTGCAAAATTGCATACTTCGAAAAAATAAAAATATTTCAAATTTGAACATTAAACTATTATCTATCACGTATTAGAATATATATACCCAAATTTTATCAAAATACACCCATTATTAACGGACGTCCTCGATCGCGGGTACCGGCACACACGTCCCCGGTTGCCGGTCCTTGCGTACCTGCGTGTGTGCGTGTGTGTGTGTGTGTGTGTGTGTGTGTGTTACCGGCAAAGTATGAAATCCGGCATTGTATAGATTGCCTAAAATTAGCCGGCAAATTATGAAATGATTTATATTTCACACATTGCCTAGGCAAATATACCGGGCAAAGGTATACCGGGCAATGACACTTAACTAGACCTAGTCCGAACTATATACTAGGTCTAGTTAAGTATCACTGCCCGGTATACCCTACACTGATGTTTCTTTAAGGTCAAGTGCCATTGCCCAGTGTACCCCACACTGATGTTTTTTAAGGTTCAGTGCCACTGCCCGGTATACCCTACACTGATGTTTTTTAAGGTCAAGTGCCATTGCCCGGTATATATTTGCCCGATACTCCAAACACTGATGTTTCTTCTAATCTATCGTCAGTAAATATTAAAATATCGAATAAATGTAATTATATCCACGAATAAATTAATATCAAATCGGATGTAATAAATATTTCGGACATTCACCAAAGCGACTATGTGATTGTCACCATTCACCGGTGAAAGTCAACAACCGGCGATTTCGGGCATTAACAGTAACATGCACATCATTTACATAATAAACTCATCAGGACGTTTATTTCATACTTTGCCTAAATAGCATTTGACTTTCTATAGAATGCCTAGGCATTCTGTGCAATGCCTGGGCAAAGTATGTAATAATTCTCCCATTTCATACTTTGCCTAAAAGCGTCAGACATTTTATACAATGCCTAGGCATTCTATACAATGCCGGCATTTCATACTTTGCCGGTGACAGATATAAATGAATGTGTGTCTGTTTGTATATGTGCCCTTTATAGACTCCTGAGCCATTCGACAAAAAGCAATGAAACTTGCCATACTGATAGTTTCAAGCATGAGGAAGGTCACTGTAAGCATTATAACATTCTGCGACAAATCCTTCTTGCAGGATGAGCGAAAAACGAAATGGAATTATCTGATTGGTTAAGCGTTAGTCATTGTTTTAAATTTAGCTATTCAATTAAACATATTTTAAAGATAATATCAGTGATAATTGCTAGCTTATAGCTCTATTTGAAAAAAAACTAGTTTATTGCACGTATTTAAATACTTAATTATTTTATATTCGCTATGTCAGATTAGAGCCCCTGAATTAGACGTGTCGACTTATCATTTATTTTGGAGCAAAAGCTTTTCCACCAATAATGAAGAGCTACAAGATTTGGCGTCAACTATAGGATAGTCGGTAAAGAAAAGCGTGCAACGATTAATATTGTTTTTCAGAAACTTTTTTTTAATGCTTATACAAATTCACTGCAAATTTTATGACCGATTTAAAGTTTTAAATAAAAACTGTGCCAATTACATATTTTTATTTTTATAAATGATTTCAAAGTAAATTTGGTATTAAATTTTATATTTCAGTTAGAACGGGGTTCTTAAATTTCTTTTCAGATTTTTTTTTTTTTAAAATTAAAATGGAAACAAAACATGTTTTGACCTAAATATTTTTAGGTATGTTTTTAAAATCAAAATAATTAATTTTCTCATGCAATATTCTAAATGTAAATGTCTACAATCATGAGAAGCAATAAATTCTGTTTTAAAATCAAGAATTGATTTAAAATTAGTGTTTTTAATTGATACATTGAATTTTTTTTAAAACATAAAAGGGCAAGACGAATTAAGAGTTTTAGCCATTATTCTTATATAAATAGAATTAATAGAATAAATAGAAACTAGAGTTTTATGAGGAGGATAAGAAACGACGCATGATAAATTTTTAAATAATTTATTTAAATAAACATCTTCTTTCAAATCACATTTTCATAACATTTATTTAAATAAGTATTTCATAAATAGGGAATAAAATTTAAAAAAAAATATATCTATATGATATTCATTGCTAGATAGAAATAGTTTTTACACATTTTTGGATCTTTAATAGTAAAAGCTAAGAAAATGGAGAAGAATTAGTTAATTTATACTTGTACTAGATTCAAGCTTATCTAAAATTGATCCAGGCTTTGGACAGCCTATTTCATTCAGTCTTTTTTGATGAATTTTTACGGAATTTTGAACATTGAAACTTGATAGAATAGCATCAGGTCTTAATTTATTGTGACCATCTTTCATATTTATTTCTAGTTGAGATTCTTCAAAATGAACCTGCTAAAATAGGTAGAATACGTTTTTTTTTTTCATACTTAAATTAAATTACATTAAAAAATATTAGAGTTTACAATTTTTAAACATACTGCCATGAAATTTTCTAACAGAGAAACTAATTATTTCAGCAATTTAACACAAGAATTTCAAAGAAATAAAAACATTGGTAGATCCAAAAATAGATGAAAGATCGCATATTGAATAGATTTCTTATGATAAATGTAAACAAATCGTTTGAACTGTAGGCGACATATTGCCATAGCTAACTAAAAAACAAAGTTAAATTAGCCAAGATTTAGAAAGTACACTTGATCTAACTACTTGATCGTAACTACTTGATCTTAGTGAAATTAAAAGGAATACAATAAAAAACAGGTAAATATTTGTTTTTAACAAAAATAAATACTTAAAAGTGAATGCAAAACTTGGAGATTCTGAAATAAGTTTGGCGATAACTTATTCAGCCAATCTCTTGCCTCTATTTATTAGTTTTTAACATAAGCACTTAAAATTGTTAAATAAATCAATAAATATTGTTTAAAAGTCCTATTTTAAATAAATATATACTTAAAAAAATACAATTTTCATTGAATATTTCTATATTTGGTACAAAGTTAAAACTGTACAATTCAAGTAACCCTGCAAGTTATTCGCTTATTTGTTTTTTAAAAAAAAGACGAAAACAAACATTTAAAAACAAATTCTAACAACTTAATATCATTTATATACTGCATATATAAGTAAATAAATCTAATAAATTATAAATAAATGAGTATTTACCTCACATAAGCGAGCTCCACTTCCAGGCTGTCAGTTGGATCTTCTGCAATTTATTATCCACTAGCCGCTTAAGGCGGCCACCTGTTCGCCAGAGTTTTCCTTGTCTTGCCACAAATGCAATCGAGCTTGGGATGTTGAAGCACGATTTTCTTCTAGCCTTCTTCGACGTTCCTGGGATGTTTCTTGGGCCCTAGCACTGCTAGTAGAGACACGATCCTCTTCTAATCTTCTTTGACGTTTCTCTGATACTTCTTGTGCTCTAGAATTGCTTGTCGAAATTCGGTCATGTTCCATCCTTCTTTGACGTTCCACAGACGTTTTTAGGCCCTTCTTCTTCTTTGAGAATCTCTTAATATCTTTTTCTTTGACAAAATACAAAGTTTTTTGGAAGGCGGTTCTGCCATGTCAGTAATCGGGTTTTTAAGAAGTAAACGAATACTTTAGAACAACAATTACTATGAAAGCAAATCATGAAACTTCAATATTAAAATCTAAGTGCTTACCTGCAAACTGAAACTTTCTGAAAATAACTAATTACATTTAATAAAAACTGTAAAATAAAGAATAGAAAAACCAAAGAGATCCAAGGTAAGTGTGATCGTTCCTTCAAAAACAATTAAATTCCTATTTTATATATTATATAGCTACAACGCTTAAGAATGGCTCTTTTGAATATGGCTCTTTGAAGACGAAAAATCATAGATTTTCTTACAAAATGACTGATAACTAAAAAACTAATCCAAATTTTTGAAAAAGAAAAAAAAAAACTTCTTCATTATGTCAAAACACAATTATGTGCCCAGTTTCGTGCCTGGGCGAGGCTTCTGGGGCGATATATTGTGATTACAGACACACACACAGCCGCGTTTATTATTATGTATAGATTTCTTCTTTCTTTTCACATTTAAAGGAAATCTGAAAGACTTTTTTGGAACTGTCACACAACCACGCATATCAATAATTTTAGGTATCCAAATAGTCTTCAAACTCTCAGGCTAATACTAACGTTATGTTAGTATTAGCGTGAGAGTTTGAAAACTATTTGGAACTTGTTTGCTCCAACATAGTTGATAGTTCTGCTCTGATAGTATAGGAGCAGATGAATTCAATGAACATTACGTGGTAGCACGCATGGTTTACGCCATTAAATTTATACTTTGTCTGATGCTACGCGATTTTATTTTATTTATATTAATTTAATTAAAATCAATGGTAATGAAATAGAAAAAAAAAAATATTTATGTATTCAAAAGCGAAAATTAATGGGAAAGGGGTACTAATTCGTTTAGGAGAAACATAAAAACTCGATGTCAATGAGGCTTAATTACGCCAATGACGTTTAATTAATTAAGGTAATATATGCATATTGAAATAAAAGAAATAAGCTATGTACTAGAAAGAAAAAGAAATGAAGTTAAGGAATTTATTTGTCTAGAAGAACCGCAAGAAGTCGTCTTACTATCATTGACGACAATGATGCTTTATTAATGTTGGTAATATGTATTAATTGAAATAAAAAAAGTAACTTCTGTACTAAAAAGCAAAAATAAGGAGAAAAGCTCTTTGGGTAACCTTAAAAAATCTGAATATTATTATTGACACTAATGCTCAATTAATATTGATAATGTGTATTAATTGAAATATAATATAAAATAAGCTATGTGCTAAAAAGCCAAACATATGGAATAAAGATTAATGGGAAATTCACTTGAGAAAACGTTAAAATTTCGCCATTCACAGATGACGCTTAATTCTTACGTATCCCTGACTGTAATATGTACTACTGGTACTACGGAAATTAACTATTTGGTTTTGCTTAGAGTTCTACAACGAGTTTTCGTAGTTTCAGAAAATATTTTTTCCAGTAGTATCTAAGATAGTGTATAAATATTTTAATGAATTAGAATTAAAATAACTTTTTTCCATCGCTACTTTTAATTATTCTAACAGTAAATTAAAGGTCAGATAGAGAAATGGTCATACTTCAAAGTCCTTATAAAGTTCTGTTTTTTTTTTTTTTCCTTTTCTTTTTTTTTTTTTTTTTTTTTCTTTTGATTTATGCGGCTTTAGTTGTCGGCCACTGACAAATACGAGTAGGGGAAAAATGGGGATACTGCCCCATGGGGATACTGCCCCACTGCGGCTACTGCCCCACTGAGGCTACTACCCCACTTGGCTCTCCCCCCACTTCTTTAACATGGATGAGTATTCAACCCCACTGATAAGCAAAAGTCATTTTTTTTTTTTTTTTTTTTTTTTTTTTTTTTTTTTTTTTTATATATATCTGTGTTTTGGAGCATTAAATCTCTATAAAGCATTAAAATTATTATTATTTTGAGACTTCGTTTTTTTTTTTTTTTTTTTTTTTTCTAGTGTATAAAATTACTCCTTAAATGAAATAAGTTATAAATAGTTTCATTAATTTCCTTGAGGATTATGTTTGATTTAGGGAATGTTGAAGATTACATTTATTTTCTATAGTATTTTTTCTCTTTCATTGTTTCCTTATTATTATAAATTACACTTTTCGTATAACTTTAATTTTCTTCTTATCCGACATTATCATTTTCGCTAACTTTAATATGATTTTATAGTTTTTGCAGAATTTTTACTTCTGTCTTAAAAAAAAAAAAAAAAAAAAAAAAAAAAAAGTACTTAATGTCATACATTAGCCTTTTAGATAACATATATACTAATAATAGGTTCGATAAAATTTAACCATTGTGAGTTGTTCATTATCAATGGAATGTTAAAAGGCTACACATTTTTACTTAAAATTCCTATAATTCAGAAAGTTTCTAGAAATAGTACACTAAGTTATTCAGACTTATGGTGCCACACCATAAATGGAAATGTTTGATAAGAATAACTTGATTTTAGTCACATGTGTGTTTAAGCTACTCTAATTGGTTGGTGAATGCTAGAAAAGCTTTGTGGCTTAGAAACCATTTTTACTTTACTGAAGTTTGTAGAAGTGTTGTAAGAAATTTTCTTTTCCCGTGACCATGAAACGTTCTTTCGCTGAAGTAGAGGAGAGTTCTAGTATGCCGACTCCTATATCATCTGCTCCGATGGAAAAGAGTATAGTTTTACCTAAGCACCACTATCATCTTAGTGAGTTAAACTATGTTTCAGTGGCATACTTCTCCAACACTTTACTTATTCATCTTCGAGAGTATCTGCTTGGCGAAAAACGAAATCTAATTCCAACAAGGAAGGGTACCACATTAACTATTCCACTTTGGCTATCCATTCTAAGAAAATCAGAAAGCTACAAAGATTCTGTGTTAGCTGGGGATATAGTCATCGTCAACGACTGTCTCCTTATTGCAAAAGCGGACCTCGACATCGGACCTCACGTAACTTTTCAAAGGTATTTTAGGAAAAAAGACTTTACAAGACAATTTTGTACTTCTATGTTTGTTATGTGCGAGAAAGATTTTGTAAAGTTAATGTCTGATAGAGATTTTCAAAAGAAAATTTCATCTAGTGCGATTGAAGAATTATACTCTCGTGTGCTCCCTCAAACTGTGTTGAATGAAGTGAAAAAGTATCCTAGTCCTGCTACCTCTCCTCAAATGGAACTATGTGACATTGAACTTGTGTTAACCACTTCCATGGTAGAACTCCTAAAATCCAACATCGAAGAGAAAGTGATATCTACATTTGAGTGTACAGGCTGTGAGCTTCATTATGAAAATCAGCTGGGACATGAATGCATCACTTATAATTATGCGCAGAAACTTTCAAGCTGTGGTGATATAGCCATACTTGAAATCAATTTAGAACATTTGTCACGAAACTTTGTGGAAATGAATGCACACATTTTAAATTACATTAATGCAGACTTTTTCTCAAAACTAGATGGAGCTATGCTAGTACAAAATGCTAAAGAAATGTTTATAGCATCAGATCCTCATCCCTTAGGAATGTTTTAATATAACAATGTTTTTTAAATTTCTTTACAATGCGCTCTTTTTAATTTATTTATACATTTTTATTTCATGTGTTTCATTTTTTTTTAAATTCCGTTTAATAACATTCTTATATGTATATATTTTCTTTTACTTATTTAATTTTGTTAACAAGTGTAATTTTTATCATGACATTATCTAAAAATAAATGTGTTTTTCATTTTTTAAATCTCTCATTTTTACTGTGCACTTTCAGAAGGTAACATTACATTTAATTCTCTCTCTCAATCTCTGATAAGATAAAATGCAATTGAATGATCTGTATAACGATCCCGTGCTACCCGCAAGTTTTGGAGGGGTAGAAGCTTTATTCCGATCGATGAAAGGAAAAGTTTCTCGGAAAGAGATAAAGAAATGGTTATCGTCTCAAAACTCGTATACTCTTCACAAAAGTGTAAGAACTAGTTTTGAGCGGAATAGGGTAATCGTGAGTGGAATGAATATTCAGTTTCAGGCCGATATCGCCGATTTAAAGGGGATAATGGATTTTAACGATGGTTATCGCTATATCTTAACATGCATTGATGTCTTTTCAAAGTATGCATGGGCTTTCCCTTTGAAGCGAAAGAATAGTGCTAGTATCATATCTTCTTTTAAAAAAATATTTAACGAGAGAAAACCCTTAAAGTTACAAACAGATCAAGGAAAAGAATTCCTCAATAAAAATTTTCAATCTTATTTAAAAACAGAAGGAGTACATTTTTTTACTACATTTAATCAAACTAAAAGTTCTATTGTTGAAAGATTTAATCGAACCTTAAAAACAAAACTTTGGAAGTATTTTACTGCTAAAAATAGTTTTAGGTTTATTAATGTGTTAGAAAATGTGATGAAAAGTTACAATCATACATATCACCGCAGTATTAAAATGGAACCAGTTAAAGTTACGAAAGAAAACGAGAAACAAGTTTTCGATAATTTATTTAAAGATTTATCTTCACGTAAAAGAAGAAAGTGTACATTTAAAATTGGGGAAACTGTACGCATAGCTAAAACGAAAATGACTTTCGAAAAAGGATATGAAAATAACTGGTCTGAAGAAATATTCACAGTCACCCATTGTCTACCTAGATTACCTCCTGTGTATAAAATTAAAGATTTAATGGGTGAAGAAATTAAAGGTACATTTTACGCACAGGAATTACAAAGAGTTGTTCTCCCTAAAACATTCCCAGTTGAAAAAATTTTAAAAAAACGAATTCGCAGGAATAAGTTACAATATTTAGTGAAATTTAAAGGTTACCCTAATAAATTTAACACTTGGCATTCTTCTAATGATTTATTCGCCTTATAAAAATGTGATAACAGTGCATCAACCCATCATTCGGCACAATGAGTTTCTATATTACACTACCTAGTGACGCATCCATGAATATTTTTCCGGACAATACATTGTCTCATTTTTCTACTAGACTTCCTAAACGACTTGAACTCTTGGGTGAATGGGAAGTAGGATTAGTAGAAATGATATATCCTAGAATGTGGAATAATATAATCAACGGTGAAAACTCATACGAATATGATTTAGGGAACGGTGTGAGGAAAAAAAAATTCATTCCGAGTGGATTTTACGATTCAGTGAATGAAATTATTGAACAGTTTGAAAAAAATATAAAGGTACAATTGGGATTTAACAAGTATACAAAGAAAGTTAAACTACGATTGACGAACGGCGCTACTCTTCGCTTATCGAAAGGATTAGCTGAAAGTTTAGGCTTTCCTGGCGACGAAATATTGGGTGAAAATATCATACCTTCAGGTATATATTCTATCGAAAGTCCATTCGTTGCAGACCCCAACGTCGATTTGCGTTTATTGTATGTATATACAGATATTATACAACCTGAAATGGTGGGTGATGTAGTAGCCCCCCTTTTACGAATTTTAACAGTAAAAGGAAAAGATGGCGAAATGGTTCATGCACAGTTCGAAAGACCACACTATTTACCCCTCTCTAGGAAAAATATTGAGTCAATTGAAATAGTTATAAGAACACACTCAGGTCGTTACGTCTCATTTGAACGAGGGAAGTTGATAGTGAAACTTCACTTTCGTTTAAAAACTTTGTAAAGTGTACCAAATAAATTGTTCTTTCTTAAACAAAACAAAAACAAAATGTATCAAAACTATCATTGTTGCATAAAATCTTTCGAGGATTATTACTCAAACCAAGCTGGGAATGGCTTGCCGTATTATAAAGGAGTGACACTTCAAAGAGGAAGTGGTTTGGGTGGAATATTCAAAAGTATGTTTCGAATGGTTTTACCATTATTTAAATCAGGTGCGAAAGCTGTGGGGAGACAGGCTCTTAGATCAGGAGTGGATATAGCGAACGATTATATACAAGGAAAAGATTTAAAAGTTGCATCAAAACAACGTATGAAGGAGGCAACTAAAATACTTACCAATAAAGCTGCAGATAAAGTTAAAACTATGGTCGGAGGTCATAAAAGGAAACGTAAAAGTAGAAAATCAGTCAGTAGTAAAAAGTATCGCAAGGTGTGTGCACCGGATATTTTTAGCTAACATGGCATTGATAAGAAATGATTCTTCTCCCTCCGTTAAATCCGAACTTGATTTATTCGTTATGCCTCCTACGCAGACAGCCATAGAAAAAGGACAATGGTCAGAGTACTATCCCATATCAAGTATTCGCGATGGTCTCCCAATCGAATTCAACATATCCGGAACTTCAGAAGAATATTTCGATTTGAGCGCTACTCAACTCTACGTTAAAGTGAAAGTTTTAAAGGATAATGCTCCTTTACCTGAAAATGCAAAAATTTCTACCTGCAACTTATTTTTACATTCACTTTTTTCTCAAGTTGATGTGATGTTGAACGATCGAACTATAACTTCTTCTAATAATACTTATGCGTATAGATCCTATATTGAAACTTTATTAAATTATGGATCTGACTATAAGAAAAGTTTTTTAACTTCTGAATGTTTTTACAAAGACACTGCAGGTCACCTGGAAGAAAATGATCCCACTAAAGAAAATACCGGATTAAAAAAGCGGTCATCACTGATAGAAAAGGGGAAAGTATTAGAAATGATTGGAAATTTACATTGTGACATTTTCTATCAAGATCGACTTTTACTAAATATGGTGGATTTAAAACTGACACTCATTAGAAATAAACCAGAATTTTGTCTCATATCACCTGAAAAGGGTAATTACCAAGTAGTGATTGAACATGCATCTTTGTTTATGCGAAAAGTTAAAGTGAGTCCGGGAGTATTGATAGGACATGCAAAGGCGTTAGAAAAAACATCAGCTAAATATCCTCTGGATAGAGTATTATGTAAAATGTATTCTATTCCAGCTGGATCATTTTCCTTTTCTCAAGATAATGTCTTCTTAGGACCACTACCGAAACGATTGATTTTAACGTGTATCGATAACGACGCATTCAATGGTACTTATACAACTAATCCTTTCAATTTTAAGCATAATGATGTGAATTTCGTTGGTGTATATGTGGACGGTAATCCAGTGTGCTACAAACCTTTGACTCCGAATTATCAGGATGAACAATATATTCGTTCTTATAACAGTTTACTGTTGGGAAGTGAGAAATTAGCGAGCAATAAAGGAATATATATAAATAGAGATGAATTTTCTGAGGGGTATACACTGTATGCTTTCGATTTAACCCCCGACTTGTGTGATGGTGGTTATCTGAATTTAATACGTCAAGGAAATTTAAGAATTGAGCTCAAATTTACCAAAGCTCTGCCAAAAACAATTTCAATTCTTGTTTATGCTGAATTTCAAAACGTAATTGAGATTACAAAATCTAGAAGTGTCTTATGCGACTTTTCAGTATGAACGCTCTTCAAATTGAAAATATATTAAAAAAGGATGTGTCTGCTCGATCTATTTTCGTAGGTGTTTTTCCGTGCGATATAATACCGAAGCGAATAAGTAGATTTCCCTCAACATTCGTCGTGAATACAGATCCTCACAACAAACCTGGGAGTCATTGGGTGGCTGTTTATGTAGCTTCATCAAACTGTGTAGAATTTTTTGATTCCTACGGACATTCCCCAAAATTTTTCAATCGCTACTTTCAGAATTATTTCAAAAAGTACGATTTTGTAACTTACAATGATGTTCCTCTTCAAAGTGATTCGACAGCTGTCTGTGGTCAATATTGTATCTATTACTTATATTTTCGATGTAGAAACCATCCGATGAAATTTATTGTTAATTCTTTTCAATTAAAATCTATACAAAATGACAAACGTGTATTCAATTTTGTGAAGAAAAAACTTTATGGAGAAGATGTACCGTTTTATATTTCATAATAAATTGTATGATGTATAAATAAATGTGTTCTGTGTTTCTTTTTCTCATTTATAACAATGGAACCATTGAGGATGAACGGACCCTTCACTGCCCTTATTTGTGGCCCAACTTCATCCGGGAAGTCTTGGTTTTTAAAAAATCTTTTAAAATTCCACTCGGAATTAATACATCCTAAAATTGATACGATCGTTTGGTTTTATGGAATATATCAAGATTTATATGATGAAATTCCAAATGTTACTTTTGTGGAAGGGATACCTGAAAATTTTAATAGTTACACGGGTAAAAATACCTTATTTATTTTAGATGATTTGATGTCCGAGTGTGGTAATAACAAACGAATCACTCATTTGTACACTCGAGGCTCTCATCACATGAATATATCTATAATCATGGTGAGTCAGAACATATTTCATAAAGGGAAAGAATTTAGAGAAATATCGTTAAACTCTCATTATTTGTTCCTCTTCAAATCTAGACGAGACTTGAGTCAGATTACTCATTTAGGCAGACAATTATACCCTAGAAATTTAAAATTCTTTCTTGAAGTATTTGAAGATGCAACTAAAAAACCTTACTCTTATTTAATGGTTGATTTAAAACCCGAAACTGAAGAAAACCTACGTTTGCGAACAAAAATATTACCAGGTGAAGAAACATGCGTTTATCATCTGAAATAAATCGAGTGGTCTCCAGCTGTATGCAATCATTCAATATGACAAGCCCATCAAAGGAGGACGTGCAAAGGCTAAGACTCATATTAATTTGTCCTAAAAAATCTCTGAAATCTTTGCTAAAAAAACTCCCCAAAACAGCAATAAAATGCATTTCCGAATGTTGTTTGAATACCTTAAAAGGGAATATACCAATTACTACCTATCAAAAGAGAAAATTAATTCGGCATAAGCATACGTTGAGAAAACTCTCTGATAAAAAAGTATCTTTAAAAAAGAAACGTCACCTTATCATCCAAAAAGGCGGATTTCTTCCTCTACTTTTACCGGCTGCACTCAGTGTTTTAACATCCTTAATAAATAAATAGCTATGGAATATGCTAAAAAGATGATTCTGGTACCTGAACAAGTATTGTCCCGTCATATAGTTCCAGACGAAAAGCTAAGCGAACTGGATCGTGAAATGAAAGAAATATTACTATCGAAAATGGATGAGGATGCAAAAATAAAAATGTATAATCAAGTATTGCTAAAGAGAATAAAAATAGATTTAACAAATCCTCTCATAGCAAATCCAGAGACTCAATCCGAAGAATTACCCGAAAAGAACAAAGAAATGAAATCTGAAAGAGATGAGGAAAATTATATCGAACATTTAATGTTAACCTCGATTCCGAGACAGTTTACATCAGCTACGAAAAATGTTTTAAGCGTTTTAAAGAAAAACAGTGAGACCATATCTTGGACACCGCGAGGAGAACTCGTGCACAAAGGTCAAGTTATAAAAAATTCAAACATTGTCGATTTAATTAACAACATGATGAGAAAAAAGAAGAGTGCTACTTTTATACCAGGACAGGAAGAGTTTCGTGAAATTCTCAGAGACATTAATTTACCTCAAACATTTATAAAAAATGAGTCCTATGTTTCGCAAAAAGGATATTCTCTTATACCTAAAGTGAAAAAAACTGAATGTCAATGGTTAAAAATGTAATTGTAGAATAAAATAAATAATTGTAATAAATGCATTGTTTTTATTTAACGTCAGTTTTATTTTAATGTATTTTTCATTTTATTATCACGTAATAATTCAGCGTTCGCGTGGCACGGCGCGGCGGCGGGTGAGCGGGCGGGCGACCGGGCGGGCCCCTCCCCTCCTCGCGCGGGCGACGGGTAGACGCGTACACCGACATTTTACATAAATGAATGCGCTTATAGCGATTAATAAGTGTCAGTACGTCATAAGATAGATAAGTAAATTTCAATATCTACCGTATACCTTCGTGTTGTCACACAGAATTCATTATGCCTCTAGATAGTCGAGTCATCCCGACGTTCTGCTTCTTACTGATAAACATAATACTTTTTACTGTAAACATTTTAAACACACACAATGTCGTAGACTTATGCCGACAAGATGGAATTACTATTTCAGATAATGTTTCTTTCTCTATTTGTAATGATACATTCGATTTGAAATACAATGGACAGAGAAAAATCAGTGTTGTTGCTGCACTTAAGATAATGAACGAAACAGATATCATAGAAAATGGAAACTAAAATCACTTCTATGCTTAAAGAGTGGAATTATCGTAAAAGGGGGCTTTTAACATATAACGTCAAAGGTAGATATTTTTAGTTTAATGTTTGGTCAAATTGATAAGAAAGATATATATTGGTGTTAGCTCCTTAAGAACGTTAAGTGCTTTTCCCCTTATCAAACGATTACAAGAATAGCCTCTTCGTCCGCATACACTTCGGGAAAAATATTGATAGGGTGGAGGATACTTTTAAATTCCTCGAAAGAATTTGCTAGAATGTTCTTCAATTGTAAATGATTTGTTGTGCCGATAAGTATTCTAACATATATAAAGGGACGTTTGTTGAGAAACTGTGTCAGTACTATTCCTCTCCATCAGCGAGGATACTTACCAGTAACCGAAATGGATATATCAATGGATAATGATTTAGCTGACAGGATCATTGCGGAAATTCCTGAAGTAAGTGAAATATGTTACTCATTTTCTTTTAACTTACTTTTATTTTAATTAATTTATTTTAATAAGTTCATTGTAAGTTTTATTTTCATTCATTTTATTTCCCTGTAATTTATTTATTTTTCACATTTTCCTTCTATTCAATCTCACATAATTATTTTACCTTAAAATTATTTATTATAATTAATTTATAATATTACTTTATTTTAAATAAATGCGATACTCTATTTTCATTAAATATTCTATACTTTGTTTTCACTGACTATAATAGTACCTTTTTAAAAATGAATTCTTCTATTTATAATTTGAAATACTTTTTCGTTTTTACGAGTTTAATGCTTAACTTGTATAGCGATAGTGAGAGAATTAAAATAATGAAAACAATACTATATGTTTTTCTCAATATTCCAAGTATTTAAAATTTTACTATTTAATAGTTTCAAAAATGTATTTACTTTATTATAATGTACAGCATATTCACCCAATCTCATTCATTTTAGGAAGTGTTAATAAGGCTTGGCGCAGGCCCGTCATCAACGGGGGGGTGAGAGGGGTGTCTCACCCCCCCAGCGATATCATCCAGTCGGCAAATTCAAGTTGAGTCGTCATTTTTTTTTTTTTTTTTTTTTTTTTTTTACAAGCCAAAATCCCGATTTTGCCGAAATTCTTTTATTATCGGATATTTCATCAGTAATGAGATTTAAACGGATTTCTATATTATCTGAGTTTCGTCCATTTCGGGATCCCAGACCCGACTCAGCAAATCTTGTTATGAAATGTGTTTTTAAATTTAGTTTGTTTCTCTCCAAGAGTAACCATTTATCAGAATTCAAAGCAAGGTGAACGATGATACAAGCCGAAATCCCGACTTTGCCGAAATTCTTTCATTATTGGATATTTCATTGGTGATGAGATTTAAACGGATTTCAATGTTATCTGAGTTACGTCCATTTCGGGATCCCAGACCCGACTCGGCAAATATGTGTTTTCAAATTTAGTTTCTTTTTCCTCCTCCAAGAGCAACCATTTATGATAATTCAAAGCAAGATGACCGATAATACAAGCCAAAATCTCGACTTTGCCGAAATTCTTTTATTATCGGATATTTCATCGGTGATGAGATTTAAACGGATTTCAATGTCATCTGAGTTACGTCCATTTCTGGATCCCAGACCCGACTCGGCGAATCTTGTTGTGAAATGTGTTTTTAAATTCAGTTTTTTTTTTCTCCTCCAAGAGTAACCATTTATGATAATTCAAAGTAAGATGACCGATAATACAAGCCAAAATCCCGACTTTGCCGAAATTCTTTTATTATCGGATATTTCATCGGTGATGAGATTTAAACGGATTTCAATGTTATTTGAGTTTCGTCCATTTCGGGATTTTGTCCCAGACCCGGCTCGGCAAATCTTGCTGGGAAATGTGTTTTCAAATTTAGTTTTTTTTTTTTTTCCTCCTCCAAGAGTAACCATTTATGATAATTCCAAGCAAGATGACCAATAATACTAGCCGAAATTCTTTCATTGTCGGATATTTCATTGGTGATGAGATTTAAACGGATTTCAATGTTATCTGAGTTTCGTCCATTTCGGGATTTTGTCCCAGACCAGACTCAGCAAACCTTGCTGTGAAATTTAGTTTTCCAATTCAGTTTTTTTTTTTTTTTTTCCCTCTCCTCCAAGAGCAACCATTTATGATAATTCGAGGCAAGATGACCGATATTACAAGCCAAAATCTTGAAAACCATTTCTCTCGTATTATTATTTCCACGGCACATTCTTAAATTTAAAAAAATTTTAGTGACCTTAATTTTTAGTCAGCTAATAAAGTATCATAAAATTCAGATACTATTTCTCAGAATTATATTAACTTTTTATTAGAAGTTTAAGTAATTTTTTCAAAGGAAGTGATGAACTTACATGAGTTTTTTTAAAAAAATTAATAAATTTTAAATGAAATAATCGTGCCGGTGATGCAACCTATTTTTCTTCTTTTACTTTCAAAATAATGGGGGGAAATTACAAATAAAAGTACCTATTAAATAGGATACTTTATTATTCAAAATATCATATTTAAATTGTTAAATTCTGTTTAAATAACACAAATTATCAAATAATTTATATTTTCAATTAGTAAAAGCTATTTTTCTACTGTTAAAATTTTTACTAACTCCAAAGGACTTTAAACATGTAAAAAAAAAGAAGAAAAAAAAATTTGATTTGTTAACTACCCTTTGGTTTATAACTTTTAAAATTTTATGATGATTGGATTATTATTTGAGTTAAAAATATTTTTACCTAAAATAAATTGTTCAGGGATCAATTCGTATCTTTAGAACAATTAATCATCACAACAAAATTTGATATTCTCTATGAAAAATAGTAAACATATATATGATCCTCAATTCACCTTTATAAAAGTTTCTGTTTTGAAAATAAAATATTATATTTTACTTTTAATATTTTTTTTCAAGAATCCTATGAATTCTGAAACATTAAATTGAGTTACACTCAATCGAATCGACTCTTTAATCATTTCACACAATTTGTGGATGGTTGCCGAGTTCAAAGTATTATATGTTATGATTTTGGATTCATTAATTATTTCAATAAAAATACGGTGAAAATAGAGCAATTCTTCGATTCCTAGTATTCACGGAAAAGTGGCAATTCTGTTTGATCAAGCCGTTACCGACACTATGAAAAGGCGCAAAAAAAGGATGGTGCTGCGACTCCCCCCCCCCCCCCCCATCTTTGAAGCAGAAGACGAAACCCCCGGATATTTCTGTCAACTTGAAAAATCGAGGGTGTTTTAAAAGTGGTTAGCTAGAAATGCCCTGAGCTATATTTTCTCTTACTCTTTCTAAGAATAAAGACAATATCTTTGTTCATGTCGCTAAGAAGGGAAAAGAAGGGGCTCAATGCACATGCAGCTGTGGTACCAATTATTTCACTGACCTGTCTTTAACTGTCTAGTACGGATACTTAGTTACTCAAAGCATATTTTAAAAAATCATATTATTATTGAATAAAATATAAAATCCGCTTTCAAGCCAACAATTATCCAATCAACCGCAACTTAAGTTTTGAATGTAAGTATAGTTTTTTTATGAATACATATTTATTGTTTGCCGTCTTATTGTTTAAATATTAAGTTTCATTAAATTGCATTAAATGTGTTATTATTTTCCAATTAAATTATTTCCCCAATTATTGCTTAAAAATTTAGGTATAAGACTTTCTCAAAAAAGAATTTTTTTTTTTTAAATATATACATATATGGGTAAAAATTTATTTTTATGAAGCAGATAAAAAAAATTTTTAAATCTCTTTTGTGCAGTAAAAGAGAGAAAAAAGAGCAATTAAAAATGTTATTTAAATTCATTAGTAGGAGCTAGGGATAGAAAAAGATAAATCACATTTGAATTCTGTTTTTTACTTTTTACTAAGCTTTTTATTTTGTGTTTGAAATAGCAATTATTTTTTTTTTTTTTTTTTTTCAGTTGAAATTATTTTTCATAGATCTTATTTAATTGAAATTTCAAATATCAAATTCTATATTTGTTCGTAGGCTTTGTCTTTATAAGTCCAAACTGCAATCCTTTATGAACAAAAATGTACTAATGCTTATTTTATTGAAAATGCAATGTGTTTAAAAATAGAAAAGTTTCAGTTTTTTTTTTTTTTTTGGTTGATAAATAATTCTTTTTAATTATTTTGATGTATTTCTTATGTATTTAATGTTTTTATATTTTCTTTTTGACTAAAGTTAACAGTTTTTCGTTTGTTTAAGTCAGTTCCGTCTTTACACATGGGCACCTCCGAAAAGTGCCCGAGGGCCCCAGGCACTCAGGGGTCCCTTGAGAATCTCACTTTTTATAAATTTTATTTTAAAAAATTACAAATAAAAAAAAATTAAAAAAAAATTGCCTTATATATTTCTTAAAATAAATATATTTTATTGTATAATGTGTGCATTTTGTTTTTCTTTATACAAATAGTGATCGATTATCATGGAAAAAGCAATTTGAATAGTTTATCACCAGGAAAACTTAAAAATGCAACCGACATCTATTTTTCTACGTTCCAATGAAGTTCTTATGTGGATTCTGTTTTTGGGGGAAATCAAAATGCATTTAAATTTGCTCAAATTATTGCATATGTTAAAAATGCTTTATTTTATGTGTGTGAAGTTTTTAAGTTCGATTTTAAGCAGCATGACATGTTATAAGGGCCCAAAACATTTCTATGCCCGAGGGCCCTGCATGCTATTAAGACGGTCCTGGTTTAAATTAATTATTAGTAAAAAAAAACTTAATAATTTTGTAATTATGCAAAAATTCAATTCACAGTTTTGTATTAAAAATGCGGAATAATCATTTTAGTAAAAAAGCTTTCATAAGTTTTTATTGTTAAATCTATTAGCGTTAATGACAGTTGCGACAATGACAGTTGCGACAAATGAAAGAATTTTCAGCAAGATGAAATTGATTAAAAACTATCTTCGAACAACAATGACCACTGAACGCCTAAATTCACTGCTTTTACTCAAAGCAGAAAAAGATATTGTTGACAATATTAAGCTTGATAAGCTGGCAGAATATTTTTCACTCTTAAAACAACGTCGAAGTAAATTTACGTAGCCAATATTAATATAACGTAACTTTGCTAATATCTTAATTTTTTTATCCTTTTTATGTGAATTTCTTCATTTATAATTTAAATGGCAAATATTTTCAATGTATTTCTACATTATTTTTTTTATTTTTTAAAAAATGAAAGGACAATTTACTTTTGAATGAATTTTGTTTTGAATCAATATCTTAATAGAAGATTATATTTTTTTATTATGACTTACTTTCTTATCTTCAAACAGTTGCTCTAATTAGCTTATGGCAACTACGTTTAGATGGAACGAAAGATACATTTGAATTGCTAAGTGATTTTTAAAAAAAATATTTTAAATATAAAGTAAAAAGTATTTCAAAGTTGCATTGAAAATCATTTAAATTTACAACTTTATTTTTTAAAATTATTTTCACAAATAATTATTGATCATTATTACTGGAAACTTATTTCAATTGAATAAGTTTCAGTTTATTTAAAAATAGTTTTCTTTCCTTGAATATTTTGTTACCATTTTAATAATTAAAATTAATATAAATGTAAAAACTATATTTTCTTTGTATTATTTTAAATAATTACTGGTACTATTTAGTTATCAATAATACCACATTTTTCACCTATGGTGGTTGCATTTTTAAGTGCTGTAAAAAATTTTTCGATGAATAGCATTATGTTTATAACTAGTCGAAATGATTTCAAAACTTTGGAAGCTCAAGTTTTGTGGCGCATTAGGACTCTTTTATTTGTTTTGTTTTATCTTTGATTGTCAAGCTTTAGCCATATACAAATTGTATGTGTGTGTATATATATATATATATATATATATATATATATATATATATATATATATATATATATAATATGACAGTCGGCAAAATAAACTTCAACACCCCCCCTCTCGAATCGGTTAGCGACGGGCCTGGCTTGGCGGTCTCCCTAAAAATGGAAATGACGAACCTTCTTCATCACCAGACTTTACACAAAACAGAAGGAAGGGTAGAAAAAGGAAAATAAGCGATGATGACGACGCTGTCAGAAATGTGGGCTCGTCAATGGAATTGGATATCGCACAGGAACCTAGTGTGAGTAAGTGTTTTTTTTTTTTTTATTTATTAGTGTATTTATTTACATATTTCTCTCAGTTCATAATTTTCCTTTTTCCACTATTCCATTAAAAACTTTAAGAAGTTAATAAATAACAACTAGTTATCTCATGAGGATATAAATACATTTAATTTAATTGTTATATTTTTATCTATATGCTATATAAATAGATTATTAAAAAGTAAAATCCTCACTAAAAATAAATAAGTAGCTAAATAAATAAATAAATAATACAAAAATAAATAACTATATAGAAATTCGTCTTTAAATTTCCTTTAGATAAAATGAATAAGTAATAAAAATAAATGTTATAAAAACTTTTAATTTCCTTTACTTAATATTAAGTTAAACTCAAATAAAGTCATTCATTTTACTGTGTTATTCACTTTTCCCTTCTCTTATTTGCAGACATCCAATAATAGTCAGAGATGTGCTTTGGAGCCTAATGTCAGTGAAAGGGAAAAGACCAGCGAGCAGATAGCTACTCGTGCCTTAGATGGTTTCCTGTCGCAACTTCTGTTCAGTTGTAAGAATACTGATTTATTGTTATTTTTAGACGATTTAAATGTTGACATTGTCAACATACTGAGCAAGGAAATATATTTATCCCACATTAAATGGTATTTAGTAGTAAAAGCTCGTTTCTCTCGAACTGGACAGGACGGCGAAAAAGAATACACGACCTCTCTTTTCAGAAGTTGTAATACCATTTCCCTAGATTGTGAATCTTTAAACGAGAAAATAAATTGTGCTTTCGCCAAAATTAAATCATCATTTGACGAATTTGTGGATCGGGGGAGTGGGTGGGTTTTAGAAGAAGTAAACCATTTAGAAATTAATACCGCTAAATATGTACCTCTAAGCGGATCTACTTACATCCCTCTACCACCTGAAATAGCTAAACGTAAGGCAGTATTAAACATTAAAAATAGTGATCAAAAATGCTTTCTTTGGTGTATTTTAGCTAGCCTCCACCCTTGCGAAGATCGGAGACATGCAAATCGTGTCTCTAAATACAAAAGTTTTGAAAACGAACTAAATTTAACAGGAATAACATTCCCAATGAAACTCCATCAAGTACCTAAATTTGAAAAATTAAATAATTTGTCTATAAATATTTTCGGTCATGAAAAAGGAGATGTTTTTCCATTGCATCTTTCAACAAATAGGAGTGGACGTCATCACATAAATCTTTTGCTAATATCTAATGATGAAAATCGCCACTTTTGTGTCATTCATAGTATGAGTCGATTATTGACTAATTTAAGTAAGCATAGAAGTGCAGCATTTTATTGCGATTTTTGTTTGCATAGATTTACAACTAGAGCTTCACTAGATGATCATATCACATACTGTAGGGAGCATAAAATGCAAAAAGTAGTAATGCCCTCCGATGCCGATCGCATTTTAAAATTTAAATCATTTCATTTATTACATAAAATTCCATATGTAATATATGCAGATTTTGAATGTATTTTAATTAAAAATTCATCTAATAGTGATACACGCACTGAAATAAATGCACAGCATATACCCTGTGGTTATTCATATGTTATTATTGATAGCGAAGGATCATGTCTAAAGTCGCCTGTTGTGTACCATGGGGAAAACGCGGCCGAACATTTTATTTTAAATTTATTAGGAGAGGAGGAAATGATAAATAATTTACTTTCTGTTAATAAACCCTTACACATGAGTGCTCAGGACCAGGAATTGTTTTTAAATGAAACTCACTGTTTTTTATGTGAACAACCCTTAGGTGATGACAGGGTGAGAGATCACTGTCACATAACTTCGAAATATCGAGGCGCCTTGCATTCCAGCTGTAATTTAAACTTTAAGCTTATCAAAAAAATACCGGTAATAATCCATAATCTAAAAGGATACGATAGTCACCATATCATTAAAGTATTAAGTAAAGTAAAAAATAAACGAACGTCTTGCATCGCAAGTAACACCGAAAAATTTATAACCTTTTCTATTGGAAATTTACAATTTTTAGATTCTTTACAATTCATGCCTGCCTCTTTAGATAAATTAGTGAAAAATTTAGGGGAAGATGAATTTCATATATTATCCTCACAAGTAACTACTGACTTACAACCTCTTTTGCGTCGTAAGGGAGTATATCCTTATGACTATTTCGATTGCATGGAAAAATTTAATGAGCCTGAGTTACCTCCACCTGAGTACTTCTACAATAGTTTAACCGATGAAGAAATTAGCGAATCCGATTACAATCACGCTCGCCTTGTTTTTCAATCTTTTCATATGCAAACGCTAAAAGACTATCACAATTTGTATGTCAAGACTGACACTCTTCTATTGGCGGACGTGTTTGAAAAGTTTAGACGTTTGTGCTTAACCCACTTTAAAATTGACCCCACCCATGTGTACACAGCCCCTGGTCTTGCTTGGCAGGCGTGTCTTAAGATGACAAAGGTGGAGTTGGAGCTCTTAACTGACCCAACCATGCATCTTTTCATTGAAAAGGGTATTAGGGGTGGTGTTTCGATGATAACTAAGAGATTTTCATCGGCAAATAACAGTTACGTCGGTGATTACGACCCTGATAAACCAATTAGTCATATAATATATTTAGATATGAATAATCTGTACGGGTGTAGTTTAGGAGGTTTTTTACCAACAAGAGATTTTCATTGGTGTGAGAATTTAAACATGAGTGAAGAGTACATACTCTCATTGTCGGATGAATCTGACTTCGGATTCATCTTGGAAGTTGATTTGGAGTATCCATCAACATTACACGATTTACATAATGATCTTCCTGTAGCTCCTGAACAATTAATAGTAAAATCTGATATGCTTTCGCCTTACTCACAAAGAGTGGCAGCTGAGTTGAAAGTAAAAAATGCTCACAATGTCTCAAAACTAATACCCAATTTAAACGATAAATCGAGATATGTTCTTCATTATAGAAATTTAAAGCTCTATTTAAAACTCGGACTGCGATTGAAAAAAATCCATAAAATTTTGCAATTTAAACAAGAACCATGGCTTCGTGTCTTCATTAATTTTAATACGGAAATGCGAAAAAATGCCAATAATTCCTTTGATAAAGATTTTTGGAAACTTATGAACAACAGTGTTTTTGGAAAGACTATGGAAAATCTGAGAAATCGTGTAAATGTAGATCTAGTGACCGATAAGAAGAAAGCTTTAAAATTAATTGCGTCACCCTCTTTTAGTTCATTTAAAATTATAGACGAAGGATTAGTAATTATATCTCGCCACGTTACATCTCTCACTCTCAATCGTCCCATTTATATAGGTTTCTCTGTATTAGATATTAGCAAAATTTTCATGTATGAATTTCATTATGGTCATATTAAAGAAAAATATGGAAGTAAGGCGGAATTATTGTTTACAGACACAGACTCGCTTTGTTACGAGATACAAACGGATGACATCTACCTTGATATGGCCCAACACATTAACTTATACGATACATCAGATTATCCCTCGAATCATTTTTTACATAGTAACGTGAACAAAAAAGTTTTAGGCAAAATGAAAGATGAGATGAACGGTGTCGCGGTGAAAGAGTTTGTAGGTTTAAGATCGAAAATGTACTCCTTGTTAAGTAATAAGGGTGAAAAAAAGACAGCGAAGGGGGTTGTTAAAAGCATTATTCAAAAAGAGTTAAAACATTCGAACTACAAAAGATGTCTCTTCGACAATTCCCAATTGCGGAAAAAAATGAAAACTATCATTTCAAAAAATCATGAATTATATTCCGTGACTACAAACAAATTAGCTCTTTGTCCATTAGATGATAAAAGGTATATTTTAGAGGATGGTTTCACCACTTTAGCGCATGGGCATTATAAAATTAAATCTAGTTAAGTTATTTATTTATTTCATTGATTTGATAATGGGGAAGCACAATTTAAATCTCGATAATGTGTACATTTAAAAAATATTTGCATAAAATTTTCTGTAAAGGAAGAATTTTTCAGATTTCTTGTGATGTCTTAGTGCTATTTTTGTCATACCCCATATTGTATATGGGGATAAAATCTGTATATTTCTCTACTTTTTGTTATTGAATAAAAAAAGTTTTTATTTACATTTTTGTTTTTTATTACCACTCAATATACATATTTACGAGAATGTTCGAATAAATTTTTATTTCAAAGTAATCATTGGTGTGTTTAAAAAAAAAAAAAAAAAAAAAAAAAAAAGTTAGTAAGCGGAAAATTAAATATTATGAATTAAAATGTAATTAAACATATTACATTGAAATAATTAACATCATAATTATTTGAATTAGGGAGAAAAAAAAAAATTCTGGTTTCTGTCACACCTAAAAGTTTTTGTCAAAAACAAACATTTTCCTTCGATCTGCATGCGTTCATAGTATACTGGTTAGCGCACTACTTAAACCAGTGTATTATGAAAGCATTTTGTAATGGTGAGATAGTTGGTTCGAATCCTAACTCAAAAATATTTCTTTTTTCACATTATTTTTTGGATATTCCCACTTGTTTAATAATAAAACAATAAATCGTAGTAAGTATTTCCTAAACTAGATGGCAGCATGAATGCTATGTTTAATTCAGTTTAGAATATTTCTATTTCCTCAATTTAGTATTTATTACACTCGCTAGAGGGAGTTACTAATCTAAAAGGTAAATTTTAATTTATCACTAACAAAATAAAATAAGTTAGCAAAAAATAAATTAATGTTTGTATTATAACATCCTCTAATACCAATAAAATCTCTAATGAAATTAATGAGTTACTATATTAATACATTTAATGAGGAACTTATACACTAGAAAAATAATAATAATTCAACTGCTTTATAGTGATGAAATATCAAAAGATTGATAAAAACTGAGCTAAACCTTATCAGTGGGGTTGAATACTCATCCATGTTAAAGAAGTGGGGGGAGAGCCAAGTGGGGTAGTAGCCTCAGTGGGGCAGTAGCCGCAGTGGGGCAGTATCCCCATGGGGCAGTATCCCCATTTTTCCCCTACTAATACGTATAAACTCAAATGTTGAAGGGTTATGTAATAAGTAACAAATATACTTATATAGGTATAAAATAATATTGATATATTTGATTATTAAAACTGCACCAATCAGTTTTAATATCTATACTTAAAAATTAAGTGTTTTACAGCCCCTCGAAAGGGATACGTACCTGAGAAAATCACTCAAAAGTGGTAAATTTTAACTATCTTGAATTGGTCGCGAGCAATAGCATCATGCCAAGAGATGCTAAATACATTTTATCTTTATTCCATTGGTATGAATTACAAACAAAGAGCTCTTCTTACTTCAATAACGTAAGGCCACCGAAGATTACAGCATATAACATTAAGTAAAATAAAAAAAATTATTTTTGCTATACTTAGTGGAAGAACCAGGTAGGTGACATTTTTAGAAAGAAAAAAGAACGCATGCTTCCGAATTATTTTATTACCAATTTATTGAAGGTGGGACTAATAATTCTTTGCTTTATTTATTTACCACTGCCCAATCCGTGTGAATCTATCTAATCTATAAAAATGAATGTCTCTCTCTCTGTGTGTCCTTTATAGACTCCTAAATCATCCAAATGAAATCGACGAAACTTATCATACAGATAGTTTGAAGCACGCGGAAGGTCACTGTCGATATTAGAGCATTCTACGACGAACCGTTTAAACGGGATGTGCAAAAAACGAAATGGAATTTTCTGATTGGTTAAACGTTAGTCATTGTCTTAAATTTAACGGGTCTGTTTGTATTCCTGAGATCTTGAGGGCCTCACTTCAGAGTTTAAATCCGTTGCCAAATTCATAGTTCGTAATGTCACAAAAAAGTTTAATTGGTTCAGTTGTTTTGGAATCAAAGCAAATTTGGGTGCTTTAGAGAAATAAGAGTCAACTATACTCACTAAAAAATTTAAACCGATTTTGTTTTTGAATAGTTTAGAAAGTCATTTGATTTTAATATATTGATGAAACTTAACAGTTGAAAAAGTTCGGTGTCATAAATACCAACTTACTGTCTATTTGATCACAACACAAAATACAACAACACACAAAAATACAACATCAGCTAATTTCAAATATGGACACAGGCGAATCTACTTATAAATGTGGTGATTGTAGTAGTTTTACTACTAAAAGTTATGCCGAATTAAGAATGCACTTCCTTTACTGTATTGGTAAATTTCATGCTTTGCTTCAAGATTTTTTTTTTTTTTTTTTATCCTAGAGAATTATCAATCATGTTAAATTTAGGATACTAATTTCGAAGCTCTAGAATATATAGAATTTTGTTAAAAATGCATTGTCAGCAAAGTTATTTAATGCTCAATTAATAATTATTATATTATTCAAAATATAAAAGTAGTTATTAAAGTAATCTTACTAGTTTTTAACTTGGGTTAAAAACTAGCAAGATTTTAGAATGTAGAATAAGCAGTCGTTTTCTCTGGTTTTTGTAAGAACATTAAAAATTAAAAGGTAACCATTTACAATTTGGTGCCCGTCTTACCTAAGTGTTTTTTTTTTATATTCTTACAGAAAACTGGTAAATTATTTATGAGTGAGATTTTTCGAAAAATAAGAAATCGAATTATTATATGTGAATTACAAATCGAAGAAATAATAGGAGAATGTAAGAATAGTAAAAGATCTTAATATAGTAAAAGATCTTAGATAAAGTGCTCAATCCAAGGGATACCTTATTCTATATTTTAACCATTTTCTCAATGTATTTAATTTGATAACTAATAAAAAAAAATTTTTAAAAATCAGGATATTGCTATTTTTCAATTGTTCTTTTTATTTATTCTTAAATTTGAAGTAATTTTGAAAAAAAAATAAACAACCAAGCATGTATTATTTTTTACAGGAAAAAATCTTTTAATACATGAATGAAAGTGTATTTTTTTTTAAAATTCAGTAAAATGCATTTCTCAGTAAAATATATAAAATTTTGTATTAAAATATTTTTTTTTGTCATTCAATACCATTTACTTTAAGAGACTGTAACATTTTCTAGTAATTAAATTCCCAATTTATTAATCAGATTAAATGATGAAATATTATTTTTTTTATGGAACCATGCTATTTATTTGTGTGTAAATAAGTTTTATTATGTACAATGATGTTTTAATTCATAAATTTATTTTAATGATATATGTAAACAAAATTTTCAAATGTAATACTATAGAGTCTTAACTTTTGAAGGATCTGACTTTATTATGATTATATTTTTCAGATTTTGAAAATTATAGACAGTTAAATTAGCTAGTTATTGCAGATAGTGAAGATATATACAAAAAAAATTTCATGAAGAGTGTAATAGTAGAAAAATAAAACTGTTTAGTAACATTAAGGGTTAATGATATTACTGAGAACTTCATATTTTTAAATAAGATTTTTTTTTTCTTTCCATAGTAAAAATATTTTGCATTAAAAGGCACTACAATAACTTTATAAGATATCAGAAGCGAGTTATAGGAAAAGCAATGTTTCTTAATAGTTTATTACTATAGTCATAAATTCACAATAAATACATAAATTATTACTAAGCTTAGCATAATTTTACTTACTTAGTACTATTTGGGAATATTTCTGTTTCGGTACCTGCTATCGTCAATTACAATTATTAAGGTACCAAAGAGATTTTAAACATGTAAAAATTAAATGTATAATTTGTTTATACATATGTTGAGGTTTTCTTGGCAGCATTGAGTTATCTGCCTCAAGTTAGACTCGTTCTCTGTTTTTCTTTCTTTCTTTTAAATTTTTCAAGGGCACTGTCAGGAATTCTTCAAAACTCAGCAGTTATTTGGTGCTGGCACTCAAAAATCTTCTCCAATATTTTACAACTTTTAGACTTAAGTTGTGTTTTGGCAGCATTTAATTAATCTATTGCTTATGGTTATCATCTGAATAATATATATTTAAAGTTTTTAATTTTTTTATTTTTATTTATTACAGGTGAGACAATTTCTTTGGAAAATATTGGTAATGAATTTTCTCTTTTTGTGGTTATAAAAATTTTTGGTTAAAATATAATGTATTTGCTCACGATATTGTGTCAATCTAATTATTGCTTTACAAAACAAAATAAAATCTGCAATTGGTTTTATTTATTTTTTATCTCAAAATATTTTTTGTCATTTTACAGTTTATAAAAGCACAATATTGGATAGAATGAAATGGCATTTACCTCAATTACATTTTACTTGGAGAAAAAAATCATTTTTACAAAAACATTCTTATTTTAGGGCTGTTTACATATAATACGATGAGATTCTCTGAATATGAAATAATTACATACATAATGATATTAGATATGATTAATAGTTAGGAATATTTAAATTTTAATTTAGGTATTCTAAATGCAAATTAAATTTATTTATTTCCTTTTTTTATTTTTATTTTTTTTTTAAAGCTTCAGACGATTCTGTTAACTTTTAAGACCCTAGTACAACACATGATCATAGTAATTATTTACACTTTTAATTTTGTACATCACATTCCATATATAATGATGTTGCTATGATTAATAGCTATGAATTTTTAAATTCTAATTTAGGTATTCTAAATTCAAACTAAATTTATTTATTTCCTTTTTTTTTTTCAGCTTCAGACAATTTTGTTAACTTTATATATATTTATTATTTTATTTATTTATGTTTTAAAAAGCATATTTTTTTTTTCAAATTTGTTTTTCTTTTTTTTTTCTGTCATATAATAATGAGATATATAATAATAATATATATAATAATATAATAATAATAATATATATAATAATATAATAATAATAATAATGTTATATAATAATAATAATAATGTTCTATAATGAGAGAATTTGTTATCATGAGGTCTCGCAACGGACTGATCGTTAAGACACGGTTTCCAGCAGATCACCGAAGTCAAGCATCACTGGCTGCGATCAGTGTGCGGGTGGGTGACCACTTGGTTCAGTCTGCGTAGGGACCGAGGGTGTGCGGTATTGGTCCTCGTTAAACTGTTCTACCATAAAGTTCTCGACTTCGCATGCAGGTCGTTGGGCTACCGAAGCGGGGGAGCCATCCCCTCTGCAGAGGATCAAAATTGTGATGGCATGTCTTCGGATCATCCTCAGGGATGTTTCCCAAACCGTCGCCAATAGCCCATTGTGCAACTCTAGTGCGACGTAAATGAACTACAAGAACATTGTTATCATGAGTGATATTGATATATTTTAAAAATTTAGCTATTTATTTATTTATTTGAAACATCTTTTTTAATAATTTTGTTGTTGCTTAGTTGTTTTTTTAAAATAATTCATTAGTGAATTTTAATTCTTTAAGTAAACAAGCTCTCGTATATTTTAATATGTGTTTGATTTTACATCTCCTTTTAATGTAGTGAAAGATTTTAATTCTAAATTTTTCCTTAAATTGAGTGATTTCATTCCCCCCCCCTTTTTTTTTAAAGAAATTATGTTTTTTTCATAACAAGACTTCATTTATTTTTAGCGAAAACTAAAGGAAACACAGTGAAAGAGCGTCCGGCAACCTAATTCCATACATTTCCCCATGGAAAGGCACTGCCACGCGTGTTTCGGAAACAAGGATTGGGACCCTTGGGTGGTAATCTTTCACAAGCAAGTTTATTCTAGTTTGATTTTTCGTAAGAAAATTAATTCAATTTTAATGTCAGAGAATGTGGATTATTTATTTTTTGTAAATATTACTCTTATTTTGCACACCTACTTAGCTAGGAATAAAATATTATTTTCTAAGATTATATTTTAAGTTTCATGTATTTTAAATTTGTATACCTTTGTAACCTATTATACCTTAATAATTCCCGATTCCTCTTTTTTTATTTTAGCATTTCTCACCTTCAGTCACCATGCTTTTACATAAATGAAATTAATTATAAGAAAGTTTGCATACTTTGCCTATTTCCTATTTTATTTGAGTGATTCCATGTATATTTTAACCCTGTGTTATATGTTTGTTGATGAATGTAAGCTACTCAAAACAAGAATCAACTTTCAAAATTTGTAATTCTGCAATATCATGCCATGACATGTCGTATCATTAAATTTCCATCATTATTCAACTGTATCACAACTTATGTTGGGATTGGCTTTTCACCAGACTTACTTACTATGTTACCTAATGTATCTCTTATCTTTCATGAAATAAATATTTATAAATTGCAAAACACTATTTGGGCTTTTTTATTTTAAAACTGTGTCTTTAATTTTGTTGTCTAATGAATATTAAGTGTTCATATAAATTAGCTTTTGTGAAATATTTATTTAAACATTTTAAGAAAAATGATGTAGGGAGAATTTCCAAATTTCTGAAAAAATAAAGTTATAAGTCTTAAAACATTTGCATTATAGTGTTTTCCGGAGCCTGTAGTGTGGACTAATTAGTATACGTTTGTGCTGGTTTACCTAATGTATCTCTTATCTTTCATGAAATAAATATTTATAAATTGCAAAACACTATTTGGGCTTTTTTATTTTTAAACTGTGTCTTTAATTTTGTTGTCTAATGAATATTAAGTGTTCATATAAATTAGCTTTTGTGAAATATTTATTTAAACATTTTAAGAAAAATGATGTAGGGAGAATTTCCAAATTTCTGAAAAAATAAAGTTATAAGTCTTAAAACATTTGCATTATAGTGTTTTCCGGAGCCTGTAGTGTGGACTAATTAGTATACGTTTGTGCTGGTTTTCATGATGGCAGCATGTAACAAATTAAACAATTTACTTTTTAGAAAACAAAGTCACTTTTGTTTTTCCAGGAAATCCCTCATAGGAGAGAAATCCCTAATAAGAGAGAGTGGTCATACATGAGTCAATTTTCAGTTACTTTTGTAATATTTTCTATTTGGTTTTTTTAGCTCAAAATTTTACGTTTATTTTATAAATTTGGTTATATCAAAAATTTATAAAAATTGTCTAGAAAATTGGCATTCAATTTCAACCCATGAGGTTGAATGTGCCACATGAAATTCAATTAAAGTAAAGTAATTCACTTAAGTAAGAATCGACTTCTTTTATTCACTAAATATAACAATAAGGATTTATCAAAATTAATTTTAAATCTGTTAAAAGTTATATCCTTGGTCTATCTTTGACTTAAAAACACTGTCCACCTGAAACAAAAACGTTATTAAATTTTAACTAATCAATTTCTAATAAACTAATATTCTGAATATATCATCGGGCAATATTTTTTTTATAAATGAATATAAAGTATGCCTTTTGAACTGCCATTTAATCTAAAATCTTTAACAGCCATTATAATAGTTTCATACACCAAAAAATAAAAATAAAATTCTAAATGGAAAGAAAAAAAAAGTCCAATTATAAATTCTTAGCAAGTAATATGTATGCATATATAGTATATATGCATATACAGATGCGCAAAAAACTACATTTTTGTAGTTAACTACAACTACTTTATTATAATCATAGTTAACTACAACTACTTATTTTTAAAAAACATAGCGATTACTTTCCTATCTCTAGAAAAGGAACTTTGTGGGAGAACTTAAATCACACACATGTTGAAAATGATTTTGAATAAGGAAATTGTTTATTTAAGCATGAAATATTTATTCATGTTTACATGAACGAGCATGTAATTCTAAACCATTCTTAACAAATTATTTTAACTTTCAGCTTAATGCATTTCTTAACAATTAATATTTAAGAAACACTAGAAAATCATAAATTATTTTCAGTTTTGTTAGGTGTTTAATGCTTTTTTATTTACTCTAAAATACAAAGTGAATCAAAAATTACAGAGAATATATACATATTCCTTTCTATTGAATTAACATCAATGCTTAAGAAGTGTACATTTGTGTCCGGTGGTAGTGGGTTAAAGTAAATCAGCCCTTTCAGTGTAACAGCATTATAATGTTAAAAGGTTAAGTTACACACAAAATTGCAAACATATACATAATTCATAAAAGGGAGAGAGAAGGTATACACAGTCTATAAATAAGGAGTTCAAAAGCTTAACTTACTACTTTCACTCATGCCCGCCAGATGGCGGTTCACTAGGGATAGAGAGAGAGTGTGTGTCACACATTTACATATAAGTCTAAACACAACAATGATAATTTTATTTTTAAAAGTAAGACAAAAATAATTATGCATTAAATAGAAATAATTTTTTATTTTGAAAAAAATTCAACCTAACAATGTTCTGAGAAGAAACTCTTCAACATAGAAATTCAAATTAGCAATAGGTGGATGTATAATGTCAAGGAGAAAAATATTTTTTGAGGTAACAAAGTTTTCGACACATTGAGAGTATACTGTAATACACTATTCTGATTGCATCCATTGATGGACCTACAAACATTTGTACCAATCAGCAGATTAATTTGAAAGGAAAAGCTTTCTGCAAGCAATTTATTGACTCTTGCAACCAATAGTATAGTTTTATTGTAAGTTTTTTTTTTTTTTTTTGGGGGGGGGGAGGTTTATTTCTTATCTTCTTTTGACACATACATACATATATATATATATATATATATATATATATATATGTCTGTTATATTGAAATTAATAAAAATTCATAATGAAAACTCTTTTATATAAACATCCGACCTACCGTACATTAGTTTGTTAATCATTTAATGTGTAATTTTGGAGGGGGGGTTTTCCCCTAGGCCACTGCTTGCAACTGGTTACAACCCATTCGTCACTTTTTAATTTTGACAAAATTTCTTCAAAAAAATTTCTTCCTTCTTTCAAAAGTGTTTTGACTTTTTTAAAATTTCTATGTTAGTTGACATACCAGCACATTTTTCTTTAAATTTAAGGAAATGAATTATTTTTGGAAGATATAAAACTAGTTATTGACTAACCAAATTTTCTATTATTGTGGCAAATTTCACTAAACCTTTTTGCGGGATAGAATATAAAAATTTTGACCATTTATTTATATCTATATTGTATATTTTTTACTATGCATTGTATATATATACAATGAATACTCAAAATAAATATATATTACATATTTTTGAGTCTACTCTACAAATCAGTATATTGTTATAATCGGAATTTAAATTTATAAAAGTGAGTAATATTAATGATATTTGCAATGGTGACAAGTTTTCTGCAAACAGAGTTCGTATACAGTATGCATATCTGCCAATCAGATTCGAAAAAATTAGTTGCGTTTCAACTTTGTTTCCTCCCTAACATTAAAAGTACACTATTCAAAAGAATTAAGGGAGCAAGTATATAAAAATAATATTTCATGTGCTCCTTTAATTTTCGTGAACAGTGTATTTGTCATAAAAAAGCATAATAAAAAAGTAGCACACAACACTACAAACTAAGGGGAAAAAAGGAGCAATTACAGTAGTTTCAATTCTTGGAGACTATTACTATTGTACATGTACAGGAATTGCAAGTTTTTTGCACATTTGAGTAAAACTACTTAGGAAGAAGTAGGTTTATGTCAAGCCTAGTAGAAAAAATTACACAACTCTTTTTCAAAAAGAAAGATCAAATATTTAAACAGATTATAATAGCAGACTAAATGATCGAATTAATTTTCTAACAATTCCTAAATAAGTGAAAGCTAAAAAGTAACAATTTGAAAATAATTATCTCATGAATTTTAAAAATTTTATATTGCAGTTTTAAAATTTCTGGTAAAGGAATATAAAAAACTATAATATATGTCTAAAACTATACAAGCATATAATATATAACTGGTAGAATATAATAAACGTTTATAATACAATTAAATTAACAGAAACTAATATTTTTACATTAAAAGATACAATGAAAACATTTTAAATTATTCGAAATGTTTTTAGATTCCATAATTATTTTTATATTAATGAACAGAATATATTTTTATCAAATGCTGAAACACATAAAGAATTTTTTTTTATTTAAAACTTTTATCCCTACTTATAAATGATATTATAGATAATTTTAACCTCTTTTGACCTAAGTTTATCACCTGTGATACAGGTTACCAACACCCTGAGGAAAGAAATTTTTTTCTCAAGACTGTTTAAAATTTCATAAATTTAACTAGCAGTTTAGTTTTTTAAAATCAGTTACAAAGTTTCCATACCACGATAAACAAAATAAAAATATTTTTAGCAGATCCGAATACTTCAGCAGATTCTGAGTTTTCGAAAACACTTAAAAAGCATCTCAAGTCAGTGCTCAGTCAAAATATATCAGGTTTAACGAAGTACCCTCATTTATCTACTTTTTTTTCAAGAAGTTAAAACACTTCCTTACCATATTTAAGAAAAATAAATTAAATTTTTTAGAAAGATAAGAAAGTATAACAAAATCAAAAGTTTATAATCATTAATTGCAGAACACATAAGTAATAGACAAGCTATAAAAAACAAAAATTTTAAATGAAAATAATCTATTATTAAAAATGAAATAAATACCGCTAAATTAAAATAACTTTGTGGCTTTTATCTACTTAAATCAACTAAATTTCTGATATATACTTAATCCTTAATTAGAAAATATTCTTGATTGTTGAATAATTTTTAAGACAAATGTCTGAGTAAAACAAAGCAAAAATAAATTATATAAAAGTATTCATAAGAATTATAAGTCAATCATTTAAAAAAGGTAGACATTTCTTTATAGTGTGGACAATTTTAGTTGCAATAACAAGATATTATAATAATAAATATTATTTTTATCCGGTGTAGAAAATTCTTCCAGAATGATACCACTACAATTCATTTATCACTAAAGAATTATGACAATTTATTACAGGTTTCCAGCCAACATTTGTCTCTATAAGTACTTCCAAGTATAAAACAGGAACAAGACCTAGAATAACACATTAATAAAACAACATATTAATATATACATAATCACATATATTTGATAAACAGATTAAAACTACATCTACTAATCAATAAACACTATCTAAATTAATTTGATTTAAATTTTTCAATTTTAAATATCAATTGAAACTTTTTTTTCAAATACATAAGCTTGATTAAAAAAAACTCTTTTAAAGAATGATAAAAATAGATATTTAGTTTTTTTAATTAGGAGTGGAAATTCTTTTTAATCATTTATGTACTACATTATGTACATTATTTATCTTCGATGGGATAGCGTAGAACAATTTTAAACTATAACTATATCAGATAATGGACATAAATAACATATACCAATATTTTATACCAATTAGTGCAAAGCAACTCGTTAAACCTAAATATTAAATAGAAAGATCTAATGAATTTTATATTTTTCAAAAAAAGAATCCAATTAAAAAGCGGAAAATATGTCAGACAAAATTCCTAATACTAACTCAACATAATTCAAAACATGCATTTTAATGTTTTAATATTTATTGCAGAATTCCATACCTATTAATGATCGATCATAACTCCATAAAATCCGTTGCAAAATAAATAAAGAATATTAATTTCTTAAAACATGAAAGAAGATCGCCCGATGGCAAGACAGCTATTTCAAACTAATGGCATACAGCAGTTTTTCATTGTTTCTCATTGCAAGGAAAATTGAAATATTATACACTAGTTTTTTTGCGTGAAGATATACAGTTCTTTTGATGTTATCAGCATAATAGATGCTGATGATATCAGCATCTATTTTTTTTCAATGAAGTAAACACTTATATATTAAATTTTTTAAAAAAAATCATGGCTTTGATAAAAACAAAGTGTAGAATTTAATAGCGATATTATATTTTTTTTATGATCTAAGATTTCCTGAGATCTTTTTTTGAAGCCTCAGTTAATATTGCCACACATGCAAATTTATTTACGGACATAAATATTAAAATAATTGTTTAAGAAAGTTGTTGATTAGTTCATTTTTTAACACTCTCACATGTGCATTTTTTAATACTCTTATTTTCAAATTATTTGCAATGTTCAAAAATTTTTCCAGTCCTTAGTGTGAAGATAGTTAAAAACAAAAATTACAACAAAATTAACAGAAATTACAAATTATGGATTGAAGGTAAGCAAAATGCATATAATAATAAATAAAAATGAGAAAGAAATGCTCTTTTCAGCTTATATTTGCAGAAATCTCGCTAATATGAATATGAGAATTAGATAACCCTTTACTTGTTATAATTTCATCACTGATAATATTAATTCAAATTGAATGAAGATTCTCAAAACTATAGTTCAGTGAGTCTTCCATTCCTCACTCGTTGGTCATTTAGATAACATTTTTCTTGTTATAAGATCTAAATTAGGAAAAGAAGAATTTTTCCACCCAACAATTTGACGTTGAATTTCATCTCATGTTGCATGTAAATACCTCATCAAATAAACCGTTATTATGCTGAGTATTCAGTTCGGGTATAATTTTTCCCACTTTTGAAAGAACATTTAATTTCCCTTCCTTTTTTAATCATTTAGGAATTTAAAACTTGTATGTAAAAATGTTACACTTTATGTATATCATCAATCGCAAATTTCTTTTTTTTTTTGGGGGGGGGTCAAATATATATATATATATTTTAAACTCAACATTTGTAACTTTATGCAGAATTTTTTTAAACATTGATTCTACATTAATACTCGATACGAAGTAGGGTGCAAGACACCATCAAGCTGACAATTTGAATCATAAATTTTTTTTTTTAAATCTTAAAGTTTGTTTAGACAATTGTTATCAATATCCTCTTAGCGATGATTTTCATTTCGATTCTCTATTATAACAGAATATTGAGATAAAATAAATCAATGTGACTATGTGTGTTAAACTCTACTTCTTGGTGGGCAGTTACCTTTTTTTTTAAATTTTTTTATTTAGGTACGGCAGCTGATTTTGTTAAGTATTTAAAAGAGATTTACAATTATCCACTGACAATTTTAAAATAAGAAATTCATTGGAAGTGTTATTGAAGCTGTGTTTGAGAACACCATTTAACAAGTAAAATCGGCAAGCTATATAACACCTTCTTTCAGAATAAGTTCTTTCATAACACCTTAATGCAGATACGGCGTTGCTTCCTTCATCCATTAAAAATTGGCAATTTGCTGACACTGAAATGTCAAAATCAATTTTTTTCAGGTTACCCAAATTTTCAAAAAGAACGTTTCTCACAGTTTTGAAAAATACTTGGAAAACTGCCAAGATTCAAAACCAATAGCTTACATTTTAAGTTCTCATTAATAAAATAGCACGTAATAGACATGTATGACACTTGTCTGAAAAGTTCTGTCCACATATCGAAAATTAATATATTCTTGTAAAATCCTGTTCATTTAAGCAAAATATTTTTTTCTAAACTCTTCAGCTATTTGGCATATGTATTTTGACATTGTTGTACGTTGAGGTTTAACTTCCTTAACATTTACTTCATCAAACGAAGCGTTTTAATTGATTCAATTCTCAGCCAAATGAAGAAACCCTTCTTTCAACTATGTCACAAGGCAATAGTGAAAAATTTTACGCTGTTTTAAATTGATGTAATTTTTCCACTTACATTTAATTGTTTTCAGGAGGATGAAAATGCACTACAAGATGTATTAAAGAAAATAGTGCACAGCTTTTAGCATGTCATGATAAGTCCAAATTACCTTTTCTACTTTAAAATACATTTACATAAGATTCACTGAACATATCCTAGCTCTAAATTCGACTCGTTCCTAGTCCTAAATTCGACTATTTCTCAGAAATGTTTCCACAAAGACTTCCCAATTTCGTTTTGCATTTATTTGTATTCACCAAAATCTATTTTACGCTGAGCGTCTTTTACCCTCAATCATGCTGAAAATTTGATAGAAATCTTAACTGCTAGCTAATATTAATTTAAAAATTAATTCTGAAAGGATTCGAAAGAAAGAAAATCGCTTTCAAAAATAGCCGACACCAAAGAGCAGATTACTTTGGAAAAAAAATGACCGAATTGCAATATCGACACTACCAAACTTATATTGATCCGTTAAAAGAATGTGCGAATGATACTTTTTATATGAAAAAGAAATCTCGCTTTCAACAATTTTAAAACAAGAAACTAATTAATATTCAAAAAACAAAAGTAAAAAATTCGAGGCAATGTAGCACATTTTTCATTCAATAAACAAAATATAACAAGAAAATAATTTGAAGAGAGAAGCCACTGCTCTATGTCACTTAGATTAGGTTTTAGACATTCTTGGAAACAGATAGACTTGATACAAAAAGCCTTGCAAAAGGAACTATTATTTCAACCAAAATATTTGATTAGAATATTTAGATGATATAGTAGAATAAGCAGGAGGAACCTTTCCAAAAGTAGAATTTCGAGTTAATTTTTAACAAATACAAAAAAGAATCAAAAACTGTTTATTTTATTTTTGAAAATAGTCCCTAACAATTTTATAAGTAGTATAAAAAATTGAAATGAAATCTATTTCTAATTCTTTCAAAAATTTAAACTTGTTTGATTAGAAGCTTTAAAACATATATATTTTTTATAATAATCTATTCCTTTTGTGAATACAAGGAATTATTTCTATTCTAAATATAATATAATATAATATAATATAATATAATATAATATAATATAATATATATATATATATATATATATATATGTAATACAAAAATTATAATACTTTTGTATTAATAAAAGAATTAAATCTCTTTCGTTTTAATAAAATGTCTTTGTTAAAGAATAAGCGTAGAGAGATTCTATTTTGGGAAGTCAAGGCTAATAACATACGATTGAGTTATTTTCAGAATCTCTCCCCCTTTCACTTCCATATAAGGAAGCACGAAATGATTTTCCTTAATGCGTAAGGATACAAGAATGTCAGAGACAGTGCCTTTTTACTACAAAATGTGTTAGTATAAAAGCGAGAGCAATGCTTTTCGCATGGCTTTTTCATCATGTTCTGATCCTGATTAAGTTGTTCCGGAATTGTCCAAAGTCTTGTCCACTCCCTCCCATGTGGAGTGTGGATGTGAATTGTTATCGATACCAGCCTACTACCATTAATAAAGATTTTTTGTGTGTAACATGGCTTACGACTGCATTATTTAAGCTATCTATATACAAATAAAAGGGATTTTAACCCTTTTATTACATATATATATATATATATATATATATATATATATATATGTTAAGGCCAAAGCCCGAAGTCCGGCCAGATCGTGAATTTGCCAGCCTCTTGGCCAAAGTCCGAAATAATTGAAGCGATTAGTGAATATTTTACTTTGGCGGACTTTTATAATTATATAAATAATTCTTATAAATCTTCTACTTTAAAAATATAAAAAATAGAAGTTTTTAAATTGTCTATTAAACAATCATTAATTTAATAATCATTATTAAATTGTCTATTAATTGTCTACAATTAAATAATTGTCATGCATACACCAAAGGTCTTGTCATACTAGGTCTAGTTAAGTGCCACTGCCCGGTATACATTTGCCCGGTATACCCTACACTGATGTTTTTTTAAGGTTCAGTGCCCCTGCCCGGTATACCCTACACTGATGTTTTTTTAAGGTTCAGTGCCACTGCCCGGTATACATTTGCCCGGTATATCCTACACTGATGTTTTTTTTTAAAATCACGTACTACTGCCCAGTATACATTTGCCCGGTATATCCTACACTGATGTTTTTTTTAGGTCAAGTGCCACTGTCCGGTATACATTTGCCCGGTATATCCTACATTGATGTTTTTTTAAGGTCAAATGCTCTGCCCGGTATACATTTGCCCGGTATAATGATTTTTTCTTCCAACTTTGACTGATCTTCCCATGCCAATTCGCGATTTGGGCGGCCAATTCATATATATTATACCAAGTTAAGGTGCATAAATAGTTTGGGATGAGTTCTCTATCGTAAGGATACAAGAATGTCAGAGACAGTGCCTTTTTACTACAAAATGTGTTAGTATAAAAGCGAGAGCAATGCTTTTCGCATGGCTTTTTCATCATGTTCTGATCCTGATTAAGTTGTTCCGGAATTGTCCAAAGTCTTGTCCACCCCCTCCCTTGCGGAGTGTGGATGTGAATTGTTATCGATACCAGCCTACTACCATTAATAAAGATTTTTTGTGTGTAACATGGCTTACGACTGCATTATTTAAGCTATCTATATACAAATAAAAGGGATTTTAACCCTTTTATTACAAGCCGGCAGGATGGTTACTTGCTGAGGAAACCATTGTTATCTATTTTCCGGCTGACTACAACGTTGATAAAACCTCATCCCGGGGGACGAAGGACGAAAGACGAAAAGTTGCCTAGTGAAAAAGAATGAAGGAAGGTCTGTTTTCACCATTCGATCTTTCACTACCCGTACCTTCATCGCTGTGAGAATGCTGACGTTGGCTCGAGCTCGTCACATGCCTCTCTGAAACCCATAGTGTTATCGAGATGACCCTACAGTGTCCAATCTGGAAATGACCGATGACCCTACAATTCCGTAGTGCTCAAATTGTGAAAACAAAAGTGAATGTGCGCGATTTATATTAAATTTATAGAGAAGCTTTTTGCTTCTTTATTAAAAGTTCCTTTCATTAAAAAGCTGCTGTGAACACCAGTGATATGTGCACGCATGTAAAATCCGGAAGATTTATGTGAAAACAAAAGTGAATGTGCGCGAATCTTAATCATGAATATTCATGAAGTGCAATGATATTTTTTTCTTTCTCTTCAACGAAAAACAAAAAGTCATGAAGGCCAAAAGAAAGTACTGTAGATATATATATATATTTTTATCCTCTTATTTTTCTTTCTCGCTAGCATGATCAAATATTTTAGTGAAATTAGATATGAGTAGTATTCTAACATTTTTATTTCAAGAATTGAATAGAATTTTATTAAGAGTAAAAGTGCATTTCTTGTTTTTATATTGCTTTTTCTTTATAAATTATGAATAACTGAGTATATTATATTATGAATAGTTAGATTGCATTTCTTGTGTTTAGATTGCTTTTCTTTAAAATTATGATATAATAGTGTATTTTTATGCATTTAAAATGTTTTTGAGGGAAATAAATGTGTTTCAAACGTCAATTAAATTTGTGACGGCAAACAAAATTCAAAATTTTTCAGATTTTCAAACAAAAAACAAAACTAAAAGAAATTTGTAATGCTTTTTCTTTTTTGGACTTGGTCAAAACTAATTATTCCTATTAAAAATGTGAAAAATTAAATGTTACCCAAACAAAAGGACATTTCACACTTAACAAATTGTGAGAGTTTCCCCTTATTACGATAGGCGAAATTGTTAATTCAGCTAAGTTTTTATACTTGATACTGATTTATCATAGGCTTTAGTAGGGTTGCAGACTTGCAAAGATTTTTGTTTGTTTTTTGATTGTGTCGGGCCAGTTGTTACTCAAATGGTAAGAGACTGATCATCTCTGCTAATTCTAACAATGACAACTTATCCTTGCACATTAGACCACAGAATTCTCATAATGTTAAGGTCAAAAATTGTGGAAAAAAAAATGAAAGTTTAAGATGTTTCAATAAAAGTAAACATTTTGAAAAAATGGAAGTTTAAGATGTTTCAATAAAAGTAAACATTTTGAAAAAAAAAATAGAAGTTTAAGATGTTTCAACAAAAGTAAACATTTTGAAAAAAGTTTAAGATGTTTCAGTAAAAGTAAACATTTTGAAAAAAAAAAATAATGTGAGGGGTAACAAAAATAAAAATAACAGGAAAAATAGGAAAAAGAAAGAATGACCAAGAAGTTAATAACAAAAAGTACAGGAAAAAGAAAGAATGACCAAGAAGTTAATAACAAAAAGTACAGGAAAAAGAAAGAAAGGCCAAACATTTCAAATGATTCGAAGATAGAACTAGGTAATGGGTGCATACATTATCAGGTTAACATCGACGAAAAAATAGGAAATAAAAAGAAAAGTTTAAGTAAACAAAATTTTGAAATAGTACATGTATCAAATCTTAGGAAATATAACAACCCACAAATGTTGAAATTAAATCATGAATAGTGTACATAACAAAACAAAATATGTTACTTTCTTCAATGGAAGAAGTACACCCTATATTTTTTTTGGGAGATCCGAATCACGTGTAGAGATTTACCTCAACATCAATTGGATGTGAGGGCGATGAAAGTTGAACTTTTTTTTTCTCAACAAGTTGAGAAAAGTATTATAAAATATTTTTGGATTGACCCGTCTGGATCTCTCAATATCACTGTGCTTCATGAAATTTCTGTTTTCTTCCATTTTAACGGGGAATACAGATTTTCATAAAGTAAATAAACCCTTTAACCATACAGAATCTTAAATTCTGATTAAAGACACTTGTTGTCCAGTTCATTTCCATAAAAATTATGTATATTTTTGTGTGAAAAAAAAAAAATTTTTTTTTTTTTTGAAAATTTTAGTAGAATACAGATTTTCATTAAGTATATAACCCTTTAACCATACAGAATCTTAAATTCTGAGTAAAGACACTTGTTGTCCAGTTCGTTTCCATAAAAAGTATGTATATTTTTGTGTGAAAAATTTTTGAAATATTTAGTAGATTAGTTATAAAAATATGTTTCATTTTTCTTTCTGTTTAGTTGCCTAAACAGATAAAGTGTATTATCATGTTTTTGTTATTGTCATTGTATATAGTTGTTTTTTTTTTTTTTTTTTATAGATAATTGAAAAAATGTTATTTGTAGTAGTGAAAAGGAACAGTCGTACCAACATAAATTTTAAAAGTTCAGAGAATTCTAAATTTTATTATGATTTCTTTTTGGCTTGCCAAAAATCTTTTTTGGGGGGGATGTAATACAAAAATTATAATACTTTTGTATTAATAAAAGAATTAAATCTCTTTCGTTTTAATAAAATGTCTTTGTTAAAGAATAAGCGTAGAGAGATTCTATTTTGAGAAGTCAAGGCTAATAACATACGATTGAGTTATTTTTAGAATCTCTCCCCCTTTCACTTCCATATAAGGAAGCACGAAATGATTTTCCTTAATGCGTAAGGATACAAGAATGTCAGAGACAGTGCCTTTTTACTACAAAATGTGTTAGTATAAAAGCGAGAGCAATGCTTTTCGCATGGCTTTTTCATCATGTTCTGATCCAGAATAAGTTGTTCCGGAATTGTCCAAAGTCTTGTCCACTCCCTCCCATGCGGAGTGTGGATGTGAATTGTTATCGATACCAGCCTACTACCATTAATAAAGATTTTTTGTGTGTAACATGGCTTACGACTGCATTATTTAAGCTATCTATATACAAATAAAAGGGATTTTAACCCTTTTATTACATATATATATATATATATGTAATACAAAAATTATAATACTTTTGTATTAATAAAAGAATTAAATCTCTTTCGTTTTAATAAAATGTCTTTGTTAAAGAATAAGCGTAGAGAGATTCTATTTTGGGAAGTCAAGGCTAATAACATACGACTGAGTTATTTTTAGAATCTCTCCCCCTTTCACTTCCATATAAGGAAGCACGAAATGATTTTCCTTAATGCGTAAGGATACAAGAATGCCAACGACTGTGCCTGTTTACTCAAATCTGTGTTAGTATAAAAGCGAGAGCAATGCTTTTCGCATGGCTTTTCCATC